>MU226274.1:930828-942185 GCA_018584345.1 Thuja plicata | reverse complement strand
TACCCTACTTCACATCACTCTCACCAAATAAACCTATTCACTAATTAACTAAGGTTAATTAGACTAATTTCTTGATTCCTACAACAATTAGTCCTAATTATTTGCTCACACATGTGTGAGCAAATTTACAAAAATACACTTTTTCAAATAATCCTTATTTGGTGCCAACAAGGTTTCTTACACCCATGATGACACCTTCTTACACTTTCTAAAAGTGTTTCATTAGACTAAAACTCTTACACTCTCTTACAAGATTCTTCACATGTGTACTTTAACTACACTTTGACCCATCACATCCAAAGTTTCTCACACATGTGTGAGAAAAGTGGGCCTCTTGCATGGCTTATGTGTCCCTCATGTGGAACCTATGTGGATGCCACATGAGCTCCACCTCATCCAAGCCCTCTCTCTCTTCCAAAAAATCTATAAATAGAGGCCATTGTCAAGAGAAAATCATCTCTCATTTATGCATTGTTATCATGCTAGTTTAGTGTTTGAATTTTATAGCTTATTTTCATGTTCATGCTTTTATCTCATTTATAAATCATATCTTAGGTAATCATGGAATGAATCTTTGTTTCTTTGTTTTTGCATCTTCATCTTAGTCTAGTTCTTGTATTTTCATCATCAATGGTGAAAGCTTGAGACAAGTTCCTCATACTTGTTCTTGAGTTCTTCATCACATCCATTAGCTTGGATTTTAAGTTCTTCATCCATCAACTAGTGGGATTTTAGTATTGTGTTGGGAGAGCACACCCAAAAACTTCTCTAAGAGCAAATCAACAAGGCTTGGGTGCACTTGTTTGGCTCATCGAAAGTTGTGATGAAAGGTTCTTTTTTTAGATTTCATTATAAACATGCTAACTTCTTGAATCTTTGTTTCTAATGACTAACTCTAATTTTTGCATGTTTTAGTGTTGTCTTTGTAAGTACACTTTTTATCATATACATTTTGGCACGTCCGGTGGGACCCACATCCCTTGTTTTCTAACATTTTTTGCAAATTTTCTGTGATTTGGGAAAATTTCATGCAGACCCATCTCCACTCTGGAGTCGTCATCTCCACTGACCACCGTCTGCACTCCTCGGTCATCTACAATACTATGGTTTTAAACTATTTTTTATCAAATTTTTAGTATTTTAACTCTCGGGTTTTTGACAGTAAGACAATCTTTAGAAGTTAAATGCTGTCTGATTTGATAAATTTTTTATTGTTATGTCTGATTAAGTCCATTTTTAGCAGAATTTGACTATGTATTTGGCCATTTGTGTAGGTGATTCACCGTTTCTGCAGATCATCGTCTGCGCATATCACCATTTGCGATACTTGCCCGTCTGCGAGTTTTCCTTGGTTTTGCAACATTTCATATTTGAAACTTCCAAACTACTAACAAATTTCATGCAAGTTCCCTGATGGTCTTTAACATATTTTTTAAAATGAACTTGTATGATTAAACACTTATCTTGGAATGTATGTTGTTTAAAATGAAAACTCACTTAATTTTGAATGTTAAAGGAATGAACTTCACCAATATTGAATGACATAAGGTAAATAAACACACATTTCCATGCTTTCTTTTTGCTGTGTGGGAAAGAAATTGAACATGAATGATTAATCATACTATTGTGTATTTTTCTTAGATAGAAAAACACATAGTTGTTTTTAATAGGTTCAATTTGGAATGAACACTTCTTGGTGTGTCTGAAGAAGTGTTTTTCAACACTTCGTTTGAGCTATATGTCATTAGATTAAAACCTTTAACATAAGTGACACTGTAATTAAGTTATAGCCGTATCCTCTCTCCTCACCTTCGCAAATCTTGGGTGAAGATAAAGCTTAGCTTAATCAAGCTTCTAGAGAGGCATGTGTAGAGGGTGTGCTTCCCCTTTAGAGGATGACCTCAAACTAGTAATCCCTTCAGCCAGTATAGAAATAAAGTGCGACCCAAAGGTCCTCTTTATCCCTTCAAGCTTGAGCGAGTCATCTTCAATGGTAGTCCATACTGATTGAATATCCTCAGCATATTAGCATGGTTGAACTAGAGACTTAAGTGTCTCATGTCATACAAACCAATTTTGGGGACACCACGAAACCTTGCTAGCAACTGTAACTTAGTAGCCTACCCGATTCACCTTTGAATGGTGACTTATAATAGTGCAAGGGGAGGGAAGATTCTCCCTCAAATATTCTCATCATACGTGTCCCTGGGTATTGTGTTGTGAAAGAGATCTTCGTAGCACGACAACAATACCTGGCAAAAGGCAAAAACACGGGTGCCCTTCTGGGGGTGACACTGCTGTGTGAACTGAAGGACTACCAAGTAATGGGCCTATAATATTTCATGCAAAGCCAAATTCCTAAGGTAGCTACTATTTGAACTGTCTTTGTTGTGCTAGACCTAGTAAAAACATACGTGGCTTGAAAGAGTCACTTGAACATACATAAACAAGATCCTACAATTTCAAATCAAGGTTTCCTAATGTCAAATTTACTGGTATCCCTCAAGGTTGCTTTGTCCCTTGTTGGATTGTTTTGAGATGTGTGTCTGTTATTTTTCTGATTTGAATGTGCTGAAATCAGTTCTTTTCATCAAACAAATTTGCCCAAAATCAGACTAAAGGTAAAAAATCTGCCCATAATTTCAACACACTACCTTAGCCTCAGTCGGCTGTCTCCACTCTGGATTCGTCATCTGCACAGATTACCATCTGTGCAGATCGCCATCTACGTAGATCACCAGATGCATCTGAGACTGCCATCTCCACTTTAAAATAGTGAGCTTCCAAATTTGTTGAGATATTCAAAATTTGACCTTCTACAGGACCCTGAAATCATTTGTCCTAGATCATTCATTCATTCAACCAAAAGCAAATTTTTCATGACATGACCAATTTCAAGAAACATAAGAAGGTTAAGCTTCTAGCACCTCTAGTCTATAAAGAGCAGAAGGAAACCACCCATAAATCCAAGGAATACCGACATATTACAACATCTATTAAACAAGAAATTGAACATTGTGAGAAAATTGACAAAATCCTCTACAATAACAAAGTTTGCAATTTCATGGCCAAGTATTCTATCAATAGTGCTTTTGTTGCCATTGAGAAATACAATTGGATAACATCTAGCTTTTGGATCATTCTTCCATTCTTCCATCATCATTCTTCCTTCTCTTGGAGCATTAGATCAAAACATGAAATCAAATCAATCCTTCAGGTTGAAAGACCTTAATCAAAGTATTACAAACCTTCATCCTCAAACAAACACAACATTGCTTGTAGACCATCAGTCCATCTCAAGTAATTTAAATCCCTTAGTAATGTCCCATTTTACTTGAGATCACAAGTCCATCTTCAAGTAGAACAAGTGTTACTTTAAATCCTTTTGCATTTGTATCATCATAAGGTTTTGACATGCTTAGGTTTTGTTCCACAAACCTTTAAATAAATTATCGATCAATCAATCAATCCTCAATCAATCAATCAATCAAATCTTTAATCAAACATCAAGTCCAATCAAATCCAGAATCAAGATCTTTGCTCCACATCATTTCCTACACCTTCTTGTCTCCCATTCTTATAAATCCACCATTGTATGGTAGTCACTCAATCCCAAGCTAGAAACATAAGGTGTGCAACATTCAACACTATTACCCGTGAGGAGAATAAGTTCACCACTCAATATTTTCAAGGAACTAGGGTACAAGCTGAGGAAGTGCTTGAAGAAATTGAGTTAGTAGAACAAGAGGAACAACCTACCCAAGTGAATGACTTCCTTAGCGATCCTTACAACATGGAAATGGTTGAGAAAGCCATTATGAAAAACAACAGTTAAATATTCTTGAATATTATTCAAAATGGTGTCACAGTACCTGCTAATTTTGATGATACACTCCTTACCTAGAACATCACCAAAGCCGCCCCTGCCACTACTACAGCCATGGCTTCTACTTCAAATGATACATCATCATGTGATATCGGTAAAGGGGTTTTTAGTGAACCTCCCACATCAATACCTATATCCACACCTGTATTAACAAATGCATCAATACCTCAATTGACGCCGGAACAAATTCAACAAATCCTACGTGCCTTTCCAAACAATACTGCTCACAATAGCACTCAAAAAATGATGACTCAAGGAGCAAGCGCTAATGTCAATAACATAGGGCAGGTTTCTATGCCCTTCTATACATCATCTCTATTTCAAGAAACAGGGATGAAAACATCTACAACTAACACATCTCGAGCCTATCAGTATATACCTCCTCCTACTATTGGTATGACCTCCATGGGATTTTCAACTGCACAATTTGGAGGAGGCAGAGGTTATATACCACCGTTTATTTCACAGAATACTCCAGACTTCACCCAACAATTCAATGAACTCAAAAACATTGTACAAGGCTTACAAAATGGGGGCAAGAAGGAGTTTTCTTTTGAAGAGATTTGTCCCTATCCATTTGACAAGTCTATCACAATGCAACCATTCCCACCAAACTTTGAGATGCCCAAATTTGAGAAATCTAAAGGTGAAACATGTCCTCTACAACATCTCAAAGATTTTTACATTGAGTGTCAAGAGGTCACCTATAATGAGAATTACTTAAAAAAAATCTTCACTAGGAGTCTTCGAGGCACAACCTTAGAATGGTTCATGGCCCTTCCTTATGGGTCGATCTCTACTTTCTCTGATCTTGTAGAGAAGTTTGTTGGACAATACTCATATAACATCGAGTATCAAGCAACACTCAGTGATTTTTGCAATACTAAGAAAAAGAATGGAGAAACCTTTGCTAGTTTCTTGCAATGATGGAGACATATTGCAAATCGCATGCCATGGAAAATACCTGATAGTCACTTAATTGACATCTTCACAAAAAATTTAATCTCTAAGATGTCTTTCCAAATGAAAATGGCTTCACCTGACACCTTTGAATCCCTTTTCAAGAAGGGAAAATAAATTGAATATGGCCTTTTGCAAAGAGCTAGCATCAAACATTATACTCCCTCCAACAATGATAAACTGAAATTTTGGAGTAAAAACAAAGGAGTTTTCAATGACAGAGTGACTGATGGCAAGCATGTTCAAAATGTTCAAGCATCCAACAATAACAATCAAAATCAAAATCAGAATCGCAACAACAATCAAATCAAAATCAAAATCAGAACAACAATCAGAACAATCAAAATTAGAACAACAATCAGAATCAGAACAATCAAAACAATAATCAACAACCGCGCAATCAATCATTATTGTTTCCTCACAAAAAATACAACAACAATAATAATGACAATCGACAACGGCAACAATTCACAACTTTGGTAGAACCTCTAGATGTAATCTTCAAACAACTTGTGGATCAAGGAATGATAGTCTATCCAAATACTCGACCATTTGATGAGAATCAACCTAATCCTTTTTGGTATAGAGATAATGAATACTGTGATTATCATCGCATCAAGGGACATGATACCAAGAAATGCATGAAGCTTAGGAATTTTGTGCAAGACCTCATTGAGGATGGGAAAATTGAAGTTGAAGGTCAGAATGCATACTCATCTAATGCGAAACTCAAAGTCTACAATCATCCCTTCCCACCTCACAATCAAAATAGTGCATCAAACACAATCCCATATGACTATTCTTCCAATACTATTACAGGCCATGATCAAACATGTGGGAGCTTAAGTAAAAATGATATCTTTGGGTTTGACTCTCTTTGTGGCTGCATTGAAGAATATGACACACATGCTAATATCATAATCCTCAAAGCTGCTGATTGTAATGCTACTACACGTAGACCTAGAATCACTATCCAAGCTGCTGATAAACCTTCTACATCTACAAATCCACCAGTTGCACCATCTACTGCTACTCAACGTGCTTCACACTTTGACTTATTGGCCCAGTTACGAAAGATGCCTGCACATATATTCATTCTAGAGCTTTTGACAACTTCGCCAATTCACAGAGAAATCCTTGATAAAGCTCTAAATGAATCCTGTGTCCCTGAGAACATCAATGTTGCATAATTTAAAGCTATGATAGGGAACCTAGTCGAGCAAGAACATCTCTACTGGTTTACGCTTCACTGATAAGGACTTTGGTGGTCCTGACCCTCATCATAATAAGTCCCTCCATATAGAAGGAAAAATCCAATCCACTTGAATAAAATGAATCCTTATAGATGGTGGATCTAGTTTGAATTTTTGCACATTGAAAATGATTTGTAATATCAGTCTTTCTAAGGACCTCATTGATGTAGACAAACAAATCACAATAAAGGCCTATGATGACTGAGAACGAGAAAGCAAGGGTTTGATCACACTACCCTTACAAGTGGGCTCGGCCCTGATTAAAACTATTTGCCATGTACTGGATCTAGATCTACCTTATAATATCTTGTTGGGATGTCCATGGATACATGCTATCAAAGGTGTACCCTCTACTTATCATCAATGTCTAAATTCCACACACCATGGTAGAGAAATCACAATTCCTGGAGATCCTGAGCCCTTTCAATATTGCAAGAGATTGGAAGGAAAACAATCTAACTACTGTTCGTTGAATGAGTTTGGCCGACACTTCAATCAAGAAAACCCTATTTCAAACACTCCATTATCTCCAGAAAAGACATCAGACACACCAGCTGAACAATCCAAAGGAAAGGAAAAAGTTACTGAAGACAAGGTCATTAAAGACAAACCCTCCTCATCTGAAGCAAAGGCCACATTTACAGATCAAGGCATGGGAGAGTATAAATTTGAAAGTGCTCTATGTATTGGGAAACTCCCTTTGTCTCCAAATTCTTATGGAAGACCATCATCGTTACCCCTCTCTAAAGATAAACCGCTTATGCCCTGTAAATCAACTATTTTTGAACATTGGGGGTCCCTATCAGATGAACACATGGAATATAGTGTCCTTGATTGGCTCTATAGTGATGAAGAAGAACAACCTATAATTTTCCCCAAAGAAAAGTATCCTAAGGTTACTCCCATTGTTGAAAGCATGAAATATCATGGTACTAGCCTTGGAGCTAATGAAACAGGTAAGAAGAAGATCATAACAGCCAATGGCTATCCTAGAGGACACGGATTGGGTTCCGTAGAGACCAAGAATAACTTCGCTAAGGATTATTGTCTAGCTGCCTCAGATTCAAAAACTGAGGAAGTGTTCTTTGAAATTCCTTTCCACTATATTGAAGATGACCTAAATGAAAACCATCATGTCTTCACTATCACCCAAGCTAACCTTTTGTCCCCTCGTCTACCCCTCACAAACCCTGAATTAATTAACTGGGATCAGCAAGACTCACCACTAGCTTTGGACATTTGTGATTTGGATGAGGTAGTTTTAGCCCTCTTTGGACTTAAGAATCTTCAATAATATGAACATTAGTTCCACTACAGTGAACAAGCCAACTTTGGTATCCAATTCAACTCTCTCAGTCGCAAAAATGACAAAGAAAATAAAAATCAAAAAATGAAAATACATCCTCTGGTGAAAACCTCTCGCAAGCATCTTTGGATGAAGAAAAAGATAAAATAAAGGATGCTTCCTCTAGTGAAAACCTTTCTGAGGTGCTAGAGGAGGGAGAGGCTGATTTTCTATTTATATCTTTAGAATGAGAAGTGTCCTCTATGATCATCGAAGAAACTATTCCAATCAACCTAGGCATAGAAGAAGATCCACACATCACCTACATTGTAGTTTTTCTCAGTGATCGGGAAAAGAAAGACATGACAACATTCTTGCATAAACACAAATTCAACTTTATCTAGACTTACAAAGACATGCCTGGGCTAGATATAGATCTTGTCATGCATCATCTTTCTATAGATACAAATGTAAAACCTGTTAAGCAGAAACTTCACAATATGCATCCTCAAGTCACACTAGTAGTCAAAGTAGAACTTCAAAAAATATTGGACGTTGAGGTAATCAGACCAATTGATTATCCTAAATGGGTTTTTAACATTGTACTAGTAGGTAAGCCTGCTGGGGGCATTCGCATCTACACTGATTTTAGAGATCTAAACCTTGCATATCCCAAGGATGATTTTCCACTCGCAAATATTGACATTATAGTGGATTTGATGACAGGACATGAAATATTGTCACTTATGGATGGGTTCTCAGGCTACAATTAGATCATAATAGCACCAGAAGACTAGCACAAGACCACATTCACAATGCCTTGGGGAAACTTCTATTATCAGGTGATGCCTTTTGGCCTTAAAAATGCTGGAGCTACTTATCAACGAGCAATGACTACCATCTTTCATGACCTTTTACATGTCATCATGGAAGATTATGTGGATGATCGTTTAGGAGAATCAAAAATAAGGGAATCACATATTCCTATCCTCACTACCATTTTCGAGCGATTAGAGAAGTATAGGCTTAGGCTAAATCCTAAGAAGTGTGTCTTTGGAGTATAATCTAGTAAGCTGCTGGGATACATTGTGTCACGGCATGGAGATGCCACCACCTAAAACATTGAAGAAATTACATAGTTTACAAGACAAACTATAATCAATCAAAAGATTCATGTCACAACTAGTAGATAAGGTGCATCAATTCTCTCATCTCCTACGCAAGAATATCAAGTTTTAGTGGGATTGCTTATGTCAAAATGCATTCGAGAAACTGAAAGCCTATCTAGCTAATCCACCCATGTTGGTACCACCTATTTCTATTTGTCCTCTGATTTTGTACATATCTACTACAGAGGTTGCGTTGGGAGCCCTCCTGGCACAATTAGATGACACCGGCAAAGAGCGAGCAATTTACTATCTCAATAGAACTCTTATTGGCTATGAGCTGAATTATTCCCTAATTAAGAAGGCATGTTTGGCTATTGTTTTCTATACATAGAAACTATGACATTATATGCTTAATCATAAGATTCATCTCATTGCCAAAATTGACCCCCTCAAATATCTCCTGGCACACGCTGCTCTTACTAGTCATACAGAAAAATGGGTCATGATTCTTAGTGAGTTTGACATTGTTTATGTGGATCACAAAGCTATCAAAGGACAAATAATTGTAGATCAGTTAGTTGAAGCACCTGTTGACGGTAAACATCCTTTGATCATAGATTTTCCAAATGACTCAGTCCTTAATCTTGCCCTGAGTCCACCATGGAAGCTTTATTTTGATGGATCCTTCACTCAGAAAGGATCGGGGGCAGGAATCTTATTTGTTACACCAAAAGGGGATCTCATCCCTAAATCTTACAAATTACAGTTTTCTTGTACCTACAACATTGCAGAATATGAAGCCCTTGTTTTTGGACTTCGACAGGCTATACAATGGAAGATTCTCACTTTATTGGTGCTTGGTGATTCACAGTTGGTTATCAAACAAGTTATAGATGAATATCAAATAAAGGATGATAAGTTGCTTCCCTATCGCCATATAGTTGAGGATCTCAAAACACATTTCACTGAGCTAATTCTCCAAAAGATCCCTTCACACAAACAACAAAGAAGTAGACGCCATGGAAACAATTGGGTTCTTGATCACTATGCCAAAACATAGCACACGGTGTGAGTTTCTTGTTGAGAATCTTATGGTCCCTGCCTATGAGAAATTGAATTCTGAAATGGTGTGTGAAATTGCTGATCCCAACTCCCCATGGTACTAAGAAGTCTATTCCTACCTACATGATGGACATAACCCACTTACTTTAACTCCTAATCAACGTAAAACCTTCATTCGCCACACTTCCCGATACACAATCCTTGTTGATACCCTTTTTCAAAAGCATTTTGATGGAAATATTTTAAGCTGTATGATTTCTGATGAAGCATAAATGTCCTTGGAGGAGGTACATCAAGGAGTCTGCAGAGCTGACTCTAGTGGACTTACTTTGGCCAAAAATTTGTTACACACTGGATATTACTGGCCTACTATGGAGAAAGATGCCTACAACTATGTGAAGAAGAGTGTGCCTTGTCATTAGCATGGCGATTTGATACATGCTCCCTCCCAATCCCTCTAGCCCACCATCACCCCCTGGCCTTTTTCACGCTGGGTTCTCAACCTCGTTGGCCAGATTTTCCCTAATTCTTCCAATGGCCATAAATACATCCTGGCTGCTACAAAATACTTTACCAAGTAGGTCAAAGTTGTTTCTCTCACCTACACTACTGGAAAATAGATTTTGAAGTTCATTTTGAACTATCTTATCTATCGCTATGGCATTCCTCAGGACATTGTTACAAATAATGGAGGACCTTTTAAGAAGGATGTCACAGAGCTATGTAGGAAATTAATCATTACCTACCATACCTCTTCCAAGTACTTTTCGTAAAGCAACGGTCAAGCTAAGGCTACGAATAAAACCATCCTTAGAATCCTCAAAAAAACAGTCGATGAAGCTGGCCGCGATTGGCACCTTCACCTCGATCCTGCCCTTTGGGCCTACTACACCTCCATTCAAACCCCCATGGGAGCCACTCCCTTTGCCCTTGTTTATAGTACTGAGGCTATTTTACCCATTGAAATTGAGCTCCCTTCCCTTAGAATTTCTCTCAAGAATCTGTTGTCCGAAGAAGAATATAGAGTTTCCTGCTTGCAAGAGCTGAAACTCCTTGATGAGAGATGCCTCAATGCCCTAGAACACCTCCATGTGTATCAAAATCACCTTCACCTTTAGTTCAACAAAAGGGTCAAGCCTCGTCAGTTTGAGGTTGGTGATCTTGTCCTGCAGCACAATATGAAGAACCTCTAGAACCATGAAAAGAAAGGCAAATTTGAACCTAATTGGTTGGGGCCCTTCATTGTCACAACAAAGTATGGTTTAGGTGCTTATTAGATTGTGTCACTAGAGGGAGATCCAATCCTTGATCCTATAAATATTGTACATCTCAAGCACTTCTATGCTTGATCCATCAGTAGTCTGTTGTACAACAAAAATTTTTAAAAATCCAAAAAAATCAGAAAAGCAAAAAATCCAAAAACATTCAAAAAGCAAAAAAATAAAAAAAAGCAAAAAATCCAAGCTTGGAAAAAGTCTCAAAAAAGCAATAAATCTGTTCATCTGTGAAAACCACTTCGGTGGCGCAATGGATAAGTACCATGGTGAAAACCCTTTTCAGGTGCCATGTGTAGTCAGATCCACCATCGGTTTCCACCATTTGTCTATACAGCTTGCATCGCCTTTCATAATAAGAGTCACTACCCATATCTATGCAGGTAGTTCCTGTATGCACCCTAAAATGGTCGCCTAGACTTTGGGCCCCATTTCTCAATTTATCAAATTCCTGAATCAATACTTTCAAATATCAACAATATCAATTATATCAATTTCCTTGATCAAATCATAATCAATTCAATATTT
>MU226274.1:900424-918228 GCA_018584345.1 Thuja plicata | reverse complement strand
TATATATATATATATATATATATATATATATTTAGTTAGTTAGTTAGTCTTCAAAGGCATTGAGAGGGAGGGGTTGATCAGTGTACCTACTATTATGAAACAAATCTTAATTATCTTCCACAAAATCTAACCTGTAAAAGTAAATGCAATATAGAAACTTATCTCATAAACCATTCGCATAAAGTAAACACAAGACTCAAAATTTCTTCCTGTGGAAACCCTTGTTAGAGGGAGAAAACCATGTGTGGAATGGTATCCACAAATTTTACTAGTGCACTGATAAATATGTTGGAGTTGTTGTTGAGGTGTTGACTTTCATTTTTTGTCATTAATGTCAACATATATTTTAGTTGGTTATAGTAGAAGTCTCAGAAAGAATGGTTATCACATGTATAGGTAAGAGTGACAGGTACAAATATTATACTTTATATCAGCGTATGCGAGCACAAATTTGTGTATAGGGATGAGTGTATACCGTATGTATAAGGTCACGATATTTTATGTAGGTATTTTCTTGAGTTATAGTTATTGTGGTAAAAAATGGTTACAGATCAGTGGAAGAATATTATGACAGAGATGGTCTCTTAGTTTTTGGGATAGCTTGTATCTAAGTGTGTGTTATGTTATGCGAGTTGAAGGCATGATAGAAGATACATGAGAGAAAATTCCTTGTGATTCTTGGGTCACCAGATTCCTGATGATGTGAGCTGAGGCGTGTGGACTGGTGAAGACCTATTTGGGGTTGAGTGCATAGATGTGATGTGCTTAATCATTGGTGAGCATAATTTAAGGATCTTAGCGCATAACTTATGATTTATATTTGATAATTACTTGTGTAAGGTACCGTGTGTATCTTGGAAAGGGTCTATGTAATTATTTATGCATTGGGGAAGTCTTAACAGGCTGACCTAATTGTTTATTATAACTTGTATAAAGGAAAGAAATGTCTTGATGCATTGTGTGTTGTGAGAATGTGGATGTGATTTCTGTTGGATGTAGATTAGGAATTGTATTTGTATTGCACTTCATTGGAACTATATAGGCAAATAAAGTTGTTATCATTCAATTCACTATTATAAGTATAATTATATACTTCATTTTGGACAGTGAGTCCACAAGGTGGGTTTAACCTTTAGAAGGTGGATTTAACCTTCACTTTGGGCAGTGTGCTCAGGTAGTGAGCTCGTCATTTCATTCAACTCCTTATATGGATGAGAAGACTCCTAACAAGGTTTATCCTTTAACAGGTACATGTACTAGATGTAATAATCAACTCCTAACATGTCTAGATCTTTTGATAGGGATATAATATTTCTAGTGCATTACTTGTGGGTGCTAATTCCCACCAGGGTTTTTCCCTTTACAGGGTTTCCTCGATGTCAAAATATTTGTGTTATGGCATTGATATTGAAGTGTTTAGATTTGCATTAAGCAATTGGTTTAAATTTTAAAGTTTATTTATTTGGCATAAAACTAATTCACCCCCCCCCCCCTTTTCAGTTGTATTATTCCTAACAATTAGTATCAGAGCTTATGGTCCTCTAAGAGAAATATTAACCGCTTGAGGAGATTCTGAGATGGCTTACTATAGGCAGGAGAGTGCAAAATTTGATGCTAAAAATTTTGACAGTTGGAAGAACAAGATGAGAACTCATTTGATCTTTTTGGGAATTGAATACTGGATGATTAAAAAGAAGGATGAACCAGTCAAGTCAGAAGATGATTTAGAGAATTCTATTGAGGAAGAAAAGAAATCATTTTCTTGCAATATGGTTACAAGGGAAGCACTGAAAAGTGCACTCTCTAAGGTAGAATTTACAAAGGTTAAATATCTTGATTCAGCTCACAAGATCTGGACAAGGATAGAGGCTCTATATGAAGGAGATTAGTCCACTAAGCAAGCAAAATTACAGAATTAGAAGGCTAAAATGGAGATTCTAAGGATGTGAGATGATGAGAATGTCAGAGCATATGTACAGAGGGTTACAGAGGTTGTTACTAGAATCATAAACTTAGGAGACACATATACTAAAGATTAAGTGATCACAATGATTCTTAGATATTTGACACCTGTTTACAAGACTAAAGTGCAATTGATAGAGGAGATTGTATCACTGACAAAGAATTTCAACATAGAAGTCTTTATTTCTAAGCTAACCACCTTTGAGGCCATAGAGTTGGAGGATGCTTTACCCAAAGTTGAGTCTGCATTCAAGGCTAGTGTTCTTAATGACAAAAATACCTTATCAAGCCTTGTAAGCTCTAACATAAGCAATAGACATGAAGATCTTGGAGAATATGTTGATGAGTGGGCAGAGATTCAAGAAGAAGAAAGGAAATTAGATGAACTTGTAGATCTAATAGGAAAAAAGGAAAGGAAATGTAAGGGTACATTTGAAGGAAAATTACTCCTAAATTTTTTTTCCTTGAAATAAGATTAGTCATTTTGTATCTAGATGTCCTACAAGGTTTCCTAAGCATAAGCCTAAGTTTTACAAGAATAATTACTCCAAAGATGAGAAATGCTACTATGCTAGTGAAGGTGTGTTTGATGATGATTCTATGAATGATGGAAATGAAATTGGATTTATTTCTATTAAAGATGATGAACCTATTCATGAAGAAAAATATTTAGTCTCACATGTTGAAAATAAATCAGAATGGATTATTGATAGTAGTTGTTCACATCATTTGACTAGTGGTAAGGATAAATCTGTTCAAGTGAATAGATATGATGGTGGTGTAGTTAGATTTGGTAATAACACTCCTAAGTGATCATTGGAGTTGGTTTGATCTCTCTTGATGGTAAGACTAACACTGATAATGTCTTACTTATTGATGGACTTAAGAATAACTTGTTGAGTGTTGGTCAGCTGGTAGACAAGGGTTATCATTTATAGTTCATGGATGGAAAATGTACTATCAGAGGTCAATCTGGAAACTTGATTGCATCTAGTACTAAGTCAAGAGGTAATGTGTTTGAGCTAAATGCTACAAAGGAAACTTGTTTTGTTGCAAAGGTAGATGACAGTTGGTTATGGCATAAGAGGTTTTGTCACATAAATTTTGATAATATTATAAGGGCTAGTAACAATAATGAAGTTAGAGATTTTACAAGAATTGTGAAGCCTACGAACACTATGTGCAAAGACTATGTGATGGGAAAACAAATTAAGATTGACTTTTAGAGGAAATCCTTTTCAACAAGAGGAAAGTTGGATATGGTACATACAGATCTTTGTGGTCCTACAAGGACTAGATCTTACTATGGTGAAAGGTACTTTATAATTTTTCTTGATGACTATTCAAGGATGATGTGGGTTTCATTTCTTAAAGAAAAATATGAAACATTTGATAAATTCAAGATTTTTAAAGAAAAATTTGAGGATGAATCAGGTCTTAAGATAAAATGTTTGAGGTTAGACAGAGGTGGAGAGTTTACCTCAGCAGAATGAGATAGAAGAAAGAAGAAATAGAACTATACTAAATGTGGCCAAGACTATGTTGCTTGAAGGTAATGTATCTCATATGCATTGGAGAGAAGCATTCAGTATTGTTGTTTACACTTTGAACATAATTCAGATCAAAGAAGCTATGGATAAGACACCCTATGAACTTTGGTTAAGTTATGCTCCTACTGTAAAATACTTCATAATATATGGTAGCAAGTGTTATATGAAAAAGATGATAAAATTGGGAAGTTTTATGCTAGAAGTGATGAAGGAATTTTCCTTTTCTATTATACTAGAAGTAAGGCTTACAAATATTTTAATCTGAGGTTGAGAAAAATAATTAAAAGTTATAATGTAAAGATTGATGAGAGGTTTCAGTGTGAGATTTGAGAGAATGAGAAAATCACTAAAAGTCAAGAGACAATACAAAATCTTGAGATTCAGACATTCGTAGATGAGCATATTGAAGCAACAAAGACACCAAGCTATGTAAAGATGAATCATCATTAAAAATAAAATTATTGGGGATGTTAATAAGGGCATGATGACAAGGTATAAAGTGAAAAGAGCTTTGTTTGATTTCACAAGTAGAACCTAAGACTACTTATCTATAGGATGATCCTAATAGGCTGGCCTAATTGTTTATTGTAGCTTGTATAAAGGAAAGAAATGTCTTGATGTATTGTATGTTATGAGAATGTGGATGTGAGTTATGTTGGATGTATAGCATTAATTGTATTTGTATTGCACTTCATTGGAACTGTATAGGCAAAGCAAGTTGCTATCACTCAGCTCACTATTATAAGTATACTTCAATACTAAATTTTGGACAGTGAGTCCAAAATGTAGGTTTAACCTTTAGAAGGTGGATTTAACCTTCAGAAGGTGTATTTAACCTTCACTTTGGGAAGTGTGCTCAAGCAATGAGCTCATCATTTCATTCAAATCCTAACAAGGTTTAAAAGACTCCTAACAGGTTTTGTCCTTTAATAGGTACTTGTACTAGATGTAATAATCATCTCCTAATAGGGATAGATCTTTTGACAAGGATATAATATTTCTAGTGTGTTACTTGTGGGTACTAATTCCCACTAGGGTTTTTCCCTTAAAAGGATTTCCTCGACATCAAAATATTTTTTTTATGGTATTGATATTGAAGTGTTCATATTTTCATTAAGTAGTTGGTTTAAAGTTTAAATTTTATTTATTTGGCATACAACTGATTCACTCCCCTCTCTTAGTTGTATTATTCCTAACAAAAATCTATCTTTCTAGGAGCAATTACAAACACCCTGTTAGGGGTATACCCAGTTAAGAGTATTTTAGCCCTGTTAAAAGCTAATACAAGTCCTATTAAATACTACTATATTAAGAGATTTCAAACTCCTTTTGAGTGTTACCTTGTTAGAGGATTTACACATCAGATCCTGCTAAAGATCCCACTCATCTTGTTAGGAGTGACCTAGTTAAAGGATTTTACTTTGCAAACATGTTAGGGCTTTCCTTGAGATAGACCCAAGAATAACTAATTTGAAAATGACACTCCTATCTAATAGATCCACTTCACTTCTGAACATAGTACCTCTTCAAGCATCCAACAACCTAAAACAATTATAATCTCGTATCATGTAATATAAACATCACCACATCATATTTAATTATCAAGTTCATCATTATTTTAAAACAACTTTATCACAGTCGGTCTCTTGACCTAAAATGTTTTCCCACCGACTTAAAAATTAAATCTGATCCTGCCAAAAAAAATTTGTCAACCCAATAAAGTCAACATAACATAAATCAAGTCACAAACAATTATTAACAAATATTAAATAGATCAAGAAACTGATCTAAACAAAATTTCTCTGTCAATCCTCTATTCTTCATGTCAGTCCACTTGAATATTCAATATCTTGCACATATCTTCAAACTAATTGATGTGATCATAGATGTAGGTAGATATACCTCTGATGGGGAGCTCCTCTCCTAGAGATTTCTTGATCTCTCCAAGACCTTCTCTTGGTATTCCTTAGGGTCTCTATCAATACCCTAACTAGAGGATACCTCTCTGATCCTCTAACACACTAGGAGCTCTCCACCAACTTCAAACACTTCACTAAACCCTTCTCCATAGCCTTACTCTTTCATGGCTTCCTTGATCACCTATCCATCCAACTAAAATTCCCCTTAGTGAGTTGGTTCCTTGAATCTTTACTAATTCCTTTCAACACTCCTTGATCCAATGTTGAGGATCTTTCAACCTAATTCCAATTAGATTCAAGATTCTAGTCATTTAGGCCTATTAGCCCTCCTAAACACTGAAAAGTTGGATTTTCTCTAAAAATACATCAAAACCCTTAGAATATGATCACATATTACTTTTGGGTTTTTCCTAACCTTAGAGATTTTATAGGTCTCCAATTCCCACACTGTCCGTACAATGGACTTCTACCAAACCCCTAAAAATAAGGGTTTCTAGGGCATGAAGACTGGTTTGGTTTCTTGAACTTCTTTAATTGATCAATTGAGTTCCTCAGAACTTATCCTTCCATAAAATTATTTGCACTTCATTTCCCCACACTCCTCTATCCTTTATTGGCACATACCAATCACTTAGCAACCTCCATTTCCTCTGCACTGTTCAGTTACCCTAGCCAGAATAACCCGTACTCGCCTAGGGCCTGAATGTTCTCTTGCTTCCCATACACATACACACTCCAAAAAAAATATATACATAGTATATACAAGGCTTTATTGGATTCCAAGTGTTCATGGGAATTTGAACCACGGGAATGCCAAGAAAAGTCCTTTTCTACATGACTGGTCCAAAACTGGACAGTGAACTTTCAAAACACAAAAGTTTTACTAAAAGCTAACCAGAATGAAAAAAAGACTAAACTAATGCCACAGAGATCTAGGAAAATACATATTAAAAACTTTCCATTATTTCATTCAACCCATTCAATCCACAAAAGTGTTGGATGATGGCTCTGTATGCTAATTACAGTGTAAATTGGTTCTTTCCAATAACCAATCCATAAAAAATGAAATCTAACTATCATACTAGGGTTGTAGTAACCTTATATACTCTCATCCCACATGTCTAGACCCTTTTTTCTGGATTTGGGCGTCATAAAAGCTGATTCCTAAAATCTAGGAAATGTTGACATGACAACTTTGAAAAGTTGTCATGACAACTTTGACAACTTTTGTCAAAATGACACTTTCTCAACTTTGATGGCCCTATTTGGTTTCAAACCTTACCAAATGACCTAAAATGACTTGAAAACATTAAAATCTTGAAAATATCCCATTTTTGGAGTTTTGGTCAACTCTTTGACCTTTTGGTTGACTTATAGGTTCTAGACCCCTAGAATCAACTTGACTCAACAACTCACAAACCCTAATCTCTCCTAACACTAAAATGAACCTTAAACACACTAGGGACTCTATAACATAGTCCTTATTCATGGATGGTTGGCCAAAGCAACCTACAAGCCAAAATGACTAAAGATCTTCTTAAAGACCTTAGGGTGATCCTACACCATCCTCCCCTACAACAAGCAAGTTAAGGTACCTATGGTGTCAGGAAATCCTCACTGATTCCATTCTTCTTGAATTCACTCTCATCTATCCAAGTGGATTTTGACTCTGGTTGTTGTCTCCACTTCACTAGATTCTCCATATAGACCTTGTGTCTTTTCTTCTTCTTTACCCTTGAATCCAATATCTTTTCCACTTATGGCTTGACCCGTTCCAGAGTCTTGAAATCTCCCACATCCTTATGCACCTATGTACTATATTTCAACTCATCCATATCTGGCCCCTTATACTTGATCAAATCCTTTGCATTAAAGATTGGAGAAATTGACATCTCCTTGGGCAACTCCACCTTGTAAGCATTGGGTCCAACTTAGCCAGTATCTTGCAAGGTCCAATCCTTTTTATCTATAGCTTCTTAGGTATCCCCTTTTGTATTCTTTCTTTATTCAAGAACACCATTACTAGTTCACCCACTTCAAACTGCAAATCTCTTCTTCCCTCATCTCTTTTAGCCTTCAACTTATGATTGGCATCCATTAAGGTCTTTTTCACTTGTTCATGGACTTCCTTCATTGATTGTACAAAGTCATCAACATTTTCACTAACTCCCTCATATCCTTTGAGGTCTTTGAGCTCCATCGCACCCCTTGGATGTGCCCCAAACACAATCTCAAATGGAATTTTCCCTATAGTCCTATTTGTGCTATCATTATAGGAAAATTCTGCCCATGGGATAACTTGCTCCCAACCTTGTCCATATTCCTTTGTCAGACGTCTGAGCAAGTTCCCAAGAACTCTATTGATTACCTCAGTCTACCCATCCATTTGAGGATGATAGGAAAATCCATGAGATAAGTTTGTACCTAGTCTCTTCCATAGGGTCTTCCAAAAGTGCCCCATGAACTTCACAACCCTATCTGCAATAATACTCATTGGTAGACCTTGAATCCTCACTATCTCCTTGAAGAACAAGTAGGCAATATGGCTGGCATCATGTGTTGTTTTACATGGGATGAAGTGACTCATCTTACTAAACCCGTCTACCACTACAAACACACTATCTAAACTAGTTGGAGTCCTAGGTAACCCCACTATAAAGTCCATACTTAAGCACTCCCAAGGTCTATTTGGGATGGGTAATGGATGGTAAAGTCCTACATTTGATGAAGTTCCTTTAGCCTTCTGACATATGCCACATTGTTCCACATATCTCCTTACTTCCTTCTGCATTTTTGGCCACCAGTAGAACCTTTCCACAAGGTCTAGTGTCTTGTTCATTCCAAAGTGTCCACTTAGGCTCCTGTTGTGTTTCTCCTGTATGAGGTTCTCCCTCATAGAGCCTTTTGGAACACATAGTTGATTGCCTTTGAATAGCAACCCATTCTACAATGTATACTATGAAAACTCACTATGAAAGTGATTCTCAAACCTTCAACTCATGTACTTTGCAACTAAATCTCCTAAATGGTGAGTAGTATCCTACTAAGGGAATCTACAACTTTGTTTTGCACCCCTTCTTATGTTTTATAGTGAAGGTATATGACTGTAGAAACTCCATCCATTTAATGTGTCTCAAGCTAAGCTTGTCTTGAGTGTTTATATAACTCAATGCTTGGTTGTCTGTAAAGACAAAAAACTCTTTAGGCAATAGATAATGCCTCCATTTCTTTAAGGCTTGTAAAAGAGCATATAGCTCCAAGTCATAGGAAGAGTACCTAGACTTAGCCTCATTTAGTCTTTTGCTGAAAAAGGTCACAGGCCTGCCTTCTTGGCTTAGGAAATCTCCTACTGCAATGCAACTTGCATCACACTCCAAAATGAATTGTTTATCAAAGAAAGGTAACAAAAATATAGGTTGAGTGGATACTTCTCTTTTCAACCTTTCAGACCCCTCATTAGCTACCTTACTCCAAATGAATTTATTCTTCAATCCTCCTTTGATAGTCTCTAGGATTGGAGCACAAATCTGACTGAATCTCCTAATGAAATTCCTATAGAATTGGGCTAACCCATGGAAGCTCCTAACTTCAGTCCCTATCTTAGGAGTAGGCCAGTTCAAGATGGCCTCTACTTTCTCTTTATCCATTTTCAAGTCACCCTTGGAAACTACAAAGCCAAGGTAGACTAGTTCTTCCTTACATGAACTCACTCTTCTCAAGATTTATGGTGAGTTTCTCCTCCTGCAACTTCTTCAACACTAACTCCAAGTTTTTCATGTGATCATCTTTTGTTTTACTGAATATGAGGATGTAATCTAAATAGACAACTACAAAAACTGCTATATAGTCCTTCAAGACCTCATTCATCACCCTCATAAAGGTTCTTGGTGCATTGGTAAGCCCAAACGGCATAACTAACCATTCATATAACCCCTCTGTAGTCTTAAATGCAGACTTCCACTCATAACCTTCCTTCATCCTAATTTGGTAGTACCCACCTCTTCAAGTCAATTTTAGAGAAGTACTTAGCACCCCCAAAAAAATCTATCAAGTATTCTATTCTAGGAATTGGAAATCTATACTTAATAGTTATTCTATTTATTGCCCTAGAATCAATACACATCCTCCACTTAACTCCCTTCTTAGGAGCCAACACCACCTAGATAGCACAAGGGCATATGCTTTTCCTAATCATTCCTTGATCCAACAATTATTGCACTTTCTTGGCTATCTCCTTGTTTTTCTCTGGTGTCATCTTGTATGCAGCTTTGTTTGGTAAGGATGCTCCTGGTATGAAGTCAACTTGATGACTTATC
Source organism: Thuja plicata (assembly GCA_018584345.1). Lineage (NCBI taxonomy): Eukaryota > Viridiplantae > Streptophyta > Pinopsida > Cupressales > Cupressaceae > Thuja > Thuja plicata. The sequence continues at coordinate 908,481 of MU226274.1, read as the reverse complement.
TCCCTCTTTGGTGGTAGTGAAGCTGGTGTCCCCTCATATATTACGTCCTTAAACTGATCCAATAGTTCTCTCACTTCTTTGGGCATAAGTGCTTGATTATGAGTCTCCTCCTTTGGCTTTAACAAGATTGCATAGCCAACTTCCTCATCCTTCATATCCTTTAAGAATTCCTTCCCACTCATCAACAAAGTATTGGATTCTTCCTTCTCCACTATGTCTTCCTCTAGTAAGGATTGTATCTTGAATGTTACCCCATTTTTCTTGAAGGAGTATTTATTATCTTTCTCATTATGGACAACTTCTCTATCATACTGCCATGGTTTTCCAAGCAATAGATGGAAAGCATCCATTGGAAACACATCACATAGTATCCTATCTTGATACTTTATAATGGAAAATTCAACCCACACTTGTTCATTCACTAAGATGTTTTGGCCCTTATTCAACCATGTGATGACATGTAATTGATTGAATGTTTGATAATGTTAAGTTGAAGATGATGCAAGACATTAAATCAGTTAATGGTTTGTATTGTCATTGATGTCAACTTGATATCATCTATATGGTCATATACATAATATGAAAGACTTTAGAGAATCAATGGAACAGAGATTATGCTTTCAGCAATGCATAAAAGTCAAGTATTCACTAAGTGACAGACAACATCGACGGAGTGCACACCATCGATAAAGGAAAAGAACAAAAGTCATAGTGATACCCGATGAGTAGAAGATAGTGTTTCCCAACAAGAAAAATCCAATGATGCCTAATGGACGGAGATCCCGAACCTGACTAGAGTCACACCGGCAGAACTAGCAGTTGTCACCGACGACTAATTGCAGAGTTGACTGACAGAATAGAGAGTTCATAAAATGACAAAATATCTAGCTGACAGAGCTTAAGGATAGACTTAACTAGTTGTTTTATTAGACCAAAGTTAAGTAATTGATTTAAAGAAGATTTGTATAGTTGGCAAGAAGATAACTACGAGATAAATCAGGAGTTAAAGTTGTAAATTAGGTTGGCTAGATTGTTTTTCATGCCAAGAATCAAGAATCAAGAATATCATGTATATATAATAGACAAGCATAATTCATTTTCGCAAACATTCACATACACGAAAAGGGGGGTGAATAGAAAGAGGATGCTAAAGAGAAATTGATGAAGGATAACTTCACACAGTCCTGATCAATCAAGCTAAAGGAGAGCTAAAGAATTCTATAGACACCGACAAATAGTGAAGCACAACATCATAGAGCAAAAAGTGTTGGAGCACATAGAATTTAATTGATACATTGATCAAAAAGGTAATGTACTTAAATAGATCTGAAAATCTACAATTCAAGTTGCATTAGAAACAAGTCATTGTGTTTCAGTTTAACCATTGAAGCATTAAGTCTCTTAACAGAGTAGGACTTAACAGTCTTCTATAATTGAGGTATATCCTAACAGATTGCCAAAAAGTTTGTCATGAAGATAGCATTGAGTGCCCGATACCAACACACAGTCTAAGGAGGGTGATATAGTTAGGTAGCACCAGATATGCCAGATACCTATTGTACCCATAGAGGTTGATCAATATTGGTAGCATATACATGCCAGATATCAAGTGATAGACTCATATTAAAATCCTCTAACAAGGTCACACCTAACAATGTGTTTGTAACCTTTAACAACATTGGATCCTAATAGGGTTCACTTCAAAAGAGTGAAAATTTGGGGTACCAGTCCCAGTGGTTTTTTCCTTAACAAGGTTTCCACGTTAAAATTCATGTGGTATGTGTGTATGGTTTATTATTTTACTATTTTACATTTCACATATGCATTTCTGGATAGATTGGTATACTCTGCATATTTACTGAGTATTGGTAAATATTTTTACTTCTCATCGGTTATCAAGGAGAATAAGGACAGACAAGGTAAACCGACAAACAGTTTAATCATTATTAGTATTTCATGGCATGCATCTTGTAGGGACTTAATAATATGAGGTTTGTTGATTGGTGGTTAGTGATTAAAGGATACATTTTTGAGGCCACTTATTCAACCCCCCCCCCCCCCCTCNTATTCAACCCCCCCCCCCCCTCTCAATTATTACTAACAATTGGTATCAAAGCTTGTGTGCTTAGAAGGAAGGTTTCAAGACCTAAGAAAAGATCACAAGATGAACAGATGAGATGTGCCCAAGTTGAACAAAGACAACTTTGCTTCATGGAAAAGCAGGATAAGACTCCACTTATCAGGTATTGGTAATGATGTTACTCAATACTTAGGTACTGAATATGTGTTTCCTACAAGACCATTGAAAGTAGATCAATTGAGAGAGAAGCATGGGCATAACTGCATGGTTAAAGAGCTTTCTTTCTCACTCTCTAATACTAAATTTGAAGATGTCAAGGACTGCAAAATTGCAAAGAAAATGTGGGACAAACTAAAGCTTGTACATGGAGGTGATACAAATGTTCTGAGAGCCAAGGCAGAAAGCCTTAGAGGAGAGTTTGATGATATCAAAATTAAAGAAGGACAAAACATCACACTAAAAAACACAAGAATAAAAGAAGTAGTCAATGCTATACGAGGTGTTGGAGGTACACTTGAAGAGGAGACAGTGGTAAGTAAAATCTTAAGAACCTTATTACATGTATATGCTATTAGAGTTTCTACTATTCAATAAATGAGAACAGTAGCAAACAATACAGTTACTCTTGATAGTTTAATTGGTAGACTGATTTCATTTGAGATGAATAACTTTGACAATAGTGCCTTACCAAGTTTAGAGTCTGCATTTAAGTCTTCTATGAAAATAAGCAAATCCAATCATAGATACTCATCTAGAAGGGACAGTGAAAGTGAAAATGAAGAAGATGTAGATGAAATAGAAGCACTTATGGCTAGAAGAATACAGAGAGGCAAAGGTAAATACAAAGGCAATTTATCACTTGTATGCTTTAATTGTAAAGAGATTGGACACTTTGCTGCAAGATGTCCTAACAGAAGAAAAGATGGCAAAGGTAATGATAGATATTTTGAGAATAAATCTGACAGAGGTGATAACAAAGATTACAGAAGTTACTGACAATCAGAAAGAAAGGATACCCAAGACTACAAGGATAAAGGCAAGAAGGCTAGCTACCTAGCTTCTTGCAAAGATGAAGATACTGACACTGAACCTGATGATGACATCAAGATGGTATTTGTAGCTGTGAAGGATGATTCAGATGAAGATGAAAGGTATGAAGAAACAACACTCATATCTAAGGTTAGTAAGAATGATATCTGGGTTATAGATAGTGGATGCACTCACCATATGACCAGTGACAAAGAAAAGTTTAACACTTTTGAGTATTATAATGGTGGTATAGTAAGAATGTGAAATGATACACCTTGTCCAGTTGAAGGTAAAGGAACAATAATAATGAATAACCTGATTAAATGTGAAAATGATTATTGGGTAAAAGGATTGAATTATAATCTATTGAGAATTTCTTAGCTGAATAATTCAGGTCATGAAGTAGCATTTGAAAACAAGAAGGCAAAGATCTTCAATGAATCAAGAAAATTGATTGGTACCGGTGACTAGACTAAAGGTAACTTATTCTATCTGAATGATACTAACACCACTTGCTTAATGACTAGAAATGAAGACATATGGTTGTGGTACAAAATATTGTGTCATGTGAATTTTGACAGCATGATGAAAATAAGTAGAAGAAGAAGTGTAAGAGGCTTACCGACGATGACAAAGCCAAAAAACATCATGTGCAAAAAACTGTCAAAAAGGTAAAATGACAAAGTCTAGTTTAAAAAGTAAAACCCATACATCTGATGATATTATAGAATTAGTCCATACTAATTTATGTGGACCTATGAGGACAAAGAGCTATTATGGAGATAGGTATTTTATTATCTTTGTTGATGATTACTCGAGAATATTGATAGTCGTGTTTCTAAAAGAAAAATCTGAAGCATTCAAGATGTTTAAATGTTATAAGGCTATGGTAGAAAAACAAAGTGGTAAGGATCTAAAATGTTTGAGTTCAGATAAAGGAGGAGAATTTATATCAGATGAATTCACTAATTTATGTAATGAGCATGGTATAAAAAGACAGGTTTCTGCACCAAGAACACCACAGCAAAATGGGATTGCTGAGATAAGGAACAGATCAATAGTTGATTGTGTAAGAACACTGATGATAGAAAAGGACATCACCCAAATATTCTGGATGGAAGTTGGTAGCACTATTGTTTATACACTTAACATAGTACAATTGAAGGACACAAAGAAGACACCTTATGAGCTATGGTATGGTAAAACACCCAATGTAAGTTACTTCAAAATATTTGGTAGTTAATGTTATGTCTTAAAGGATGATAGAAATGGAAAGCTTGATGCCAAAAGTGATGAAGGTATTTTTCTGGGGCATTCTACCAACAGAAAAGCTTTTAAATATCTAATCAAGGCTTCTAACAAAATAGTTGAAAGTGCAAATGTGAAGATTGATGAATTTCTAGAAAAGAATGAGCTGGAAAGCACAAAAGAACTAGATGACTACAACAAGTTTGTATATTGTGAAGAACCCATAACTCTACCTGCGCAACAGTGCTTAAATATAGAACAATAGAATGTTGCAATCGACGGTTAGAATGTTGTTACCGACGGTCAGGAAAATGATCAAGATAATGTGCAAGGTAATGAAGTTCAAGCTAATACATAAAGGGTTGTACCTATACTTGCAAGATATGTAAGAAGGAACCATCTAGAGGACCAGATCATAGCAGATAAGAAAGCTGGTACAAGAACAAGAAGTAAGTCTTTAAACTCAAATTTCTTAATTTGTGAGTTTGAGCCAAAATTTGTCAATGTTGCACTAGATAATAAAGAATGGATAAGTGCTATGAATGATGAGATTGAGCAGATTGAGAAGAAAAAAATATGGTCACTTGTGCCTAGACCAAATGAAAAGAATGTCATCGATACAAAATGGATATTCAAGAACAAGCTAAACGAGAATGGAGAAGTCACAAGGAACAAAGCAAGACTAGTATGCAAGGGGTATGTACAAGAGGAAGGTATAGACTATGGAGAAACCTTTGCACCTGTTGCTAGGGTAGAAGGAGTAAGAATACTACTTGCTTATGCTGCATATAAAGGATTCAAAGTATATCAAATGGATGTCAAGTCAGCATTCCTAAATGGAATACTTGAAGAAGAGGTATACATTGAGCAACTAGAAGGGTTTGTAGATCTAGACAACAGGAACATGGTATGTAGACTTAACAAAGCCTTGTATGGATTAAAACAAGCTCCCAGAACCTGGTATAAACAACTTCATTCCTATCTAATAAGTATTGGATTCATAAGGACTAGTGAAAATAGTAATCTTTATTTAAAAGAAGATACTGATACTAACACTTTAATTGCTGAAATATTTGTTGATGAAATCATATTTGGAGGCAATGATATACTATGTAAGTCATTTGCTGATGAGATGAGAAAAGAGTTTGAGATGTCTATGTTTGGAGAGATCAAGTTCTTTCTTGGTCTACAAATCATTCAACAAAGTGAAGGTATTTTCATTACACAGTCCAAATACATCAAAGAGGTCCTGAAAATATTCAAAATGGAAGATTCCAAACCTGTTGGAACACCGATGGCTATTGGATGCAAATTAACAAAGGAAGACAAGACAACAGAGGTAAACCAGACTCTGTATAGATCAATGATAGAAAAACTCATGTATGTTGCACACACTAGACCAGATATTGCACATGCAGTAGGAATTGTTGCTAGATTTTTTGCTAACCCCGGGGGATCACATATGAGTACTATGAAAAGAACCTTAATATATCTAAAGAATACTGAGGAATTTGGCTTGTGGTATAGAATAGAAGGCAAATTTGAACTAAAAGTGTTTACCGACGCTGATTGGGATGGAAATCTTGATGACTGGAAGAGCACAACTGGAGGAGCATTCTTTATGGGTGACAGACTTGTCACATGGATTAGCAAGAAGCAAGGATGCATCTCTTAGTCTAATGCAGAAGAAGAATATGTTGCTGCTGCTGCAAATTGCTCAAATATTGCATGGATCAAACAGTTGCTAGAAGGTATGCATATGAAGATCTCAAAACTTGTAATTATCTATTGTGATAACACCATTGCAATAAACATTTCCAAGAATCCAGTCATGCATGCAAAGACTAAACACATTGCAATCAAGTATCATTACTTAAGAGAACAAGTTCAAGAAAAAGAGGTGATACTTGAGTATGTGCAATCTAAAGAATAATTGGTCGATATCTTCACCAAGCCACTACCCAAGGATACATTTGAGTACTTGAGAAAGAGACTAGGGGTCAAACCCTTGTCTACCAGTTAGTAAAAGACTGAAGGCTGCATCAGCCTATATCTTTTCAGAATATCATTCATGTTGATGCAAGCAAAAAGATGAACTTCAAAGCTACATCTATATACAGAAAGGTATATATCAGAACCAAGTACCAAAGCATGTTGTTGTATTACTGATGGATAAGGGAAATTCAAGGAATATATTATGGATAGAAGAAAACAATTGTTTGACATGAATGTTAGATATTTGTAAAATATTTATTTGGCATTGTTGTCAAAGGGAGAGAATGTATCCATATTATCTCAAGAGATTATCCATTATCAGATTACTCCAAACAGGAAGAGATAATATCCATAGGGAGAGTTGCTAAAAAAAGACATAGACATCAAAGAATAGTCAAAAGAGAGATATTGACACAAGGGAAGGACACAACACATCAGAACAAGAAATAAAGAAAGCTGCAAGAATCAAATCTAAGCTGACACAGAGCTTACCGGCGGTTAGACATTTTTATCGGTTATCAAAATAAACTATTTGGTAATTTGATGAATCTCAACAATTGTATTTCATATTGTATTAGAAATATTATAGTGTGATAATATAGTATGTTGCCATCAATGCCAAAGGGAGAGATTGATGACATGTAACTGATTGAATGTTTGATAATGTTAAGTTGAAGATGATGCAAGACATTAAATCAGTTAATGGTTTGTATTGTCATTGATGTCAACTTGATATCATCTGTACGGTCATATACATAGTGCCAAAGACTTCAGAGAATCAATGGAACAGAGATTATGCTTTCAGCAATGCATAAAAGTCAAGTATTCACTAAGTGACAGACAACACCCACGGAGTGCACACCATCGATAAAGGCAAAGAACAAAAGTCATAGTGATACCCAACGAGTAGAAGATAGTGTTGCCTGATGAGAAAAATCCAATGATGCCCGACGGAGGGAGATCCCAAATTTGACTAGAGTCACATCAATGACTAACTGTAGAGTTGACCGATAGAATACAGAGTTCAAAAAAATCAAGACTTAAAGCTGTAAATCAGATTGGCTAGATTGTTTTTCACGGCAAGAATCAAGAATCAAGAATATCATGTCTATATAAGAGACAAGCATAATTCATTTCCACAATCATTCACATACATGGGAAGAGGAGTGAATAGAAAGAGGATGCTGAAGAGAAACTAGTGAAGGATAACTTCATACAGTCCTGATCAATCAAGCTAAAGGAGAGCTACAGAATTCTGCAGACATCGACAAACAATGAAGCACAACATCACAGAGCAAAAAGTGTTGGAGCACATAGAATTTAATTGATACATTGATAAAAAAGGTAATGTTCTTAAATAGATCTAAAAATTTGCAATTCAAGTTGCATTAGAAACAGGTCATTGTGTTTCAGTTTAACCATTGAAGCATTAAGTCTCTTAACAGAGCAGGACTTAATAGTCTTCTATAATTGAGGTATATCCTAACAGATTGCCAAAAATTTTATCATCAAGATAGCATTGAGTGCCCGATACTGACACACAGTCTAAGAAGGAGGGTGATGCAGTTAGGTAGCACTAGATATGCTAGATACCTATTGTGCCCATAGAGGTTGATCAATATTGGTAGCATATACATGCCAGATATCAAGTGATAGACTCATATTAAAATCCTCTAACAAGGTCACACCTAACAGTGTGTTTGTA
>MU226274.1:861494-891225 GCA_018584345.1 Thuja plicata | reverse complement strand
TTTTAAGGTTGAACTTTGTAATTGTTGTTCATTAATTCAGATTATAATTTTGCTCTCACTTTTTGAGTAACTTCTGAGTTCTGCTTTTTCCTCCTTCTGCTTCTCTCTTGTAACAGGTTATTTGCATTCAGGTATTCTTGGCATTCTGTGGATTTATATTTCTCAAATCCTATACTTACAACTTATTCAAACTTCCTAAAAGTGTGAGACCTTAAATATGACAAATTGGAAGTATTATTCACATAATGCACATTACATTGTGCCTTTAGAATAATTGTCTTATATATATTATTAGACTTTTGGTATCTTGAAGGATAATATATGTTGAATATGAGTCATACTTAAGCATGTTGCATGCAATAAATTTTAATAAATATTAATTATATAAGTATAAATATCATAAAATAAGAAAATATAATTAAATACAAAATTATTATTTATTTTACCACATTAAGATTTGAAATGAATGAAATAGAGATTGTTGGGATTATTAAGTATTTGGGTACATTTTTCCATATCGTTCCAATCCTTTTCATAACCATGATAACATATAAATTTCACAAGTTCTTAAAAACTAATGTTAAAAGATAACCCTAACAAAAATAATCCTTACTGCCAATAGTGGCATTTTGTAATGGTTAAGTAGTTTTGTTTTTGTTCTTGCCATCAAGGTTCAAATCTCATCAGGGATGAGGTCCCCCATTTGTGGCCTCATCGGTTCATAGCTCCGGGTCAAAGTGTTTACCCCTCTTTAAAAAACAATAATAATAATAATAATAATCCTTACTACTACTAACTGGTGCAAGAGCACCTGATAGAGGAATGGAGCCATGGAAGGCCTCAGGACATGGGGATAGTGAATTTGGGTCTAAGTGAATCAATTATGATGTATTAAATCTAATTATGGCATTTGGATGTAATAAGTTTGATAAAATGGATATAAGTTCTAATGGTCTTGATAAGAACCATATGACCAAAATATGTAATAATGGCACAATTTGTGCCCAAAGAGTCTGATAGGGTGTTTTGAGTCATAAAAAAGTGTAACAAGGCCAAATAGAAAGCATTTGAGTTGGTTTGGGAGTCCTAGGATTCCATTTGTTAAAGATAACAAATTTGAATTTCAAATCCTAACAGTTAGTTAGGAATGGGCGGGTAGTAAGGGTTTGAGTAGTTTTGGTTGTTTGTACAGGATTTTTGAGCCTATGATTAGTTTTTACAAACCTATTAAGGAATAGGGGAAGGAGACAAAACAAAGGGAGAGGATAGAAATAATGTACTGATTTGAGATTCAATAAAAAAAAATTAGTTTTTCTTGCACATTTTGTTCAATTTGCATGTTCATTTGATCATAGTCTAAAATCTATAGTTTATTGCATTAGGAAATGATCTAGGGTTGTTCCTACAGGTTACCCCTATATATTTGGATCCATTTGAGGTTTTAAATCATTCTGCATAATCATTTTTGACAATCTGTCCTAAAGCAGCATTGGGAAAATCCCTAAATTTGAGAGTCTAAATGTGATTAGAACCATTCTACTTTATGTATGGTCTCTATTTCTTGTATAATGGGTCACATATAATGTAAAATATCTTCTACTAACAAATTTTCAAGTGGGTAAGATGTGTTGAAGAGTGATCATCAAGAAATATGATTGTTTGCCTTAGAGAAGGACATGATTTGTGGGTACAGTTATAGATTATGAAGATATACCTTAAAAAGGGTTCCACTTTATATTAGATTGTGTTTTTACATGTCCAATACATGGTGTACAAACTTTGTTTGATTTTTGAAAGTGTTGGGAAGAGTAAGAACCAGAAAGCCCTTGTTTCGGGTCTATTTAAAGGAGCGTTTGGTGAATAGCCTATAAGAAGAGGTCATCCGGGAAAGAGGTTCTAAGAATCCTTGGTTTTAGATTAAAACAAGAGATTGTAGAGAGTTTGAGGGTTTGGAGTTAAGTATTTCTTATATTTCCTTTGGAAAAGTGACCTAATTAGGCCTCTTGAGAAGGGTAGCAGGGTTAAGTTCAGGGAGATTGTCCAAAACAACTATATCTAATTCTTTGATATGTTGTATTAATATATAATGAGTGTTTGAATCAGTCATTTATTTTTCTGGTGTTTTGGAGTGATCAGGTGAAAAGTGGAGAAATCTGAGTTGAAGACCTAATTGCAAACTAGGTCTAATTAAGGGATCAAAGTTGGGTTTGGGTATAAGATCAGTGTTTGGGGTTTGGAAACCAAATGGAAAAAGTGTATTTGAGTGCACTAAGACCATCTATGGTTTCATAATTCATAGGTTGAGCACAAGACCAAATTTGGGTATTTGTGGGCTTTGTGAGTAACAAGGAAGCCTAGTGTAACCTTGGTGAATTGAATCAGTTTGGCCAATCATATTTGGGATTTGGATTAGGACATGCTTGTCTCTACATCATATTGGTATAAAAATCACTATTATATTCTAGTGGGAAAGGAGAAGTGGAATTTTTATGTGGCGTGGTTGTGGTTTGATAAAATGCCACCAAAATAATGGGCTAGGGAGAACTATGAATTGAGAGAGACCTTGGAGTCAGAGAGAAGAGAAAGGAGAGAGAAAGAAGATACTAGGGAGAGTGATATGAGACATGTGAGGAGAGACAATGATTCATTGATGGCAAGACTAGAAGTCTTATAAAGATGGGCTAGAAGAGAACAAAAGGAAAATGATGGTGAAGATGTAGATGGGGTAATACTGACCAGAATGAAGGCAATGAGGATGAAGCAATGGATCCTGACGAAAGGAGATTGCTAAGGTTGTTGAAATTAGCACAAGGAAGTGGAGGAAGAAAGGGACATATTTATCTATCTGTCTATCAAGGCCAGATGGATAGTGAAGAAGTATTGGGGTGGTTGGATTTCCTAGATAACTATTTTGAGTTTGAGGATATGGATGAGGAGAAGAAAGTGAAGTTTTCAAAAACAAAACTAAGAGGGATAGCATTGACATGGTGGTCTAGTGTTCAGACTGAGAGAGTTGCAAAAGGTATGGCCAAGGTTACCACTTAGGGTAGAATGAAGGACATGGTGAAGGAACAATTTATTCCTTGTAATTATGCAATACAAACCAAGAGAATGAGTTAGGACCTAAGGCAAAAAGGCATGGATGGCATGTCTTTTTTAGGAATAAGGTGTCTCAACCTTGTATATTTCCTTACATTTGATATTATTTCTTTTCTAATTAATTGTTTGCAAATAATGTACTTAAGTTTGATATCCATTCTATCATTTAGTTGAGTGGACATCTTGTGGTTTCACTCCACTTGGAAGATGACAAGGATGATCAAACTTGGTCTAGGTGGATCTAGGCATCCCATTCTGTGGTAGAGGTTATTTTCCAAATGTCAGCACTTTGGACAATGTGTAAGGTAATCATGACTAAAATGGTTATGACGGATTCGTATGATGGTCATTAATATTTGTAAGAGCTAATTGTGAAAGATTCGATGATGGGTGAAGACATGCAAGACATGTGGCAACTGATCATGTTGAGTACTGTACACTCTTCTGCAATGCGTGGGGTTCCTATTTTTTTGGAGAATGGTAAACTCTAATATGGTTATCTTTGGAAGTTTCCCTAAAAAGGTAAGCACATGATATAAGCATTTTTAGGGTTGCAATTTGTATAGTGAAGTTAGTGTATTGTTGGAATGTTGTTATGCTGTCGGATTTGTCTTCAAGTGTCAATTATCTCCTGAAAGAACTTGCATTGCAAGTGTATTGTAAACAGCAATAGTTTTGATTAATACATTGTCCAGGTTTTGGAGTGCTGGGGTTTTTTACCGAAAGGTTTTCCCTAGGGTATATCATTGTGTCATTCTCATTTTTCTATGTATGCATGTTATTGTATTATCATTCTGTAATTGATAAGGGTTAAATCTGAATTTGCATGATCCTCTTCTCGGGAGTTTAGCGTAGGGAACTATTTTCTGCACACTTAGTTTCCTTTCAGTCTTATACTGAGAAATTTCATCATATTAGTATTAAAGGAGGATTGTAAGATGAAGAGGATAATATAGAGATGTATCTCAATGTATTGAGGTATAATCTACAAGATGAGATAGGGTTAAGTTTTCCAAAGACCCTAGGTGATTGTTTTCAATTATCCATAAGGTTTGAAGAGAGAGTAAAGAGGAAGAAAGAGAGACAAGGAGGAAATGGTAGAGGAGGCACATATAGGGGTAGTGGAAGCATACCCACACAAGAAATTTAGAATCAAAATGACAAAGACAAGGGTAAGGAAAAAAATTCAAAACAAAGAGGAGGCTATAGAGGAGGAGGCATATTTGGAGCAGGTAGAGGATCAAGCACATTCAATGGAAGTTTTTTTAATTACAATGAGGTATGGCACATTTCCTTTAAATTCCCAAAATGGGACCAGTCAGATAAGAGCAGGGATAGAAGGGTGAGTTTAGCATATGAAGATGTGAAGAAAGAAGAAGATGAACCTTGCTAGCATATCCTGTCATGAAAGGTGATTTCCTCATGGTAAGGAAGGGTCCAATTTATCAACCAAAGGTATCAATTTTTAAAACAAAATGTTTAAGCCAAGGTAATATTTGCAAACTGATTATAGATGCTGGTTCACATGCCAATTTGGTATCATATGAAATGGTTAATAAGTTGAATTTGAAGAAGATACCTCATAGTAAACATTATAGGAAACATGGGTCAGTAATGAACAAAGCCTTGTGATTCAAGAAAGAGCCTATGTTGAATTTTCTATTGGGATTACCATGATAGAATTTTGTGTGACATTGTGCCCATGACATTCTTGTCATATCATTCTAGGAAGACCTTGGTAGTACCTTAGGAACACATTTCATAATGGGTACACTAACTCTTGTATTGTTCATAAAGATGATAGGAAGTTTGTGTTGACTCCTTTGCATGATGACAAGGATGTTGATTCAAGAATTGTATATTTTTGTAGAAAAGAATGTGTGGAATTATAGGCCCTTGAAGGGAAGGGTATTAAGGTAGCTCAGAGGTTAGATATACACCAAGGGAATACTGTTGGCAGTAGGAAGAAAACAACAACAGTTGTGCTCCATGTAATGGCAGAGAATACAACGATGGTGGGAACCATTGGATGTCCAATAAATTTGCATATGAAAGGCATGGATGGAAGGAAAAAGAGGGACAATTGGAGGGGTCATTTGGACCTCTAAAAACCAAAGAAAGTGATGCAACAATAGTCCAAAGGTGACTGTACCAAACAAGGTTATAAAAACATGTTTATGTAATCTTATTTTTGTGATGAGATGGATGCAGGTGGAAGGAGGAATAAGACTCCATTCAAGGAGTTTTTATTACAACATAAGCATATTATATCACTAAGCAACAGATAACCATCAAGGAAGATGCATGGTGTAAAGACAAGGCCTCTTATCTCTTGGGGTAAGGGATCTTTTCTAAGGAGGGGGGGGGGGTATGGTGCAGGAGAACCTAATAGAGGAATGAAGCCATGGAAGGCCTTGGGACACGGGGAAAGTGAATTTGGGTCTAAGGAACTCAATTATGTTGTATTAAAGCTAATTATGGCATTTGAATGTAATAATTTTGATAAAATGGATATAAGTCCTAATGGTCCTGGTAAGGACCATAGGACCAAATATGTAATAATGCCACAATTGGTGCCCAAAGAGTCTAATAGGGTGTGTTGAGTCATAAAAAAGTGTAACAAGGCCAAATAGAAAGCCATTGAGTTGGTTTGGGATTCCTAGGAATCCATTTTTTAAAGATAACAAATTTGAATTTCAAATCCTAACGGCTAGTTAGGAATGGTCGGGTAGTAGTAGTTTGAGTAGTTTGCATTGTGTGTATGGGATTTTTTAGCCTATGAATAGTTTTTAAATGGATATTAAGGGATAGGGGAAGGTGACAAAAGAAAGGGAGAGTGGATAGAAGTAATGTACTTATCTAAGATTCAATAAACAAATTCAATTTTCCTGCACATTTTGTTCACTTTGCATGTTCAGTTGATCATAGTCTAAAATCTATGTTCTATTGCATTAGGAAATGACCTAGTATTGTTCATATAGGTTACCCCTACATTTTTGGATCCATTTGAGGTTTTAAATCATTTTGTATAATTATTTTTGACACATGTTCTGAAGCAGCGTTAGGAAAATCCCTCAATTTGAGAGTCTAAATGTGATCAGACCCATTCTACTTTATGTATAGTCTTTGTTTCTTGTATAATGAGTCACATATAATGTAAAATATATTCTACTAACAATTTTTAAAGTAGGGAAGATGTGTTGAAGAGTGATCATCAAGAAAGATGATTGTTTGCCTTGGAGAAGGGCATGATTTGTGGGTAGAGTTATAGACTATGAAGATATACCTTAACAAGGGTTACACTGTATGTTATATTGTGTTTTTACATGTCCAATACATGGTGTAGGAACTTTTTTTTAGTTCTGAACATGTTGGGAAGAGTAAAAACAAGAAAGCCCTAGTTTTGGGTCTATTTAAAGGAGGGTTTGGTGAATAGCCTATAAGAAGAGGTCATCCAGGAAAGAGGCTCTAGGAATCTTTGGTTTGACATTAAAACAAGAGACTGTAGAGATTTTGAGGGTTTGGAGTTAATTATTTCTTATAGTTCCTTTGGAAAGGTGGCCTAATTAGGCCTCTTGAGAAGGGTAGAAGGGTTGAGTTCAGGAAGATTGTCCAAAATAACTATATCTAAGCCTTTGATATGTTGTAGTACTCTGTAATGTGTGTTTGAATCAATCATTTATTTTTTTGGTGTTTTGGAGTGATCAGGTGAAAAGTGGAGAAATCCAAGTTAAAGACCTAATTGGAGACTAGGTCTAATTAAGGGATCAAAGTTGGGTTTGAGTATAAGATCAGTGTTTGGGGTTTGGAAACCAATTGGAAAAAGTGTATTTGAGTGCACTAAGACCATCTATGGTGTTGGAAGTCATAGTTTGAGCACAAGACCAAATATGGGTATTTGTGGGCTTTGTGAGTAACAAGGAAGCCTAGTGTAACCTTGGTGAATTGAATTAGTTTGGCCAATCATATTTGGGATTTGGATTAGGACATCCTTGGCTCTGAATCACTAATTTTCTTGTCATTAGCCACATAACTTATATAAAAATGACATAACAAAAACATGCAATTAAAAGTTTGAATTCCATTTACCAAAACACAACCAACCCCATGTCAAAAGACACTACGGAAACCCATCCTTACACTTGTTACAAGAGGAACAATAATGAGCAATAGATTAAAAAAATTTGTATGAATCTAACTTAACACCCATTAAGTCAATATCAATGCACAACTTATCACACAAGTTAGATAAAGGTACTTACCTTTGGTAAATCTAAACAAAAAGAAATACAAATACCATCAACAAGTGATTATCATGATGGCTTCTATTGTTTTATAATTTTAACCAAATTCAACTATTGTGCCACCCTAGAGCTAAATAGGGATGTAAAAGAAATCAAGTCAATACCTTTATTAGAAAGCTTATTTGGCAACTCATTACATATGCAAAAGAAATGTGCAGAGGAAATGGATTCAATATTCTTATAAAGAATAATTGCTTCTTCTAAAAATCTACATAGTTATAAGCTAAATTTTATATTTTTCGCAACCCATTATTATATTCATCAAATCTCCTTCAACCATCAACTTTGTACAACCTTCAAATTTTGGCAAGGTCCCTCTACAATTGTTAATACTCATTAGCTACATGTTTTATGATTTCAATGTTGGCCCCATACAAACTTTAGAAATGTTATTTTATATCCACCCAATTTTTAAAAAATATATAAGATATTATTTTATATAAACAATATAGAAGTCACTTATTTTTAAAAAAAACTAAAATAAAATTTGAAAAACTTGATAAAACAAACACCACAATTATTGCCTCCCATTTCACTTTATTAATAATTTTCTAAACAAAAAAGGTCTTAAAAAATACTTTGAAATTTCAAATAACCAAAACTAAGATTATCATTCATAAACCCCTCAAGTTTCTACTTCCAAAGTTCATCAAAATAAACTTAATCAATGTTTATCCATAAAACTAGTTATTTAAAAATACTCATATTTTTTCCTCATGAGAAACCTTAATATTGAATTTCCTTTTTTAAGTTAAAATGAGTTCTATCCTTTCGGAATTATTAAATTTTTTTAAGTACTTTAAAAATTGTCCCTCATAGAGAGGAACACATCTACGACCTTCTAGACATAATCATTTCATTATCCATGATGACTAGATAGGATGCCCATTACATCATAAAATACCAAAGTTTTTAAAAAATTATTGCAAATATGAACTTCAAAGAATAATCAATCAAATCTATAGATAAAGTTGTCCATACAAACATACAAAGAATACAAAAAGTTTCTTTCAATTTATAAATTATTTAGTGCAAGCCACCTAATTTTACTTTTAACTTTTAAAGAAGTGTGAAGGAATAAAATTGACAAGATTGTACTTGACCAATAAAATTTAACTTTTGAGAAAAAAACAAAATAAATGGCATCTAATTTTACTATTACAAAATTCTCTTTTGATATTGAATAATGATTAGTTGTTAGATGGAGGTGACCAAAATTCAAAATCAATATATTATCAATAAGAAACTTTCAGTACTTTATAACTTTTAATTAATAGTAAAGGGCCTATTCATAAAAAAAAACAAGAAACTTTCACTTCATTAAAATAATCACTCACAATCTAAGTCGAAGTTATGGAAACCTAACAAATTTCAAATTTTAAGTAATTTTGAATAAAAATAAGAATAGTAATTATTAAATGAGCAGTATTTTTCATAGTATTACATTAAATTATTTGTATTATACTTTAATTGTGTAGTTTTGTGTCAATTTCATGGATTTACATTTCATGAATAGTAATTTAGAATTCATTTTTGAAAGATACAAATAATGTATTTAATACTCATTGCATCAAAATAATGTTCATATGGATGAAGTATTGAGACTTCTTGAGAGCTCACACATTTCATTATTACTCCATGTTAAGTATGTTCAATCGTGAAATGTGTTATCTAGTTGTACCCAAACAATAATATTCTAAAAGAAAATACATGTAACATCAAAAGAATTGCATAGAGTTGCACAACCTTCATATAAAAATATTGTAGAGGTGTTAGAGTAAAAAGGTTATTTAACTTAATTAATTTAATCATATTGATTGATTAATTAAGTCACGTTTTTTTTTTTTGTCACTTAACCTAAATTTAAGAAGCTTTAGTTTGCATTTAATAATTATTTTATGCATGCATGCATCCTTTAGGGTTTTCTTTAGGTTTTTTGATCTCCTTTATTAAGGATTTGATCTCATTCTAATAAATTCAATTCTCAATAATTCCTTCATTCCAATTGTTTATGCACTTTCTTCTTTGAGGATTTTCTATTGTAAGTGGAAGGTTAGTTGCATGCACGCGATTATTGAGCTTGTAGGAATTCATCAATTCTTGAACTCTAACATGGCAGTAGAGCTTCAAACCTGATGCTTCTTGTTCATCAATTTTGATATTTTCTTATAGTGAGGTTTTCTATGCATCTTGAGAAATTTGGATCTCATAATCAAATCCAAAAGGTTCGATATAGTCAGGATCGCCTTTTGTTTTGCTGAAATCAGACATCCAGGGTCAATTTTACAAGGGTTTTCTCTGTTTCAGAGGGTACCCAAAAATTCAAAGCATTTTGGGCCCAAACAAACCTCACCATTAGCTTCAGAAGGCCGATTCAATGAATTTTGATATAAAATTTGACCTATTTCGGTCACCAGAGCATCTGGGGCAAAAAAATTCCCTCCTGGCCATGGAGGCACGATTTTTCTATAAAAAAAATGAAAATTCAAGTGCAGGTATGATTTTTTTTTGTTTTGCACTTTTTAATCAATTTTATTGAAAATTGATACATATGTACCAAGGGTTTTAAAAAAAGAAAGAAATGTCAAAAAAAAGGTGCAAATGTACCTTTATTTTATGCAAGAAAAGTACATGCTGCAATAATGTTGATATCATCAGGCTGCAAGCCAAATTTGACGGTTGTCAACTTGTCGCAGTTTGACCTTTTTTTCATAAAAAGAAATTGTTGGTTTCTTGACCATAACTTGCTCATACAATATCAAAATTGCGCAAATGAGATATTGTTGGAAAGGTGATTTTGAGACAGAGTTGTTTTAGCAAGTGGGGCTTTTTGAGTTTTCCATTTTGCAGGGTTTTTTGTCAGTTAAAGTCAGAAGTTGTTTTTTGCATTTCCAGGAGCATATCTTTTGCATTCAGGCTTCATTTTTTAAAAAAGAATAGGTGTTGGAAAGGTGTTTCAGCCCTCTTTCTAGATCTGCAGTCAATTTCATCATATTTTTCATCAGGTACACAGAGATCAGACATTTACATTTTTTGTTTTTTTCACTTTCCAATTTTTAGCTTTGTGCTAGGGTTTGGGTTCTTGTATTGTGGGGGGTATTTTTCCTCTGGTTCACATGGTATACCCTTCCTATATTGAGCAGCTTAATCTGCACAATTATCACACCTGGAAGGCACATATGACCTTACTTCTCGTGTCAATGGGGTTATGGTCATGTTTGGATGAGGTTCAACCTCAGTTGACTCACTCATTTGAGGTCACGTAGCACTCAAACAAAATGGATGAGGTCATGAGGATGATTTCCTTGAATATTTCAAATACTCTTTTATTTCACCTCGAGGGTTGCACTACACCTCGGGACATGTGGACCAAGTTTTATGATCTTTTTGACACCATTAATCAATTTATGGCACTTCATACTGAGGAATAATTGACCTCTTTGGACTTGATTCATTTCCATCGATTGAGAATTTCTTAATTAATTATTTGCTTATGGATTTGATTGTGTAAGTGTTTTTAGCATCAACGTTTCGGATCACACTCTGTGATCCATCATCAGGATGAGAATGTTGATTGAGAATTTCTTGATGAAATTCAAATCACTGGGATCATTGTTACAGGTTTTTGGTGAGAACAAAATAAACATCGAGTGTACTTACCTAATTCTCTCTAAGCTTTAAGGTTCATTTTAGATATTTTCTTCTACATTCTACTCCACCATGGATACTTTGGGTCTATATTTTCCATGCCTAACATCGAGTTATTCTACAATCTGTTGACACATTAGCAGTCCAAGCTCACACATTAGGATGATATTCCATCAGAGAACCAAGCATTGGTAGCTCAGCCATCTCAGGGGAAGCAGAAGCAAAAATAGAAGCCACAGACTACAGATCCTAGGAAGGATTCTAGTTCTCAGCACACCTCTGGTCCACCTTCTCCTAAGGGGTAAAATCGAAGAAAGAAAGACCTAATTGTGCTTATTGTAAAAATCCAAATCATGATGAGTCTAATTGCAATGAGAAGAAGTTAGATGGATATGCAAAACAAGTTTTAGATTTGACAAATCTTCTTATGAAGAGAAACATTGATATTTCTTCTTTTTCTACTTCTCACATATCTTCTTCAACATCACCATTCCAGACAGATGGAGAGGACAGAGGAAAGGGCCATGCATTATGTGCAATTATTGTTCCACACTCTTCTAGATGACTACAAGATTCAGGTGCTTCACACCATATGGTAGCTTCTTAGGATTTATTCTCATATTTTGAGGCTTCTCTTACCCAACACATTTTGATGGGGAATGATCCTGTTATGACTGTATGTGGGAAAGGTTCTATTGACATTAATGAAAATTATTCAATGATGTACTATGTATTCCATCTTTTTCTTCTAACCTTCTCTCTATCTATCAAATTACTCACATTGGGATAGGGAAGACAATTGAGTTCACATGATATTCAGTACACATCACAGAAAGTGAGATAGATAATATTGTCGCACCAGGGATAATTGATCATTCTTCCCGCTTGTACTCTTTCTCTCATTTTGGTCCACCATCTCCACTATTGGAGAATCACTCTCTTTCTTCATGAGAGCCTGTTGAGGTGAATTCATGTCACTTGAAATTATATGTTGTTCCTAAGAGCAGTGTTGTGACTTATACACCTCCACCTCTTGTTGAGTTTGCATTTGTTCAACATGATTCCTCTTCAACTTTGTCTGACATTGTAGCTCCATGCATTGAGCCACCAAGTGTGGTTGTTGAGGACATATCAGAGGACATTCATCTCCTCTCAAATGACAGATTCAACACATTTGTTATCCCACCTTAATTGGAGATTTCATTATAGGATTCTCATGTGTTCTCCTTTGAGCATCATTTGAGCCTTCCAGTTTCACCTCACATTCAAGGGTTTCCTCTTCTTTGTTTGTTGTCTTTGTTTCTTCCGCATTGGACCCATATTGGTCTGATCATCAACATAGGGGATCTATCATTCTGGGGGGCTTTGGAGTCTTGATCCTCTCTCATGGGGGATTGGTTGTACTTATGGTCTTGAGATATTCTCTTGAGACATTGTATTTGTGCATTTTTTTCCATCTCTTCTTGGAGAGGATTTTTTCCCACCGAGTTTTCTTCTTTTTCTATACTTTACAAAGCTTTGGTTGTGATTGGGTACCTCAGTAGACCTTGTTGTCGGGATCCAAGTTTGCTTTCTTGCATGTAGTTGCATTCATGCACTTAGATTTTTAGCTACTCCATTAGTTTATCTTAAGGGGGGGGGGTGTTAGAGTAAAAAGGTTATTTAACTTAATTAATTTAATCATACTGATTAATTAATTAAGTTAATTTTTTTCTTTTTTTTATACTCAAGCTAAATTTAGGAAGCTTTAGTTTCCATTTAATAACTCTTTTATTTTATGTATGCATCCTTTAGGGTTTGTTTTGGTTTTTTTGATCTCCTTTATTAAGGATTGATCTCATTGTAATTCTCATTCTGGTAAATTCAATTCTCAATTATTCATTCATTCCAATTGTTTATGCACTTTCATGTTTGAGGATTTTCTCTTGTATGTGGCAGGTTATTTGCATGCAAGTGATTATTGGGCTTGTAGGAATTCACCAATTCTTGAATTCTAACAAGAGGATGGTGCACCTACCATATGAAACTCTATGGAACACACTCCAAACTCTTTGAATTGAACCTACACCATATATGTTTAGAATTTATGAATCTTTAAACAAACTTCTATATTAAAAAAATTAAAATATTTTTCTAATATTATAATTGACTTTAAAATTAAGAATAAATGAATGATTTTAACGACATACGAGACCAAACAGTCTAAGGGACAAAGGAATAACAACCTTAAATTATCTTCATTCTTTCGATGTCAAATTTTCTACTATGGATCTTGACTAGGAAGCTAGCTGTTGGATTGATCTATCTTTATCATATAAATAGTGCAAGTTTCAAACTATTTTCATGTTGAGTTTGAGTACATATATCCTTATAAGGTGTTCTTTACATGATAAAGTGTCATTCTGTCTCGACCACACCCTTATTGTAAAATATGCAAGTTCTCTCTTCTAGACTTCCTTGAATATCTTTCATCTATCGATCTTACATCTTAGAAGATGATACAATTTCGTCCTCAATCATAAAACTAACAACCTTAACTAAGAAAAAAAATATAAACAAGTCTATAAATAAGCATTACCTTTTCCTCAACCTACCTTTAAAACAAAGATAACCCTAATTGATCTTAACCAATCACTGAAACAAAAGTATCCATACCTCTCTCATTGGGCTGTGTCTATGCAACCACAAATTTACACCTTAGTAAACAAAATATGTTGTTAACAAAATATGTTAACAACATGTGTGTTAACATATTGTATTTGTTTGTAAATTACTAACACACGGTAACGCAATAGACTAACACACGTTGTTAACATATTTTGTTTACTAAGATGCAAATTCGTGGCTGCATAGACACAACCCTCTCATTGACCCCACCTCTACCATTTTGTTGGACAATGAAGAGGAGATCCCAAGATTTCCAAGAACTCTACATTTATTACTTTTAAATGATTAAAGATATTTGTGACCTTAAAACTTGTGTGAGGTAACAAGGGAGAAGATATGAATTTTGTTAACAACATATTTTGTTTACTAAGATGCGAATTCGTGGTTGTATAGACAAAACCCTCTCATTGACCCCACCTCTACCATTTTGTTGGACAATGAAGAGAAGATCCCAAGATTTCCAAGAACTCTACATTTATTACTTTTAAATGATTAAAGACATTTGTGACCTTAAAACTTGTGTGAAGCAACAAGGGAGAATATATGATTGACAAAGACTGTATGTTTGGCATGGTGGGTAACATCGAATCACACTTTTTTGTAAATCCATGGCATGTGTCTCGACTTTGGGCAGGTAGAACGACTTAGTGCTTTCCACCCTTAAAAATTATTCCTAGGCCACTAAATGGGTCCATCTCCTAGGCGGCTCATAAAGGATGGAGTGGAGAAAGAAAATGGCATAATACATCACCCATAAAAACAAAAAGTTCCATCTTAATCATATGCATGTATGGAACAAATATTATTATTTTGGCCCCACCATTTCTGATCTTTCAAGAAAATAAACTACGTACTTGTAAACTATTATTATTTTATTATTATAGAATTTGTTTCCAAATGGCATTCCATTATTACATGTTGTCCTTGATTGAAAAAACGGAAAAATTCGATATGCTTTACTCTTTCAAAAAGAAGCTTCTATATACTTTAAGGCTATTGGTGGATTTGGTGCATAACTCTTAATTGGAATTTCATATTAGAAATGTATGATAACATCACTTGGATCAATTGAATTGTATTGTTCTTTCCAAGATTATTAGCAAGCCTATTTAAAATAGATTAACTAGTACAAGGAAATATCATAAATGAGATATGGACTTCATTGATTCTCAATGAAATAGAGTTTACCACATTATCCAATCTTCATTTCTTCATTTCTTGAGTCTAAAGGGTCTGTTTTAAATGAACATTATTAATTGGCAAATTCTAGTTGGTACATTTAGAAGTCTTAATGGTTTTAGGATTGTTTTTTTAATATGTAAGGATAATAAGTTTTCTAGACCTCTTCACTTCTTCTTTTATTTTATTTTTGTGTGTGTGTGGGGGGAGGGGGATAGTTTGATTATTGGTATGAAGAATGGATGGAAGAGGAATAAAATTTATTCTTGGAAGGATTTTTTTTGTTATATTAATTTTCTTAAGAAAAGTCAAATAAATTTCTTTGTTTTTGTCAATTGAAATTATATCCAGTTCATTCAGAAAGGTAGAAATAAAAAGATTTTTTGATGTGATGTGAAATTATTTATTGACTTCAATATGAAGTTAGTTTGTTCTAAATTATTTCACAAGTATCTATAACTTTGAACATTAACAAATAAAGGATCAATTACACTCAAAGAAGAAGAAGAAGATGTGGTTCAAGTTAAATGTTGATCTAACTTTGAATAGATAATAAGAATAGAATGAAGAGTATCTTTGTTATTCTTAGTAGTTTCAATCACGAAGTCCATAATAGAAAATACAATGACCACATAGTTGAAAACATTGAAGATTTCTATAAAGGATTTTATTGACAAAAGGAATTAGTAAAGGAAATGGATTTCATTTTGTAGAGGACGATTGTTTCTTTTGAAAGCCCACATAGTTTCTATTTAGAAAATACACTCGTCACAAAACTTTGATTGCATTCATCAAATCATGTTTAACCATCACCTTTTTACAACCTTTAACATTAAACACACCACCTTCAATATCATTTATTTATTAATTTTTCTAACAAAAAGAAAAAAACCTTCTTTCAATAAAATTTTCACAAAATCTTAGATAATCACAACTACCCTAAAAAAAATTAAAAGTATCATGCAAATCACTCTCAAAATTCAATTTCTAAAATCCCTCAAAATAAATCAAAATAATTAATACTCATTCATATAGTACTAATTATT
This sequence comes from Thuja plicata, assembly GCA_018584345.1. Lineage (NCBI taxonomy): Eukaryota > Viridiplantae > Streptophyta > Pinopsida > Cupressales > Cupressaceae > Thuja > Thuja plicata. The sequence continues at coordinate 875,282 of MU226274.1, read as the reverse complement.
CAAATATACACTAATTTTTATTTTTCGTTATGAACATAAGATATATGAATTCCCCCTTTTTAAAGTCATGTACACTTATTTAATTTTTTAAAATCCTAAAAAAATTGCCCTTTTTAGAAGTTAGGAGCATCTATGACACTTGAAATAAGATGATGTTAGACAAAATGATTTCATTATCCATAATGACTAGATAGAATGCACATTCCACCATATAATAATAATAATAATACACACATTTTTTATTTTTATTATAAAACATTCACTTCAAAGAATAATCAATCAAATCTATTACCAAGTTGTCTTGCTAACATACAAAGAATACAAGACAACTCTTTCAAATTTATCAATTATTTAATGCATGCCAATTATTATAAAGAAGTATAAAGCGTATGACAATTATCTTGTCTTAACCAAAATAGCTTTCCACGTTTGACCAAAAAAAAAGTGGATAACTAAAAGGGGTTGCATTTAAATTTTTATTAGAGTTAGAATGATCAATATATTGTTATTAAATGTTGAAAAAATTATTTAACTTATAAGGTTGATGTAGAATATATTTTTGTTTAGTGCCTTAATGTGATTTGTACATGTATTTATTTATAGGACTTGTTTAATATGTCAAAATTATAAATTTGTGTTTTTCTATAAAGGTCTTTCTCATAGTTTCAAAATTACTCTTGCAAGTGTCCATCTAAATATAGTTCATGAATATGAGCTTTGCTTGTAGATTTAGTCTATGTTGATATTTAGAATTTCACATTTGATTCTCTCCGATTATTCAATGTTTTCACATATACCAATTTGTTCTTGTGCTTGTTGGTTTGCTTGTCAAACCATGTAAGGAATGACAAATCTACACATTTTGAATAAGATGAAAGAAAAAAGTAGTCTTACGTGTGCCTTAAAATGCTCAAGCAATGTTGATATCACTAGATAATTTTTATTAGGCTTGTCATGTGTATTTGATGTTCAATTCTTCATGTTTTGCTAGATGTTCTAAAAGAGATATACTTTATTCTTAAATAAACACCCTAGTATGTGATTTACTGTATTGTGTTTTGATTTAACTCATAATGATTAACTAAGGGGAAAATAAATTTTGACCCAAATTTGAATTTTGTTTTTAAAACAAGAGCATGATTTTTGTGAGTTTCGAAGTGATATAAGATCATTTCTTTGGCTATGAACCTAATTCCTTCACTTTGACTTACATGTGAGTTGATGAACTATAATTGATTGAATGATTGAAGATGTTAAGTTGATGATCACCAAGCTGCAGAAAGTTAATGCAATACATTAAATCAGTTAATGTATTGTATTGTCATTGATGTCAACTTGAAATAATTTGATTGTTATATACAAAGTGTCAAAGACTTCAGAGAACCAAAAAGATAAAGGTTATGTTATCAGTTATGCATAAAAGATCAGTATTCACTAAGTGACTACAAACACCGATGGGCAGTGCAACCCGACGGACAGAGAAACCCGAGAAGAAAGTTACAGTGATACCCAAGAAAGAAACTCGAGAAAGCATTACTGATGAGAAGAATCACAAGCATTACTGACGAGCAGAACTTCACAGTGTAACCCGGAGAATAGACAACCCCGAAGGACAGACAACCCCGACGGAGATGCCCGAGGAGAACTGAAGTGTTGATCGAAGCTAACAAAGAGTTAAAACATCGAAAGGAACTGAAGTTTAGAAATGACAAAAGACTCAGCTGGAAAGAGCTAAAGAAGGAGTTAACTGGTTGTTAATATTGTTTTCATCGACAAGTTAAAATCCAGAGATAAGAGAAATATTTAAAGCTATTTTATTCCAGTTGTCAAAGAGAAATCTATGGGATAAAACTGAAGTAAAGCTTTAAAGCAAGATTGGCTGGAATTGCGGATCACGCCAAGAACAAGAAAGTCAAGAACCGAGAAATGGTGAAATCATGTCTATAAAGAGACAAGATAATTCATTGTGAAAAAAAGGGGTGAATAGAAGAAGAAGATGCTGGAGAGAAACTAGTGAAAGAATTCACACAGTCCCCATCAATCAAGCTAAAGAACAGAGCTATATTTCTGCGGACACCGAGCAACAAAGAAGCACAACATCACAGGGCAGAAAGAAGTGGAGAAAAGGTATTGAAAAGATACATTGATCAGAAAGGTATTATGAGTTTACAATAGATCTAAAAATCTCCAAAGTATAGTTGTATATGTGAACAAATCATTTACTGTTTCAATTTAACCATTGGATCAGAAAGTCTCTTAACCGAACAAGACTTAACAATCCTTTCTATATTGAGATACATCCCAAGGAGTGTCAAAAGGTTTGATCATAAAGATAGCATAAGATGCCAGATACCATTTGACAAACTACACTGGGTTTGGCCATAAAAGATAGCATAGAGATGCCAAATATCAAGTGACAAACTATTCTATTTAAATCCTCTAACAAGGTCACACCTAACAGTGTGTTTGTAACCTTTAACATGGTTGTCTCTTCACCGAGCTCACTTTAGACGAGTGAAAATTTTGGGTTACTGGTTTGTTAGTTAACAGATTTATCCCCAATTCAATTAAAACAGTTTAAATAATTATTTGCTCTATTGCCCTTTCTAGGAGATATCAATTAGCTAACAATTGGGGCTTGCCTTAATGGTCAGTTCCCTCTGCATAAAGGTGCAACTCCCTTTTCAATGATTTTCAATTAAGATTTTTTGAAGAATAGATCAACAAAGCTCTCAAACAATACTTTTCACCCTAAAGTATTAAAGGTTAGGTACTTCAGACTTCAAATAAAAGAATGAATTGAAAAAGGATCATTGAGATATTAAGCAAGGATTCAATCAAAAGACTAAATTCCTTTGAAGCAGACAAAGATAATGCTCAATAAGAAAACCTGAAATCCTCTATAATTTGAAAGAAATATAATATGGCACTACAATTACAAATGTAATTCCAACAAAAATTCCAATCATACACTTCAACGAAAACATCAAAGTTGTGGTATCTTTAGATATATTAGAATTTCAACCTACTGATCAAAATCTTTCTAGATCACAAAATTTCTTTCAAGTATCTTGACATCACTATAAAATTGAAGTATATCATAAAGAAGTAAAATTGCAAAATCCGACCGACCCTATTCTCAAGTCATAATAAGTCATTTATATCTGGAGAATAAATTGTTTCTTGGTGGTTTTTGAAACTAACTCCACAAAGGAGTAAAAGTAAGAAAGACAACTAGAGTTCTAAAGTAGTTTGATCAACATGAAATATAAAAACAAGAAGCTAAATATAATCCTTCTATTGTGATTATCCCACAAGATATCTAGGTTCAGGGTGTCACCGTGGCTGATGATGATTAAGCTTGCAATTTCTTCCATTCCAGATGCTCGGCAGAAAACTTGACCACGAACTGATGATTAGGAATGCCAATGTGAGAAATCCTATTTTTCCACACCTTATTTTCTCTACAAACTACAACCACCTTCACTTTGTTTGAGTCCAATTGTTTATGACACATGATCAGTGTAGATTCTATTTCAGCAACATGAGAGAACTCATTATGTGTGATTGTTCTTGTTTCCTTAACCGTACACACCCTCTCTATGAAAACTTGGTACATTTCTTCAATCTTTTGCAGAGTCTTACCATCTTCTTTAAACAATTGTACCTTAATGAACCCAAGATCATTCTTCATCATATCTTCTAAGGTAACAAGCTCCTTTTCCAATTTAGTAGATTCTTCAATACCTTGCCTTATGACGAAATTCCTCCAACTGAGATGATCTTTTGATACAAAAATAATCTCATCATCAAAACCTGCAATTGGTCATTCAAACAAGAACTTCATCACCCCATAATTCTTTACTTCAGCCATCTATGCCATTACAGCCATCCATTGGGTCTTCTCTTTGTCCCACTTTGCCAATTCTGTATCTAGCTTGTCCTTTGCAGCCACAACATCTTCATAAGTCTGGCTGAGATCACCTATGTATTTATTTCCACGATCTATTATTGAATCCAGCCAACCTGTGTATGCTTCAACAATAGACTTATTACATACAATCTATTCTTTCATCAGTTGATTATCTGTGGATTTCATATCAAAGGCCACCAGGGTCTATGTTGTTACAACCTAATCTAGATGATGGATAGAATAGATGTATTCATCCATCTGTGAGATCGATTCTTTCATTTCATGTTTGTCTTTTTCATCCTTCCATGCCCCATTCACAATTTTCTTGGTGGAGGATTCCAGATGTTTGACATATGCTCCCCAAGTTTCCACCCCTATGTCAACCCTCTCAATTTTGAAATCATCAGCCTTTACTTCATCTGAGCTCTTCTCATTCTTAGGAATAGCCATCTTTGCAAACCAATGCCCTGTTTTTGCATCTGTGTCTATCATTTCCTTGGTTTTAGGCTTTTTGATCTTCACCTCTTTGCCTAAACATTTTCTAACCATGTCGTTATCAGGTATGGAAATAGGTACATTGCTTCTCTTTTTATTGATAGAAGTGTGAAGCCATGCTGGTGTATCTACAGTATCTTTAACAAGGGGAGTCAGAAACACAGTTAAATTAATGGATAGAACATTTTAGGTGTCCTACTCTTTATTCATTTCTATATCTCCTTCCACATTGTCCAAATTCATCACATCCAAAGCCTGTTTTTCCATAGGAACTTGTTCTTCAACAAGAGAATCTAATTCCACAATCTCAGGGTCAACCGTGACCTTCTTTAGCCTTTTAGTTCTAGAGCGCGTTGTTCTTGCTGGAGTAGGGGATTTTACTGATGAAGAAGGCTTCTTTGCTAAATTGACCTCCAATTAGACTGTACCTACAATATCAGATTCAATAGAGAAATTAGGAGAAAAAGTTTGATCTTTGGGGGATAGGGTATCCTAGGTTTTTTTATGAGTGACCGACTCAGTCTTCTTTAGCTTGCCTAATCTCTTATCTCTTAACCAGTTCTCTGTTCTTCTGATAACATTAAAGTTTTGTGCTGAACATTATCTTCTTCTTTTCTGTTACAATCAATTTCTGCCAAGGGTTCATTCTGCACTCTATTGCTAAATTCAGAATCAAGCACCTCCTCATTCTCATATTATGTAACTCCTTTTATGCTCATAGAGAGCCTCATTCCCACAATTTTCCCCAAAGTATGTCGGGACCATAATCTTCTGCGAACCTCAAATTCATCTTGACAGTCCTCCTAGTAGTCTTCTAATTGAGCGATGTGAGTGAAACCTTCTTTCATGCCTAGGTAGGACTTAGCAAAACCCTTGCTGTCAAATTTTGGGCGTACAATGTATGTTTTGAATTTGTAACTCTTAACCTCTGTTGCTAAATTTTGGGCATCTGAGGTGGACTAACAACAGTAATGTCCTAGTTCCATAGGAAAGGTAACCCCAAAAGGTTGGTCTCCTTTTAAGCCTTTTTCTATAATCGCCAATTGCCTAAAAAAATTTGTGAGTACTAGGTGGTCTAGGGTATATATGGGCAACCTAAGAGGTTCACCTTTGAATCTGCCTACCCTAATATAAGTAAATCTAGGGAATTGTATAAAGAAAATACCATAAGTTTGAATCAATTACACTGCTTCATCAGATAGCCTCTTGTGTAAACACCCACCTAATTCAAAGACTAGACGGCCCAAAAACACATCATTAACTCTGGAAAAATTCTTTGAACATATTTTCTGCTGCAACAAAGGAAAATAATCATAAATCTTAATTCTTGGTGCTAGGGGTTCATGGGGGAATCCAGGCCATTGTCTAGAACTGGCTAAAATGTAAAATAAGAAAGAAGAAATATAAAAGCCTCTCATACCAACAAAGTTGGCTAGCCCTTCATGTAATTTCTCAGCTATGAGTTCACCCCAATCTAGGAATTTCTCTCCCTTGGTTAATACCTGTATATAGAAGAACATTCAATCTTCCCAATGGAAAGTGTGTTGGTTTCCCTTGACTCTGTTTAGCAGAACAACTAAGTCTCTGATTTCAGGAATAAGATGTTCACGGGTAAGGGGTTTTGGGAGACAAGAACCACCTCTTTTATAATTTAACAACCAGGCTTTGGCTATCACATTTCTATATTGCTTCTTCTTTTTTGAGAAAATAGAGTAAGGCGTACTAATATTTCATGCTTCATATTCCTCCTTGTCTGAGATTCCCATGGCAGACATCACTGTTTCCTATCAATTCTTTCCAAAATATCACCAGAATCAGTGTGAATGTACCTTTCATTTCCATAATAATGATTCATACAATCCATAACCAACTCTAGGCAAGGAGTGATAGTTGGGAAAGTGGCGGCTTCGATTAAACCACTCTGGTTTATCTTCTCTTCTATGGAACCTTCCCTGGGATTTCTCAACCTTCCCAGAATTTCTTTAATGGTCACATTAAAAAGGGTCATTTCTTCTAATTATGGGAGAGAACTAACTAAACTAGAAGAGGACTTCAATTTAGGCAGAGACGGCCTATTATACTTCATTTTGACTAACAATTAAAATCCCACAACTAGCAGGCAAGGAATTCAAGAAGAAACTTTAAAAGTTTTACTAAGCTTCAACAGACTACTTAAGCAAGAGATTCAAAGTTTGAGTCGCCATAATTCATAAAAATAATAGTCTTGCAACCTTGAGATTACCACCTTCATCCCTCTGGCACCGCAATGATGAAAGAAAACTAGACTGAATGAGGAAAAGAAAATACAACCTTTGTTTATAAAGGCAAAAGATGTGCCTGGATTGGTAGCATGTGTAAAATTTTGATTCATCCACACAAATTAAATGTCAAAGTGACATATTTTCTAACATCTCATTAATTATCTATCCTCTCACACCCTTTGGGCTTACAAAATAATGATTAATTCCCCAAGAAAAAGATAAGGTTAATTAAAATTTTAGATGTTGTTGCTAATCCTTTATCTGTACCATCATTACCTCCACTTGATATTAAATCCATTGCGGATCCAAAAAGAAAAAACTCAGATATGAAATTTTGAAATGGAACTTTAAAAGTTCAATTGAAAGTTCAAAATGAAAAGATGGACTTGACTAAAGATGCGACGGCTTCTTATTTAGATAACTGAGACCAAACTTCCACTTGCACTTTTACAATTTGAACTTTGAAAGTTCAAAATAGGAAAACTCACTTATAGGAAAGCTAGCCTAAACAAATCTGCGACAACGTTGGATGCGCAAGACAAATTGAAAATAGGAATTTGAACTTTTAAAAGTTCAAAATAAAGTTCAAAACAACCCGCAAAAGGATAACTGTGAAATAAAAATAATAATGGGTGTAAAATTGGCTTCGACTGTGGACATAGACTGATAAGGGATAACGAATGAACTCTAGATTCTCTGGTTTTGCAAATTTGGGCTACGGGGTCATTAGGCCAAACTTTGACACGAAAAAAAGAAACTAACTCTAAGCACAACAAAACCTATATACAAGGGAAGAGCAAAAAAAATTCACATTTGGTACAATTTCAAGTCTTTCCCATTAAAGGGCAAGGGTAAAGAATTTCCATAAGGATATTGAAATTTGAAATAATTAGGTCCATAGGCTTCGTCAATAATGAAAGGACCTTTCTAGAGAGATTTGAACTTACCATGAGCACCTTTCAGTTATTTACGTCTGTCTTAGAGCAACACCTGATCTCCTCGCATGAATTTTCTTGGCCTTTCTCTCCTGTCAAAGATCTATTTGACTCTAGTTTGATACTTCATTATTTGATCAACAATTCTTTCTCTTTCTTCTTGGATTATGGTTAAATACATAACTCTTTTTTCTATTCAATTCTGGAACTGATTGTCTTCGATCACTTTCTTCAATTTGATTGTGGCTAATTCCAGCGGGAGAGATAATTGAGATTCACTTCCATATACCATCTCGAAGGGAGACATCCCTATTGCCCTTTTAGGAGAGGTTTTGTCTACCCATAATGCTTCATAGAGCTTCTTTTGTCAGTCTTTAGCATTATCGCCTACCAGCTGCTTCATAATATTAATCAAATTTTTATTGTTGGACTCTTCTTGACCGTTACCTTGAGGGTAGTAGTCGAAAGAATGAGACAGAAATATGTTGTGATCATAACAGAAAAGTTGCATCTCTTGTGAAGATAAATTGGAAGCATTATCAGCCACTAATTTATGAGGAGTACCAAATCTTACCAGGATAAATTTTTTAATAAAATCACAGACTACAATGGAAGAAGTCTTCTTCACTAGAATAGCCTCGACCCATTTCATAAAATAATCAGTTGCTGTTAGAATATGGGTGTGTCCTGCGAATGAGGGAGGATTCAAAGGGCCTATGAAGTCTAAACCCCACTGATGGAATGGTTCCTCAATAACCATTGGCCTTAAAGGAAGATCCGCCAATTGTGGTTTTTGGGTGAAGTACTTACATTTCTCACATTTAGCTACCCACTGGTAAGCATCTTTGAACATACCCAGCCAATAATATAAATTTCTCAATATTTTAAAGGTAGTTACTATGGAAGAGAAATGCCCTCCACGAGCTTCATTATGAAAGGTCTTTAGTAGTTTTCCTTTTTGTTCCTTATCCACACACCTGAGAAACATGTCGTCTAAACCCTTCTTATAAAGGATATCATCCACAATCACATATTTGGAAACTTTAAGCTTCAGGTTTCGCCTCTCTTTTGAGCTCAAGTGGTCTAGACAATCTCCATAAGTCAGATAATGGGCCACATATGAAAACCATGGTTCTATCAAGCCAACTAACAATGTTAATGGCAATTTTGCTCCTTCTTGCTCATTCTCTGCTAGTAATCTGCATAATGCATGTCCCCTGACTAACTTGGTGGGTATGATATCTAAGTCAAACTCCTGGATCTTAGCTACCTAGGTGGCTCTGTTATTAATGCCAACTTCTTGCTGTGTGAGGATGCTTTTCACTGTAGCATTTGGGACAAAAACCTTAGAGTGAGAATGTAAGATATAATATATAAATTATTTCATAGCTTTGACTACTGAAAAGACTTGTTTCTCCGCCAGTGAATAATTTAATTCAAGTTTTTTTAACGAGATGCTCATGAAATATATTGGAGTTTCTATTCCATGTTCATTTGTCTACATCAGGATACCTGACAGTGTGTGGTCAGAAGCATTGCATTGAATGATAAAATCCCTTTTAAAATTAGGATGAACCAAAGTTGGTGCTTTGGCAACTACTTCCTTGATAGATTCAAAAGAAGTTGTAGCATCATTGTTCCATTTGAATGTTTTCTTTTCACTCATCAAATTAATAATAGGTTTAGTGGTCTCAGCAAAATTTGGGAAGAATTTCCTTAGGAAATTAACCTGACCAAAGAAAGATTTAACTCCAGTTCTATTAGATGGTAGGGCTAACTGTTGGATTGCTTTTCCCTGCTTTGAGTCTACTCTTATCCCTTCCTTAGATACTACATGGCCTAGGATATTTCCTTCAGTCACAATGAAGACTGCTTTCTTAGGATTTAGAGAGATTATATGTTCCCTGCATTTTTGCAATATTCACTGCAAATATTTAATGTGCCTATGCCACCTCCTTGAGAATACTGTAAGATCATCCATGTATATAACTATAATCTTGTTTCTGAGGTGACCAAACGTGGCATTCATTGCCCATTGAAATGTGGCTCCAGCATTGATTAAGCCAAATGGCATACGTTGGTAAGAAAACATGCCCCATGGAGTGGTGAAAGTGGTCTTATGTTGATCCTCTTCTGCCACACTAATCTGGTTATAGCCCTAGAATCCATCTAATAAGGACATTATCTCTGAACCCGCCACTATCTGAAGAATGTGATCCATCATGGGAAGAGGATAATTATCTTTGAGGCTTCCTTGATTCAAATTGTGAAAGTCTAAGGAGATTTGAATTTCCCTATTTTTCTTTTGCACAGGCACAATATTTTCCACCTGGGTTGAATGATGAATTGGATAGATAATGCAAACCTGCAACATCTTGTCTACCTCTCTAAAGATAGAATCAGCTACTTTAGGATTGTAATTCCTCAGTTTCTGTTTGAAAGAAGTCATCCTTGGTTTGAGAGGAATATGATGTTGTACTTGTCCTTGATTAAAATCCTTCAGGTCCTCATAAGACCAGGCGAAAATATCTTTGTAAGATTTTAACAACCGAATAAATCTCTTATTTTCTTCTTGTGAACAACAAAGTCCCAAGTTTTCCATTTTTGGATTATTTTTTCCCCCAATGTTTACCTTCTTATAAGCTCCTGGTTTAGAATTTTCATGTGTTTCCCTATCGCCCATGTAACAATCTCTTCTGTCAAACAGTTTCTCAAGAGAGACCAACCCTTTGGGTATCTGGTTACCTTTCAACTGAATTACATCATCCTTTGAAAAACCATCCTAGTCAGGGGGAAAACTCGTAGCAATTGGATTCAGATCCCTTGAAGTATGTTGAGGAGAACATATCCAAACACTGCATGAAAAGATTTATCTATCTATCATCATGAAACACTTGGAACGATTCTGCATTATCTAGGACACTGGGTCTATGAACTAGTTCAATTCTATTTAAGTCATTATCAAAATTAGGATGGGGAATAAGAAGGGAAGCTGACCCGGCCAAGGTGTTGGCCCTAGAATTGAATTCTCATGGAATAGCTTCAATGGAGAAGGCTTCCAATCCCTCTATCTCATCCCAAACTATGTTTTGGTAGTGTTTAAGTCTTTCATTTTTTATTATGAAAATACCTTGGACCTTCTTAACAATTAAATCAGCATCCCCAACAACCTTCAATTTTTAATTCCCTTTCTTTTTGCCTCTTCGATCCCAAGAAGTAGGGCTTTGTATTTGGCTGTATTGTTTGTGTTACTGAATTCGAGCTTATATGCGGAAGGTATCTTCTTCCCTTCATGAGAGATTAGCACTACCCCTACTCCAGAATCAGCATGACAACAGCTTCCATCAAACTCCATGGTCCATAAATATTGATCTCCTAATGATACTTCTTCAACTATGTCAGGTTCGGGAAGAACCACATAATTACCAAACTCTACTTATTCATACACAATATGTGACCTTGAATCATCAAAAAGAAAGATAGTGTATTTTTACTTTGATTTAGGTTCAAGAATAACCTTTTATTTTCCCACTAAAATGCTTTCTTGTGACCAATCTAATTTAATCTCCCCTCCTAGATCCTTGCAGGAGGTACGGCTTAATAGCATGCCATAACTGGCAAGAATGTTAGCCACCAATATTTTCACTTTAATTCTTAAATTGTTGGATGAGCTGCTAAGGAAACCTAAACATCCTTTATCTAACCTAACAGAGGTACTTGTTCTGAATCCATGAAATAAAAATGTCCAAAGGTTTTGTTCAATGGTAGGTCTAAAGCTTTGGCTACGGAACAGGGCATTATGTTATCTGGAGCCCCTGAATCAATAATGCAATTACTGAGCTTGTGTCTGTGAATAAACAGAGACACATAGAAGGGTTGAGGCTTCATAAAAAATTGGGCAGTTTCTCTCAAGATTTCAATCTGGGTTGGATGTTCAACAATTTTGGGTTGGCTCAATGAATTAGAGGTAGAAGGTTGACTGGATTGGACATTCACAAGATTATCAATTGACTTTGATGGTTCATTTCCTCTAATGAAATTTAATCATTTATCAAGCAACTTAGGATTTGATCTTAAATATTCCGTAGAAGAAATTCAAATTTTAGAAGTTTTACAAAATTCAAGAATATCAAAAGAAGAGTCAACATCAAACCTTTTTAAAACTGGCACCTCCGGAGAATTGGAACTTTTGACTATTGAGAAGCTCAAAGTTTGATTTCCAGGTTCACTTGTCAAGCTGGTGGATGCTAGAGATGAAACTGTAGGTGAAGGCTTGGATCCATTTTGATTCCTTGTTATCACTGCACACAAGGGCTCTTCCAAAGTTACCAAAATATCTACACCTCTATCTGAATCTGATTTGTACTCAAGGTTGTATGTTTCAAAGTCGCCAGGTAGCTTTGGAATGATCTCATCCTCATGAACTTCTTCAACAGTTTCTTTTTGAGTATTCATTTGAACATACCTTACCATCTTTGGACATGTATTTCCATCATGATCATTCTTTAGATGAAACACACACATATTAGCCTTCACGCTTGGGACACCCTCTATAGCCAACCTTTGTGAGAAGAAGGCAATGTCAACTGCCTTCCTAAATTTCCATTAGATTAATTTGGAAATCTCCAAGGAATGTCTTGGTAGGGAGTATTACTTCTTGGCAGTTGTTTCTTAAGGGAAATCATATCATTTACAAGTCTTTGGACTACAGTGTCTGATGAGGATGATGATGCTTGTGGTTGAGATGTTTGAACTTCTTTTCTCCATTTCCCAGCAGTGATCAAATCATCTTCTAATTAAATTTCTTGTCTAGGTCGCACCCAAATCTGTTGGTCTACTTCTCTGTAGATGGAATCCTAGGTTAGGAGGCATTAATTTCAAAAAGAAACATGGTTGGCTCTCTGGAGTATGTCTTTTCCCTATAGGGATTTTGTGTACCATTTTATTGCACTTGGCCACATAATCACGCATTGAATCATGTATCTCCTTTTTCATCTGTGTCAACTAGGCCAGTAGTGAATGCTCATCCTTTGCAGTCTTAAATATATTTTCAAATGTTGTCTTCATTTCAGCCCACCCTATTATGGAGGCTTCTAGGAGATGGCTGAACCATTCTGCAATGCCCTCAGACAAAGTTTGCACAAATATTCTTATAGCCACATCTTCATGTTGCACCGCCAAAATACCACTAGCCACATTACAATTATTCAAGTGCTCTTCAACTGAGATTTTCCCATCTCCATTAAATCATGGAAAAACATCCTTAGCACCTTTAGGTAAAGAATAGTCTGTGGTAAGGTTAAAAGATACTACAGTGGCACCCCAAGGATTAGCGTCCATAATGTTTAAATTAGGATAAAGATTGATATTCAAAGGTTTAGGTGTACCTGAAAGAACTAAAGCATGAAATAATGGTGAGGATATAGATTTTTGAATTGATTTAGGCTTATGTCTAGATGGTTGCGGTAAATTCAAGTCAAGAGTACTAGTAAGTCATTTAAGGTCTTCTAAATCCTGGTCTATCAACCCTTGCTTGGCCTGAGACATAGTGAAATGTTTGGCGTCTAGAATTAAGTTTTAAATCCCTTGGGCTACTCTATCCACAACTGCAACTTCCTGAGCAATGGGAAGGCCTCTTAACCATTCACATATTTCCTCTTCTTCCTCAATTACTAACCTAGCCTATTGATATTGTTGATTATTAATTCTTAGTTTCCAGGCTAAAGAGTTGAGGTCAGCAATAATATCCTCCTGGGTGTCTAGAAAATGCATCCAGTTGTAATACTAGAGGGACTTCTTCTTGTCTAGGTATCACATCAGCAGGTAACACCATAACTGCTCATCTATAAATAAAGTGAAACTGACCTACTTAGTATTAGCTTCCCTAGTAGAGTCACCAAAAATCTGTTAGTTAACAGATTTATCCCCAATTCCATTAAAATAGTTTAAAGAATTATTTTCTCTATTTCCCTTTCTAGGAGATATCAATTAGCTAACAGTTGGGGCTTGCCTTAATGGTCATGTCTGTTAATGTTTGTAGCTTCAGTCGTATGATCGCTAGAATATATATAATACATGTTGATTAATAATAATATATTATATATGTTATATTATTATTAATCATATGAAATTTAATATTCAATATTAAATTATTATATTATTCTTAATTAATAATTGATTGATG
>MU226274.1:843208-854166 GCA_018584345.1 Thuja plicata | reverse complement strand
TATTTTTGAGGCCAGTGATTCACCTCCCCCCCCCTCTTATTTATTCTAACAATTGGTATCAGAGCTTGTGTGCTTAGAAAGGGAGTTTAACAGCTCAAGCAAAAGATCACAAGATGAGCAACGCGATGTGCCCAAGTTGAAGAAGGACAACTTTGCTTCATGGTAAAGAAAGATAAGACTCCACCTATTAGGTATTGGAAATGATGTTACTCAATAATCTAATATTGAATATGTGTTTCCTACATGACCTCACACGCTTGAGAAATTAAGACAAAAGCATGAGCATAATTCTATGATGATATAAATTTCTTCCTCACTCTCCGATGTTGAATTTGAAGATGTCAAAACTTGCACTTCTACAAAGAAAATGTGGGATAAATTGAAGTTGGTACATGGAGGAGATGCTAATATACTAAGAGCTAAGGCAGAAAGCTTAAGAGGTAGATTTGATGACCTAAGAATGAAAGAAGGTGAAAATATCACTTAGTACAGCTGCAAAATAAAAGAGGTAGTCAATGTTATTTGAGGATTTGGAGGCATACTTGAAGAAGAGATAGTGGTAAGTAAAATCTTAAGAATCTTACTGCATGTATATGCTATTAGAGTATTTTTTGTACAAGAAATGAGAGCAGTAGCAAACAATAATGTCACTCTAGATAGTTCGGTTGGTAGACTGGTATAATTTGAGATAAATAACTTTGATAACAGTGTCTTACCATATATTGAGTCTGCATTCAAATCTTCTTTAAAAATAAGTAAGTCAAGTTATAAACACACTATGAGAAATGATAGTGATAGTTATGACCAAGATCTTGATGAGATTGAAGCACTAATGGCTAGAAGACTGTAGAGAGGCAAAGGTAGATACAAAGGTAAATTACCAGTTGTATGTTCTAATTGTAAAGAGATTGGACACTTTTCTGCTAGATGTCCCAATAGAAGTAATGACAGATCTTATGAAAATAAGTTTGATAGAAGTGACAATAGAGGTTACCAAAGAAATCGACAATCTAACAGAAGAGATACCTAAGAATACAAGGACAAAGGGAAGAAAGCTTGTTACATGGCTGAGAATAGAGATGGATATAGTGACACCGAATCTGATGAAGACATTAAGATGGTATTTGTGGCCATGAAGGATGATTCAGACGAAGAAGAAAGCTATGTAGATATTGCACTCATATCTAAGGTTAGTAAGAATGATGTCTGGATTATGGATATTGGCTACACTCACCACATGACCGGTGATAAATAAAATTTTGAAACTTTTGAATACTATAATGGTAGATCAGTAAGAATGGGTAATGCCACACCTTGTCTAGTTGAAGGTAAAGGAACTATAATGTTGAATAACCTGATCAAATGTGAAAATTATTACTGGGTAAAAGGACTTAATTATAATCTATTGAGTGTTTCACAGCTGAATAACATAGGTCACCAAGTAGCATTTGAGAATAAGAAGGCAAAGATATTTAATGAATCAGGAAGGTTGATCGGAACTGGTGAACAGACAAAAGGTAATTTATTCTATCTTGATGATATAAAAACCACTTGTTTAATGGCTATAAACGAAGACATATGGTTGTGGCATGAAAGATTATGTCATGTAAATTTTGAAAACATGATTAAGATAAGCAATAAACGGAAAGTAAGAGGGTTACCGAGCATGTCAAAGCCCGAGCATTTCATGTGTAAGAATACTCAAAAAGGTAAGATGAAAAAGTCTAGTTTCAAGAGAAAAACCCATACATTTAATGCTATTCTAGAATTAGTTCATACTGATCTATGTGGACCCATGAGATCAAAGAGTTACTATGGTGATCGATATTTCATTCTCTTTGTTGATGATTATTCTAGAATGATGACAGTTATGTTCTTAAAAGAAAAATCAGAAGCATTCAAGATGTTTAAATAAAGCTATGGTAGAAAAACAAAGTGGTAAGGAATTGAAATGCTTGAGATCAGATAGAGGAGGAGAATTTGTTTTTGATGAATTCACTAACTTTTTCAATGAGCATAGAATTAAAAGATAGGTTTCTGCACCAAGAACACCACAGCGAAATGGGATTGCTGAAAGGAGAAACAGATCCATTGTTGATTGTGCAAGAACACTGATGATAGATAAAATCATCACTCAAACATTATGGAGGGAACTCTCAGTGTTATTGTCTACACATTGAACAGAGTACAATTAAAGAAAGATGTCAAAAAGACACCCTATGAGCTTTGGTATGGTTACACACCCAATGTAAGTTACTTTAAAATTTTTGGTAGTCAATGTTATATTTTGAAAGATGATAGAAATGGAAAGCTTGACTCCAAAAGTGATGAAGGTATCTTTCTAGCGTATTCCACCAAGAGTGAGGCTTATAAATGTCTTAACAAGTCCTCTAACAAAATCATTGAAAGTGCAAATATCAAAATAGATGAATGTGCAGATAAAAATGATGAGGAAATAGAAAAGAAATAGAAGACTACAACAGGTTTGTTTACACTGAAGAACCTGACACTCTACCCGAGCAACAGTGTATCACTCCTGAGCAACAAAACATTGCACCCGAGCATCATGTTGCAAATACCAAAAATCAGGAAAATGAGGTTCTGAGCGATGGAGATCAGAATGAAGGTCAAGATGATGATCATAATGATGAACAAAGAACTGAACCGATACTTGCCAAGTATGTCAGAAGACACCATCCACAGAACCAAATCATAGGAGACAAGAAGGCTGGAATGAGAAAAAGAAGTAAGTCACTAAACACTAGATATTTAATTTGTAATTTTGAGCCTAAATCTATTAATACTACACTTGAAAATGAAGTATGGGTCAGTGCTATGAATGAAGAAATAGAAAAGATTGAGAAGAACAGAACATGGACATTAGTACCAAGACCATATGACAAGAGTGTCATCGGTACCAAATGGATATTCAGAGACAAGCTGAATGAGAATGGAGAAATTACAAGGAATAAAGCAAGATTAGTATGCGAGGGGTATGCACAAGAAGAAGGTATTGACTATGGTGAAACCTTTACACCCATTGCTAGACTAGGAGGAAGAATCTTACTTGCTTATGTTGCATTCAAAGGATTCAAGGTATACCAGATGGATGTCAAATCTGCATTCCTAAAGGGCCCGTTTGGGTACTGGAATACCATATCCTAGATATGGTCAATTTAGGAAGATGTTGCATATTCAGGAAGATGCTTATCCTCAAAATGAAATCTGAGATATGGTCTGACCCGTTTGGTTCACCCCAAAGATGAATGAGAAGATGCATAAGGAATTTAAATTCTTCATTTTTTAATTTCTTTGAATATGGTGTGTATATATACACACATGCACACATGTGTATATATACATACATACATGTGTGTATATATGTGTGTATATACACACATATATACATATATACACACATGTGTGTATACACACATATACATACATTTGTGTACCTATACACACATACACACATGTTTATACACACATACATGTGTGTGTATACACACATGTGTATATATACACATACAAGTGTGTATCCATGTATACACATATACACACATGTGTATATATATATACACACATGTGTGTATACACATATACACACATTTATGTATATATACACACATATACATACATATACACACATACATGTGTGTATATATACACACATATACACACCATACATATACACATACAAGTGTATATCCATGTATACACACATATGTATATATACACACACATACACACATTTGTGTATATATATACACACATACACACATTTGTGTATATATACACACATATATACACATGTGTGTATATATACACATATACACACACCATACATGTGTATATATATAGACATATAAACATGTGTGTATATACATACATATACACACACCATACATGTGTATATATATACACATATACACACATACATGTATGTATATATACACACATACATGTATGTATATATACACATGTGTGTATATACACATATGTGTATATATACATCCTTATAGCAATATAATATACATCTTTATAGTCATGGATCCCACGAAATATTAAATTTGATTTTCTAAAAATTGGAATTCCCATTCCACTTATTTTGAAATTCCAATTCCACCTATTTAGATGGAAGATGATATTCCCATTATAGGGGCAAAATGAGAATTTCGGAATTCCAATTCCATTTTTTTCCAAGGACCCAAACATGGAATTTGGCATTATCCAAAATTAGATAATGCCAATTCCTGTCATATTCCAGGAAACAAACGGGAAAAGGAATACTGGAAGAAGAGGTATACATTGAACAACTAGAAGGGTTTGTTGATCCAGACATGAGGAACATGGTATGTAGACTACACAAATCCTTGTATGGATTGAAACAAGCACCTAGAGCCTGGTATGAAAGACTTCACTCCTATCTCATAAGCATGGGATTTGTAAGAACAAGTGAAAATAGCAATTTGTACTTAAAAGAATATTCTGATGAAAATATTCTGATTGCTGGAATATTTGTTGATGATATCATAATTGGGGGTATTGATATGTTATGTAAATCCTTTGCTAATGAAATGAGCAAAGAGTTTGAGATGTCAATGTTTGGGGAGATCAAATTCTTTCTTGGCCTATAGATTCTTCATCAAAATGCAGGCATATATATCACTCAATCCAAATACATCAAGGAAGTGATGAAGATATTCAATATGGAAGATTCCAAGCTAGTTGGAACACCTATGGCAACTGAATGTAATGATAGAAGTAACCCCAAGGTGTGCTCACACAATACTTTAGACAAGACCTAACTTTCACTAGTCCACTTAGGATCCCAATTTCCCTTTAGGACCACACTAGCCTCAAGACACTGAGCCTAAGACCATTCCCAACTCTTCTCTAAGAGTTACAACTATTGTGTTTCACCTTGAAGGACATCCACCATTTGTTTTGTCTCAATGCTTCTCATTGGCTTTGAAGAATTTCAATCCCAAAACCTTCAAACCAACTCCACACATGCTACAAGGGCCTTGTACTCTCTTTTTATGTTCATTCTACATCCATACATTCCAAATTCCATAGGTCTTCACTCCCAATTTAGTCGAGTTCCAAAATTGCACCCAAAATGACCCTATTAGGCGTAAAGGACCAATTAGCCCTATCCAGAGGGTTTTTCAAGATTTTATCTTAAATCTTCCACACAACCACTAAAACCAATCAAGGATCCAAATACCCTTTTTGGAAACCTAAAATATTTTTAAGGTCTAGGGTCCCCAAGTCGTCCGTACACCTCTGTCTAGAAATGTAGGGTTATTAGGCCTATTTTGGCTCCTCACAAGCACTTCTCTGATTTCTATGGAAAAATCAATCCAAATTGATTGGATAGGTTCTGAAATCATTACTAGGGATCTATGAGACCATAAAGACACTAAGACCACACTTGGTTTAGGACTCCCATGCACACCCTTGTCTCTGCATTCTTGTTTACACCTGTCATACACTTAACTAGACTGTCCTAGCTCGCCTAGGGCATGACTTCAAAATTAGAAAATCGACTCTTCTGACCTCCTATCTGCATATGTACATTTTATAGAGGATCCCCTAACACATTCATTTAACCTTTTGAATTTCCTACAGTTTAATTTCATGGGGGAGCCATAAAACCAAAATCTCCCTGAACTTGACCATCAGACTACCTAGTTCTTAAACAATTTCCTACACCTATCAAATCAACTCTACACTATTTTCACTCTAGATGAAAAAGTCTTAAATCGGTCTCTACTACATGAATCCACACTTAGATAAGATATTTCAATCCATTAAAACACAAAGAACTCTCAAATAATTTGACTATACTCTGTTTTCACAAAACTTGCTCTATTGTTTTCCAAAAACTTGCATACATCAACTCTACCTCAAGAAATGAGCCATAGAGTGTCTAAATATGATTCCTCCACCATTTTAGGCTACTAACATTCATTTCCACTCCTAGAATGGAGGGAATCCAATTTTGTCAAGTTTCATGCAACATTTGCAAAAAGTTGCAAATGTTGTCATGACAACTTTTAGCATCTTTTGCATTTATGATGCAAACTACATTTTAGGGCCTCTAAGCCATTTAGTTCGATGAAATAACATAATTTATGCCTCCTTAAGCATCTTTCTCCCCACACATAGGGCTTGGACACATTTAGACCTCATTTCCCAATATTAGACCAAACTAAGGACTAAACAACTAAAAGCAAATAACAAAGACTAAGATGGAATTAGTCCTAACCACTAATCCATCTAGTCACACACAACAACAAGACCTTCTAAGGTCTTAATAAAACACACACTGAATTGGCTAGGGTTAGTTACAAGCCAAAAATAACTAGGGCCTTGAGGATAGCCTAGGTGCTCCTGCACCATGTAAGCTCACAAAAGAAGACAAATCAAATGAGGTAAATCAGACCTTGTATAGATCAATGATTGGCAAAATAATGTATGTTGTTCATACTAGAACAGACATAGCACATGCATTTAGAATAATTGCAAGATTTTTTTCTAATCCCAAAGAATCACACATGATTACTGTTAAAAGAATTTTGAGATATCTAAAGAACACTGAGGACTATGGCTTATGGTATAAAAGAGAAGGCAAATTTGAGCTTCAAGTCTATACAGATGTTGATTGGTCTAGAAACCTAGATGAACAAAAGAGAACAACTGGAGGAGAATTATTCATGGGTGATAAACTTGTGACATGGATAAGTAAGAAGAAATGATGCATCTGACAATCTACTGTAGAAGTAGAATATGTGGTTGTTGTTGTTGCAAACTGCTCTAATATTGCATGGTTCAAAGAGTTACTGGAAGGTATGAATATGAAAATTCATGAACCAGTGATTATCTATTTTGATAATACCAGTGCAATAAAAAATTCTAAGAATCCTGTCATGCATGCTAAGACAAAGCATATTGCTATCAAGTATCATTACTTAAGAGAACAAGTGCAAGAGAAAGAATTGATACTATAATATGTTCAATAAAAGGAATAATTAGCTGACATATTCACAAAGCCATTACCTAAAGATACATTTGAGTACTTGAGAAATAGACTAGGGCTCCGACCCTTGTCTATTGGTTAGTAAGATGACTAGGAGGCTGCATCAGCTTACAGATAATCAGAAAATCATTCATGTTGATGCAAGCACAAGATGAATTGCAAAAATACATCTGTACACAACAAGGTTCATATCTACACCGAACACCAGAGTCACTTTATTGCTGATGGATAGGGAAATTCAAGGAGTATATTATAAAAAGGTTAAAGGATATAACTTTGGCATGATCAATGTTTACTTTGGCATTGTTGTCAAAGGGAGAGATTATCATTATCCAAAGGGAGAGAATATATAGAATATCCAAAGGGAGAGATTACATATGAAATAGCCATCATGAATATCATAAGGAATAGATGTAACCTATAAGGGAGAGAATATATCCTAAGGGAGAGATATAACATGTAAGGGAGAGGAACAGTCAAGGGGAGAGACAACATCAGAGAAAGATAGAAGCTGCTACATCTATCTAGTGAAGGGATTGAAGATTGAAGATATCACTCTGCAAGAATCAAATCTAAGCTATATGAGCTTACCGAGAACCAGACAATTGTATTGGTTATAGAACAATAAAATTGGTAGATGGATGAACTACAACTGATATATTTCATATTGTATTAGTAATAATATAGTGTGATAATGTAGTGTGTTTCCATCAATGCCAAAGGGAGGGATTGATGAACCATAACTAATTGAATGATTGAAGATGTTAAGTTGATGATCACCAAGCTGCAGAAAGTTAGTGCAAGACATTAAATCAGTTAATGTATTGTATTATCATTGATGTCAACTTAAGATAATCTGATTGGTTATATACAAAGTGTCAAAGACTTCAAAGAACCTAAAAGATAAAGGTTATGCTATCAGTAATGCATAAAAGATTAGTATTCACTAAGTGACTACAAACACTGATGGGCAGTGCACCCCGACAGACAGATAAACACAAGAAGAAAGTCACAGTGATACCCGAGCAAGAAACTTGAGCAAGCATTACCGATGAGCAGAATCACAAGCATTACCGATGAGCATAACTTCATAGTGTAACCTGAAGGACAGACAACCTCGAAGGATAGACAACCCCGACAGGCAGACAACCCCAAAGAAGATGCCCGAGGAGAACTGAAGTGTTGACCGAAGCTTACAAAGAGTTAAAACACCAAAAGGAAATTAAGTTTAGAAATGACAAAAGACTTAGTTGGTAAGAGCTAAAGGAGTTAACTGGTTGTTAATATTATTTTCATCGACAAGTTAAAAGTCAGAGATAAGAGAAAGATTTATAGTTGTTTTATTTCATTTGTCAAAGAGAAATCTATGGGATAAAATTGAAGTAAAGCTTTAAAGAAATATTGGCTATAATTGTGGAACACACCAAAAACAAGAAAGTCAAGAATTGAGAAACAGTGAAATTATGTCTATAAAGAGACAAGCTAATTCATTGTGAAAAAATGGGTTGAATAGAAGAAGAGGATGCTAGAGAGAAACTGGTGAAAGACTTCACACACTCCTGATCAATCAAGCTAAAGAAAAGAGCTATATTTCTACAGACACTGAGCAATAGAGAAGCATAGTATCACAAAGCAGAAAGAAGTGGAGCAAAGGTATTGAAAAGATACATTGATCATAAAGGTATTATGAGCTTACAATAGATCTAAAAATCTACAAAGTATAGTTATATATGTGAACAGATCATTTATTGTTTCAATTTAACCATTGGATTAGAAAGTCTCTTAACCGAGAAGGACTTAACAATCCTTTCTATATTGAGATACATCCCAAGGAGTATCAAAATTTTTTATCATGAAGATAGCATAAGATGTCATATACCATTTGACAAACTACACTAGGTTTGGTCTTAAAATGTGGCATAGAGATGCCAGATATCAAGTAACAAACTATTCTATTTAAATCCTCTAACAAGGTCACACCTAGCAATGGGTTTGTAACCTTTAACAGGGTTGGATCTTCACCAAGCTCATTACAAAAGAGTGAAAATTTTGGGTTACCGGTCCCAATTGGTTTTTCCCTTAACAGGGTTTCCACGTTAAAAATCCATGTGTCAATATGTTTATGAGTCATTACTTTAGTGTTTTGCATTACACATAATTAGTCTAGATTGATCGATATACACTAATTTATTTATTGCATTTCGGTAAATGAAAGGCTGCTAATCGGTAAATAGTAAGAAAAAGGTTTAACAGTGAACTCCGAGAAGTAGTTATTTGTTGAGATTATTTCAAGGCATTCATCTTGTAGGATTGGAGATAACTAGAGGCTTATAAATGTGGTAGTAATTTTTTGAGTTAATTTATTGGAATATTTTTGAGGCCACTGATTCCCCCCCCCCGCTCAATTATTCTAATAGTCTGTTACCCTGAGAATGCATGTAAAAGCAAGAAAACATAACCAGTATGAAAGTAAAATTATTCAAACACCCAAAAGATAAATATATGAAAGAATATACCATTAGCATACATTTTCCTTAAAGTGTCCCATACGAAAATTTACAAGCATAGAAGAAAAATATTCAAATAAGTTACATCTATAAAGAATTCAAATAAGATTAAACACAATTACTAACTATCCACAAAAAGAAAAGAAAAAAGTAAATAGTAGTATTTTTCAATGCTCTTCATATTGCACACATAATTTACATGGTATTACACAAGAAACTAGATATCACATTTTAATAATCAATATGGTAATGTACACAATAGCTTGATAATAAATAGGCATGTAATAGTTCCCAAGGTCAATTCAAAAAAGTGGTGTTAACTATTAGAAATATGTGTTCAGTGTTTTTCAGTAATGTCAACTTGTTGTTTGCATTGATGTCAACCTGATAAAGTGACATGTGTTGCCTAATGTTTGGAACTAGATATAGGTTTGGTATTAAGTGTTCAGATATTGTTCTAATGTTTGGTGGTGATATCATGTCAGTATGTGGTGTATACAAAAGGTGATTGTATAAGAAGATGGAATATGTAGGACAGAGTAATTGAAGTCCTCATGGGAGAATGCTTTGCATTCCTGTACATAAGAATTTGGTGGCTTGCAATTCTAGAGTTAATGTATATGTTCTATGAATGTTTCACTATCATGTTTATAGGACCCCAATAGTTTATAGGTTTGAGTTGTTGTATAATGTATGATGACAATAAAGTTGGCTATCAAGATTGGTCAGGATTCATTCAAGGAATATTTTCAATCACTATGTATTAGTGCTTTTGAGTGTGCAATTAGGTGGACATGTTTAGAATATGAATGCAATATTCTAGTTCAGATAACTTATGTTAGTTTTCTCCATGAGTGAAGATATGTTGTTTTATGTTGGTCTCTAGCAGACTGAGTGAATTATCTTGTTTGAATTATGATCTTTCGATCCAAATATACTTTGCAAGATGTAATATGCCCATCAAGAAACCCATAAGGAAAGAATCTAAACTAAAGGTTTGGAGGTGCTAAAAAAAATATTTAAAGGTTGTACTACTCAACTATATAAAGTGTTCCTAGTTTTCTTAATAACATTTTCATATAGGAATGAATATGCATGAAGAAACTTATTGATTTTAAGTCCTTGGGTTCCCTAATATTACTCGACAAGAAATATGATCTTCCTAAATATGTTTGTGGTTTGTTTTTCAATAAACAAATAAATCCTAGTCATTAATAAATGCATTTTCACCATATACTAACAGACCGGTTAATTGCACGGGTAAGTTTCCTTTCTCTAAACCTTATTAAAAATAGATTTTATTTTCTAGTGAGTGTCTCTGCTTGGATACCAAACAAAAAAAATTATTTTCCTTCTATCCAAAATAAACAATATCAGTCATTCTCAAATATATATATATATATATA
>MU226274.1:789782-805468 GCA_018584345.1 Thuja plicata | reverse complement strand
GGTGACTGCCTTACTGCTCGGTTTGAACTGTTTGATCGATGAGCTTTGCTGAATGCTCGGTATAGGCTGTGGGCTGAGTGATAAGCTCGGTAAGCATTCAAAACCGAATAAGTGTTTTCACTAAGTGCATTCACTGATGCCAAATGTATCATTATTCCAACACTAGTGCACATCACCCGATTAGAACTTGATCAACGACTTGGGCTAGATCTCTGAATCTTTCTGGACTTGACCATTTCATTTTGAGATCAAGCACCAGCCGCACATATTAGATGAGATCGACGATCCTCACCAAGTATCTGATCAATTTTCTTAACCTCAAGTCTATTTAGAGATTCAATGACAAGGCAAAACTGTAAACCCTGTCATAACTCTAGTTAGATCATGAGATTCAGAGATAAAGCTATCTTTGAATCTCCAAAATAATTCCTTAACCCTTGGTTTATTTGGAGATCTATCCCCATCCAAACGATCAGAATAAGATCAATGACCTGCACTTAATCTCTAGACATTCCATGAATTGACCAAAATATTTTGAGATCTAGAGACAACACTCTGATCAAAACAGTATCAACGGTCTGCGCTTAATCTCTAGATCAAAAGAGCATATAACTTGTCATTCTAAGATTCAGAGATAAAAGTTCACGCCAAGTCTCCAAACAAGAAAGAATATTCCCTCGTGATTACGAGATTAAGAGACAAGGCAAGGCGTAAAATGCACATGAATTAAAATATACTTAAGTTACTCAGAAAAGCAACTTGAAAATAGAACAAGTCTTGAAGAGTTTAGGGTTTTAGCATGAATTTGACTCAATAAGATTTATGGTTTTCAAGACATGAACAAAGGTTTAAACTAGGCCTAGAAATATGGAAAGAACAAGGCAAAGACCAGAAATCATGACATGAACCTTACAAGTTGGGCTCTACACTTGTGGTAGCGTCATTTACTCCACTTGTAGCCAAAATTACATAGGATATGAAATTTGGGTAACATTTTTGGATATTTCTGCTAGATGTATGCCTACTAGACATATAAAACCAACCTATGAAATTCCATTGGGAAAGGATTCTGCATTAAGTGCAAAAGGGACTTCTGGAAAGTAGGAGGACTGAAACTAGGGGGAGGGAACAAAAAACCAAAATAGGAAAAGAGAAATATACAAGAAGAAACAACTAACTGTGCACAAGCATTTTGATTAAAGCAACAAAACTTAATTACAAGGTAGGACAAACCTCAAAACAAGGCTTGAGATGAAAGCCACTGACTGAAATGGGAAATCTCTCTACTTCAAGAGTTGAGAGCTGGAAGACATTATGCTCTTTGCACTCTGTAATCACAAATGGGCCTCTTCAAAGTGAATCAAACTTTGTATCCCTGCCAGGCCTGGACTTGAATTCATCCCACTTGAGGACTATATCTCCAATATTGAAGCTCCTTGATCCAGATCTCTTGTCAAATATTTTCTTGGTTTGCATATGTTGGAACTCCATATTATGCATAGATTTGCATCTACTCTCTTCCAACTCCATGAGCTCAGCATAGCGTACTTGCAAAGGGTCTCCTTCTTCAAAGAGGACAAGTTGAGTAGCGAGGAGATGGTAATTCAGTTGAGATGGACAATTTAGCTTCCTTTCCATAGACTATCATATAGGGAGAGTTCCCAATGATATTTTTTGGAGTGATCATGTCTAACCATAGGGAAGACTTTAGTTTGGAGTGCATATCTCTCTCATTCTCTTGAAAAGAATTTTTAATTATCCTGATCAGATTATTACTAGTGGACTTTGCTAAACCATTACCCTAGGGGTAATAATTGGAACTAGTGTTGAGTTAAATACCATGCCCACTTTCCCATTCAATAACTCTCAAGCCTATGAAGGTAAGTGCATTGTCAGATATTATTGAATCAGGGATGCCAAACCTATGTATGATGTCTTCATAGAAGTTTAGGACAACAGTCTCATTAGTTTCCTTTAATGCAATGGCCTCAGTCCACCAGGTGAAATAATCAGTTGCAGTGATTATCCATTTGTGTCCTGCACTAGATGGGCGTTAATTAGGCCTATGAAGTCAATGCCCTATTTCAAAAAAGGTTGGTCTATCCTGATTAGTTCATGTAAGACATCTGCTACTTGCT
Organism: Thuja plicata; assembly: GCA_018584345.1. NCBI lineage: Eukaryota > Viridiplantae > Streptophyta > Pinopsida > Cupressales > Cupressaceae > Thuja > Thuja plicata. Next base: position 803,330 of record MU226274.1, on the reverse strand, counting down.
CTAAATCAATGCATCTAAGGAGAACACTATTATGGTCCTTTCTAAAAAGGACCTCATTAATCATCACAAAAGGAATAGATTACAATCTATAGTACCTTCTCTTTGTTGAATATGATTTTACAGGGAACTCATCTGTCTTCAAAAACTAGACCATGTTTGACAACCAATCTGATCCCTTATCATGATCCTCTATTTAATGCACAACTAAGGATGCATTCACTTATTCTTGATACTTTGTATTTTCATCCTCTATCAATTTTTCATAAAGACCCCTTCCTCTAACCATCTTGGTAACTTGAATGTCTATATCATACTCCATAACTCTAGTTGTCCAACCAGCTCTTTTTTCATTCAAGTCCTTACTAAGTAGGAGCTCTTTGACACTTGGATGAGTAACTCTTAGACGTTCCTTAATTTGGGTTAATAAATACCTAGATGTTTTAAGGCTCTTCACAACAACAAGTACATGCTTTTCTACAAAAGAGTATCTTTGTTCATAATCTTTCAATCCTTTTCTAAAGAAAGAAATCGGCTGCTCCAATCCTTCTGATTTTTGTTGAGTCAACATTGAAGAGATAGCATCAGAGCCTCCATAGGCATAAAGAATGAATTCTTTTCTAAATTCAGTAATTATCAAGCTAGGAGATTCTGTCAGAGACTCTTTAATGGCTTGAAAACTACCTTTTCCTTCTTTTCTCCAACAAATAACTGCATTCTTCTTTAACATGGATTCCAAAGGCTTCAAAAGATCTGCAATGTTAGGCAAGAAATGCTTGACAAAATTAATCCTAGCAATGAAGGATTGAAGACTCTTCTTGTGAGGTAGTAAGGGGAGCTCTATAATGGATGTAATCCTCTTAGGGTCTATTGTGATACCTTTCTTGGACATAATATATCCCAATAGCTTCTCTTCATGTACTGCAAATACACACTTCTTGGGATTGAGGGAGATCCCAAACTCCCTACATCTTTCAAATATTTTCCTCAGATGTTTGATATGATCTGTTGCATGCTTTGAATAGATTGTGATTTCATCAAGGTAGACCATCACAAACTTGTACATTAGGCTCTTGAAGGCCATATCCATAACCTTTTGAAAATTGGCACCTGCATTTGACAAACCAAAAGCCATCTTTTGACAGGCCATGGTTCCCCATTTGGTTATAAATGCAGTTTTGAATTGATCCTTCTTATTAACTAGGATCTTATTGCACCCTAAGTAGGCATCTAGCAATGAAAAATGTTTCAATCCAGAGACACTGCAAAATCTGCTCCATGGATGGTAATGGGTGGCGATCTTTCATAGATTCTCTATTCAGGTCCCTAAAATCAACACATAACCTTAGTTCCCCATTCTTTTTTTCTAACAGGAAAAAGATTGGATACCCAACTAGTATGTTTCATGGGATATATGATACCACTCTCTATTACCTTAAGGACTCCCTTATCCATGAGTGGCTCTAGTTTAGGATTGACAGGCATTTTCTTTTGCCTGACTGGCTTAGCATTAGGTTCTAGCTCTATAGTGTGTTGAGAAAGTGTTGGATCGAACCCTTTGAGGTCTTCATACTGCCAAGAAAAAACATCACTAAATTCTTGAAACAATTGGATGTAATCCTATTTTTAAATTAGTGTTTACCTTTCCAAACTTTAGGCTCTTGCCTGGCTCAATCTCTAAATCAGTGTAATGCTCTTGTTGAACTACCAAGCTAGTCTTATTCCTTTTGGCTTGATCATATTTATTGAAGATGAAGTCTAAGGTTATGAGGCCCCTAAGTAGCTTATTAGATTTTATTTGCACCACTTGGTCATCATAGTTCTACATCAACCTATCTTGATTGTGCTCTAAGAAAACATCCTCTTCAAACAAGAATTGCACAATTTGCTCATCATTTTCAAACACCTGCCAATTAACATCATTATCAGGGATGGAAGGCCTGACAATAATCTTGACATGCTACTGGTCATTTCCTATTGAAATTTTCTTAGGAATACAAAATTAGGATCCAACAACAGCTAACCTATCTGCATTTTGATTTAACTTCCTAGGGATGGCAATGATATTGAAAGCATGGAAGTCTTCTATTGCATCCCAAACTCTATGCTTGTAGGCTTTCATAATATCATTTTTTTTAGCACTCATCCCTTTCACTTCCCTAACAACCAATTCGTTGTCGCAATTTACCTTTAAGGCTTTAATACCTCTCTTTCTAGCCCAATCCAATCCATAGACCAAACTCTCATATTTAGTAGTATTGCTTGTGCAAGAAAAGATGAATTTAAAGGTTGTATAATATTTCTCACCTTTTGGAGAAACTATCATTGTACCACCACCATATCCGTGTCTTCTTCTAGCACCATCAAATAATAACTCCCAAACTTAATTGCTTTGTTCTTCTGATGCTCTAGTGGTTACCTTAAAGAGACTTGGCATTGTGTCACCATCCTCTGATATCGTATAATTCCCCAAAATAGCATCCCAAATAACATTAACCCAAGCCTCTTAAGTCCTTTCTGATCCCCACTCATCTAGATAAATATTTGGGATGTTCTCTATCTGAGTATTTGTCTCCTTAATGATTGGAAAATCATTACTATCAAGTGAAAGACAAATTGCATTGGATACATTTGACACATAAGGTTCCATATGGTGTGTTGATAACAATTCAAATTTGATAGTGACCTTGGTTCCATATCTAGTATGGAAAAGCATATGAGACCAGTCAGAAGAAAGGTATCCTCCTCTGTTACTTGTGAATTCTCTTGAAAAACATAAGGAAAAAAGAGCAGGGAGATCTGTGATGTAAATGTCAAGGAGGATAGATAATTTATGGCTCGCATGAAGGACCAGAATTGTATCCTTGGCCAGACCTATTGTGTTTACTGATGAACCATCAAGTTGTGTTACTCTCTTTTGGAAGGGTTCATACTTGAGTCCTAATTGGTTAGCTATCTTTTTGGGTGTGACTGAACTAGTAGCTCCACTATCTACCATACAATTATGTACTAGAAAATCTCCAATTATTAATGATACATAAAAGGGAGGGGGCTTTAAGTTCCTACCTTGAATGGCATCTACTTTTGTGTTGTTTCTTGGAATTTTATTCTCTTGATCAATGTTGACCATCACTGGGTTAGCTACATCATTTATGGGTTGTTGATAGATTGCCTCTTCATCCATAGCCCTCTTCAAGATTTCAGGTTTTCCTGGAATAGCTAAGGAGTCCTACATGGTCATATTCACATTCATTGTCTTCATTTTGTCCAAAATATTAAATGGTATTGTTGCATGGGCCTTTTGATGTGCTTTCACCACTACGGGCTCAACCTCCTTAGAAGGTTGACTCTCCTTGACTGGTATGATAGGAGGTCTTTTTAGTATGGCAGGAATAGATGGATGTGATGATTCTGTAGATGTAGTAGCCTATCCCTTCTACTATGTTTTCTCCATGTCTTAATCTCTTCTCTTGGACCAAGTGTTGGCTGCAATGGAAGATTCACCATTTACTCCATTAAAATCTTCTTCTTGCCAATTAAAGAGAATAGTCTCATCAAGTTGTGCATCTTGCTAGGGAATTGACCCACTAGAGGATTCCTCTAATTGGGTGTTTGAGGCATTTTGTGCTATAATTACTTGATTCCTCAACCCATTCAAACATGTAGTTTGATTATGTGCTTGATTTCAAGTGAAACACCATTCATTCTCTGATGCAAGATTGTTGAGACTTGGAACCATATCCCTAACTATATTTGTAGAGTTGAGAGGCGATGGGTTGTAAGATTGAAATGGCTTCTGGTTGAAATTTTTCCTTTGCCCTTGATAATTCCCTTGATATGGTGGTCTACTTTGCTGATCTAGGATTGCCCTTGAGCTTGATAATGTTGCTTAGGACCCTGATTTTTTTGTTGGAAAGGTGGTCTAATCCCCTGATTCTATTTTTTCATATTGATCAACTCTTTGAAAAAAATCTATAATAAACTCTTCATTTCTTGTTGTCTATTTTGTAATAAGTTATTTATTTCTCATTTATCACTCCTCATTTTTTGCAGTTCTTGGGAAAACCCTACTTTTGATTCCTCATTGTTGTAACTAGCATGAGGTGCTACCACCATAGGAATAGGGGTGAATGGAGGAATATATATAGGTATATTGGGATGAATATCAGGCTAGAGAGGCATGGGTGGCCTTGGACCTATCTTACCAGTTTGAATTAGACAATTTTTTGCTTTAACAGCTATATCAAAATCCTGATGTAATGAAGTACCTCCCAAAGACTGAATCATGATAGATATATCACTATTTAAACGTTTCAAAAAATATAGAAAAATATAATCCACTGAAGGCCTTGCAGAAATAGGAATCCCATTCCATGTCTTGAGAAATCTATTATTAAAATCTATCATCTACTCCTGAGGGGCTCTTTTGATAGTATTCAGTTGCTCTACTAGGGATAAATGATCTGACTAGTCTTCAAAGTATCTGTCGAGGGAGTCTCCAATTTTGTCCCATGAATCAATGGAACCAACTGCTAAAGTTCTAAACCATTCTAGGGATTTACCCTTAAAAGAGGTTTCTAACAACTTAGTAGCCACATCTTCTTCAGTTACATAGTGTATAATACAAATGGTAGCCACATCTCTGATGTGGTCACAAGTTATTTCATGGCTTTCACTTATGAAATTAGGTAGAATTTTTAGTGCTGCTAAGGGCACATCGTGATGTTGAGTAAAATTCAATGGGCTACCCTGATTAAAGCGTACAAATGCAAACTGTCTTGCCATTGTAGGAACTATGACTTGTTGAATAACAACTGTATGGGGTGCACTTGAACCATTGATTGAAGTCAGATCTACTAGTAACTCTTTGCTTAAAGACCTTACCCTCCTTCTTGAATGGAAAAGCAAGGGTCTCTCCTTGGAAATAGGGGGTGTAGATTGTACTCTCCTTGTAGGGGATGTCCTTTGAGATGATCTCCCTTTTCTTCTTGTTGGAGGAAAATTCAAAAACTTAGAAGGCTTTGAACTCCTTGTTTCTATCCTTCTCATAAACTTTACTTAGTTGCCACATCTTCTTCAGTGACATGGTGTATATTACAGATGGTATCCACATCTCTAATGTGGTCACAAGTTGTTGCATCACTTTCACTTGTGAAATTAGGTAGAATTTTTAGTGCTGCTAAGGGTACATCATGATGTTGAGTAAAATTCAATGGGCTACCTTGATTGAAGGGTACAAATGCAAATTGTCTTTCCATTGTAGGAATTGTGACTTGTTGAATAAGAACTATATGGATTGCACTTGAACCAGTGACTGAAGTCAAATCCACTAGTAAATATTTTCTTAAAGACCTTACCCTCCTTCTTGAATGGAAAAGCAAGGGTCTCTCCTCGGAAACAAGGGGTGTAGACTGTACTCTCCTTGTAGGGGGTGTCCTTTGAGATGATCTCCCTTTTCTTCTTGTTGGAGGAAACTGCAAAAACTCTAAAGGCTTTGAACTCCTTGTTTCTATCCTTCTCATAAGATTTAATGGGAGTGGATATTCTTTTCCTTAACACCAATTGAGTCACCATATATTCCTTAAATGAACCACTCTAGGTTAGTACTATGTAATCAGCATATCAGAGATAACATAGCCTTAAAAAATGAACTTCTTTTTGTAGTCCCACTAGGTGTTCCAAAACTGTTATACACCAAATTTGCACCCTGTTAGACTCATAAGCCTAATGATATGGTATAACATGGGAATCACTTCCAGGTTGTGGGACCTATGGTAACTGAAGTGAAACCTCCGGATTCTAGGTTGGTTCCTCTTCGATAATCACCTTTTTTTTTTAAACTGGAAAATTAAATTTGGGAGGAAAAGGGATAGAAGGAGAACTGAAGTGAAATAAAGAAAAACTTAATCTAAAAGGTGATACATCGAAAGTGACATGAATCACAACACAATGACTAGGAACTAGCATGAAATTCTTGAATTAGGGCAAGTACAAATTCCTAGATAGGCTTGCAAAAGTATTTCGTAGAAGGCATGAGATGAAACTATTCAAGGAAAGAAAAGATTTCACAAAAATAGATTCAAGAAGGTAGACACAAACTATGACCTGCAAACAAACATCCACTCCAGCAAATAGGCACAGGAATGAGACAAGATAACAAGGAATGAACAAAATTCACAAGATTATCTTTATCAATCATCCACAATAGAACACAAAGATGCAAAAAATAAAGAAGACTTAGAATAACCCAATTAATTCTTCAATACTCAGTCAATGTATTATGCTTCAGAAAGAATCCCAAAACATATGAAAACCTAAGGGTGGGAAAAATGCCACAAAAATTCTTGCATAAGCCTTGGAAAATTGAGAATTATAGACACATGAAAATATTGAGGATAGAGAAAATGTCACAGAAAACTCTTAAATATTCCAAACCTATCTAAAAAAGATCAAAAAACAACTATATACAAGCTCCCCTAGCACATAGGCTCAAGAGTCAATCCATATGATTAGATCAGGGTAGAATTAGGGTTATAATAGATATTCATTAAACAATGCAGAAACCCTAAAACAGTCTTGTCTATCCATTAATGCACTTGGGAAATATCTTAGACAATTAGATATAGTCATGAAGATATCTCCCATCACCATAAATTTGACTGGGAAGTCAGCCTGATCCATCTACCCTGTCCGAGGCTCAAAAAATCATGTCACCGCCATGAAACTCTGAGAAAGACATTTAAATATTTGAAAATCAGATCCTAATGGTTACAGGTGGGATGTGATTCTATATCAACGGCTCAAAAAAAGACTCAGTTTCTCCTTTTAAAACATAGTCATCAATTATTTATTTATATTTATCTTGTCTTTAAGGTTGGATCTGATCTGGACATGTGGCACGATGTCAGAATTCCTTGAACATTAACTTCCTTCATCTTGTCCATTGAGGCTTAGCATCGACCATCGGATCTGTCTCTTGTCTGATCTTTTCCTTTAATCGATCTTTAATCCTGGGCACTTGAAATCCTTTGTATCTCTAAGTCTCTGGATCTTGGATTTAACTCTAGTTCCATTGTAAGATTCAGAGATACAAGCTATCTATGAATCTCCAGATGCATTTGTTAACCCTTAGTCTATCCCAAGAATTGGTGATAGCCATTCGATCTAATCTTAATCCATGGTCTACATGTAATCTCAAGATCTTTGGCTTGACTTAGGTTCTATTTCAAGACTTAGCACAGGCCACCCATCTTGATCTTGATCAACGATTGGTATTAGATCTCACATGAATTTAACTTAACCCTGGTCTATTTCAAGATTTAGATACAAGCTTATCTCTGAATCTCCCAATGTTTTCATTAACTCAGGTCAAGTCTTGAGATTCAGATATACAATATATCTCTGAGTCACTGAATGAAGTTCTTAACATTGATTTTATTCGGAGATCTAGTGAAATCCATAAGATCAAGACTCGATCGACAGCCAACGCTGAATCTCTAAATGCATTGGTTGACTTTGATTTTTTCTAGTGATCTAGTGCCAATCGTAGATCCTTTTCCCGATAAACGGGCATGATCTTTATCCTTGCAAACTCTGAATAGAACCTGACTTAACTGTCTTGACCATGATTCAATCTAGAGATCCAGATATAACTAAGATCTTTGAATCATTGAACACTTGATCTAATCCCGAGTTCATTTGGAGATCACTTGACAGTCCTAAGATCATCTCAACGTCGACGGCTTATGTTTTAACCTTGGCTAGTGTTAGGTTTTTTTCTTGCAGGATTGAAAATAGTATGAATACTTAAACCTTATATTTCCAATTTCTAATTCATGCAATATAAATCCTAATTAATGAGGAATAATTCCTCCTTCTACTTTGAGATCCACAGGCTCAAGCAGGTGTACCTTCAAATGATTACTGATTCTCTGTATCTATTATAGTGGATCAGGGCCTTCACTGATTGGCTAACTTTCCTTCACTATATCAATTGATAAAATAGCTTTCAGATTAGTGAGATAAGGATTATCACCCTTCTTCCTTTTGGAGTTCTTTGATCCTAGGAGGGCTTAACCTAGTGATTCTCTCTTTAAGGAATCAATAAACTGAATTGTATTCTCTAATACAATTACTTAAACATGTATATTTTCATAACTGAAAAGTGAATGATTGATTTCTTTAATATTGGATGATGATTAACTGCTTTCTAAACCCTAAACCATTGCCTAATTCTTGGGCAAAGATTCAATGTCAAATATAAATCTACAATAAATAGATTAATGAAAATACATGCAGTTTAGATAGAATGCCTTACATACTACCCTTTCACTCACACACCCATGTCATCAAATCCTAACACTAATGTTTAACTCTTTGGAATCACATGTAAGAATTACTCCTTCCTTTAAAGAACTCACAAGTAATTGCACAATCACCTTGTAACTGGTATATCTAAAATGCCTTGCAAATTAAACATACAAGAGCTTAAACAGAAATATAAAGAGACAACAAATGATATTAAATAGAAACTACAATGTATTTTATTAATATGTTACTTCTTCAAATACATTCAATAGACAAAAAGCACAAAGCTCAGACAAAATTGAGAAGTCTACCTTGCAGTTTGTATATTACACCATCATTACAAATATGTTCTATCTTGCTATTTATAGAGTCTTAGCCATCTTAGAATCCTTAAAGACTAAGGATGAAAAAATCTTCGGATGGCTTAGACCTAAACCTAAAAGATACTAGAAGACAAAATACAATAAGACCTTAAGTGGTGGAAAGACAAAATAGGAATATAATCATATTTGATTTTCAAATCCTTGATAGCTGGAAACTTTGTCTTTTGATATTCAAGATAGCCTCCAATAGTTATTGTGAGATCTAGTTATATCCATTATAGGATAACTTACACTATTCTTTCTGATGACTAACCTCCATGTGCTCAAAGATCAGGTGCCATGTGTCTCTTTGCTTCTCATCCAACATGCCCAAGTCAATAGTTGGAGGCTTCTTTTTCTTGGGCTTGGTGAGAACATCCCATGTTATGAATTCTACCTCTATAGGCCAATTAAAGCTCTGAATGCTTTACAATTGTGCCTTCTGTCTTTCCATCTTGTATCTACTATGCTTTTGACATATGTATCAAACTTATTAAATTCTATTGTAGCCTTAAATTCCTCATCTAAGGTTTTATTGAACCTTTCCATATCTAATTCACCATTGTCAAAAATAAATGCCTCTTTATTAGGCAGTGATGTAACAACTAGTCTTGCTCCTCCTGAGACCTCTTCTAGGGTCTCCTAGGTCACTCTATTACCTACTAGGGTTCTTTCACTAACCCTAGGCTCCTCATGTATCTTATCACAAGATCTGAAATCTTTCAACTAGTGCACATCAACAAGATAGGATTCAAACTCTGCATACTCCTCACGAGACCTCAAATTGGTCTTTCTTGCTCCAACTGCAATATCTGATCCAATTGGATCCCAAAAATTTCCAAATTGGAAAGGCAAGATTCTAGGATTTCAAGAGGCCTAATTCCAACCTTCACAATATTACTTGGATGAGTAACCCTAAACAAGTTCCAAATTCCAAGGCAATTTCACCCAAAATAGGGCTACAAGCTTTAGGCCTAATTAGGCCCTTTTTCTACAATAACTCTTAAAACCTCCAAAAAAGTATGAAAAAAAAATCCATATCCTAGTACCCTTTATCAATAACCTAAGGATTTTCTATGTCTTAACTCTCTGAGGTGTCCGTACAGTCCCTCCTACATTCATGCCTAAAATTCAGGGTTTTAGGTCTCTTGCAATGTCTACACAAGAAATGAACTTTCTTGGCTAACAAAATAAATCCTCCAAACTCCTCCTCTAGTTTGGGAATCCTGAATTGTCTCTCCTACCTTTTCCCATTCTTTGATTGAAGCTATGGATGCTTTCAATCCCATTAGCTAGCTCTGCAACCTTAGTGATCCCTAGCCATGCTTCTCTGGCTCGCTTAGGGCATCACTTTAAAAATACTTGCCATCACTTCCTGGGCCCCTCCTTCTATGTACACAATGTACATGGAGTCTAATCTCATAATCCAAGAGCCCATGCCAAATCCACAGTGGAAAATGGAGTTAAGACCCCATTTTTTCACACTGCTTGATTCAGGACAGCGACAGTGCTGGAAACAAAATAATTTAAAGAAATAACTAAAACTATTTGATCTAACAATATAACACCATAATAAGTTTTTAAATAACCTAAATCACACTAAACAAAGCTTACAGAAGTTCTTTCAATCCATTCAATAACTTGATCACTTCAAAAACCATAAACAGTCACTATAATTTCTTTACACAGTTCGTACACAAAATTACTCTAACTTTCCAACCCTGCAAACATCTCGAGGATGGTCTTATATAGTTGACCCTAACACTAGTTCATCATTTTCAGACAAGTATCTAACCAATTCCACTGAAGATGCAAACTTGTCATGAAAGTTGTCAATGTTGTCAATGACAACATTGACAACTTTTCGCAACTTTCAAGTCTGGTCTCCAAACATGGTCTAACTATGTCCAAACTTGTTCAATCCACCAAATATGATGAAAAAATATCAAATTGGACCTCTAGTCCCTTGCTTGGCTCATTTTTTTACAAAATTCCAAAAACATCTAATTGGACCTAAATGGACCTAAAGGTCACTAAGGACCTAATAAGACACTTCCTCCTACAAACATTTCACACACTAGGACACTTGGTCCCTTTATTCACCTAGTGGTCTAGCTAGAACCACTACAAGCCAAAACAAAGAAGGAGAAAACCCTAGGTTACATTTCCACAACTAGCCTACCTAGGCGCTCCTGCACCATACTCCCCAAAAAAGGAAAAGCTATGTCACTCCTGTGGACAGTAGATCCTCTGAGATGCCCACCTTCTTGAAATTGGCCTCTAAAATCCATGAGGCTTCTGACTTTGGTCTATCTTTCCATTGAATCAAATGTTCCATGTAGACTTTGTTTCTAGTGGTCTTCTTGACCTGGGAGTCTAAAAGTTTGTCAGCCACCATCTGAGACTTTGAAGGTAAGACACCAACCTCCACATCACCACTGACCCCCTAACTATTTGGAATGATCTCACCCATCTGCCCTCTGAACTGTATCAAATCATGAACATTAAAAATTGGAGGGATACTCAAGTCTTATGGTAAGTCCACCTTATATGCATTAGCTCCATATTTTTCCAAGATCTTGCAAGGTCCCACCCTTTTCATTTGAATTTTGGTAGGGACACCCTTCTATAGTCTAGATTTGTTCAAGTGGACCATCACATAGTCTCCCACTTCAAACTGAACATCCCTCCTCTTCTCATCAACTTTGGCTTTCAGCTTAAGTTGACTGTCTTGTATCTGCTCCTTTACTTGGTCTTGTATCTCTTTCGTGGTAGAGGTGAAGTCCTATGCATGCCCACTTCTATATTCCATTCCACCAAGATCTCTGAGCTCACAAACACCCCTAGGGTGCATGCCATAAACAACCTCAAATGGGCTCTTTCCTGTCATCCTATTCTTTCTATAATTATAAGCATATTCAGCTTGAGGAATGACCACATCCAAAGTCTTCCCATACTCCTTAGTTAGGCACCTCAATAGGTTATCCAACACTCTATTTACAACCTTAATTTGGCCATCAGTCTGAGGGTGGTAAGTTGAACCAAAAGATAGGTTAGTACCCAGCCTTGTCCACAAAGTTCTCCAAAAGTGACTGATAAATTTCACATCTCTATCAGAGACTATACTCAAAGGAAGACCATGAATCCTTACAATCTCTTTGAAAAACAAATAACCTCTGTGGCTAGCATCATTAGTAGTTCTTCCTGGAATGAAATGTCCCATTTTACTAAATCTATCAACAACTACATAAATGCTATCATACCCCTATTTAGTTTTGGGTAATCCCACAATAAAATCCATACTTATACACTCCCATGGCCTATTAGGGACTGGTAGAGGTTGATATAACATTGCATTAGTCATTCCTCATTTTGCCTTCATTCAAAAAACACACTGCTCCACATACTTGATGACATCCTTCACCAACTTTGGCCAATGGTAGAACCTTTGGACCAATTCCAAGGTTTTGTCCTTACCAAAGTGACCACTTAGAGAACCATTATGTTTCTCTTGGATGAGGTTCATCCTCATTGACCCTTTGGGGACACATAATTGATTACCCTTGAAAAACAATCCATTCTGCAAAGTAAAATCAGAGAAATTGCTATGAAAATGATTCTCAAAATCAACACATACCTTATAGGCCTCACCAAAATCCTCATCGGATTTGTATAGGTCTCTAAAAATTTCAATCCCAATGCTATTCAAGTGAACTTCTTGTACTGTCAACAACCTTTTGCTTAAGGCATCTACCACCTTATTGAGTTGACCCTTCTTATGCTTGATGGTAAAAGTGAATGCCTGCAAGTACTCTATCCACTTCAAATGTATGTTGCTCAACTTTTCTTGGGTGTTAATGTAACTAAGAGCTTGATTGTTGGTGAATACTACAAACTCTTTGGGCAACAAATAGTGTCTCCATTTCCTCAAGGATTGAACTAGTGCATATAGTTCCAAATCATAAGAAGAGTATTTCTTCTTAGCCTCATTCAATTTCTCACTAAAGAAGGCAATAGGTCTACTTTCTTGACTCAATACCCCTCCTACTGCTAATCTACTAGCATCACACTCAATGGTGAGCAACTTCTCAAAGCTTGGTAATTGGAGGATTGGTTGAGTAGCCACATATTGCTTCAATAACTCAAATGCATTCCTTTCTTCTATTGTCCATCTGAACTTAGTCTTAACCCCACCCTTTATGGTATTCATCAAAGGTGCACATATCCCACTAAAATTCCTAATAAACTTTCTATAAAATTGGGCAAGGTCATGAAAAATCCTTACCTCTATGGCTGTGGTAGGTGGAGGCCAGCTCAAGATTGCAGCAACTTTGTCTTTGTCCATCTTCAAAGACCCCTTGGACACTACAAAGCCCAAGTAAACTATTTCTTGTTTAAAGAACTCACACTTCTCAAGGTTAATGGCTAACTTCTCCTCATTTAACCTTTTCAATACTGCCTCAACATGTCTGATATGGTCCTCTCTTGTTTTACTAAAAATTAGTATATCATCAAGATATACCACCACAAACTTTCCAGTGAAATCCTTGAGCACCTCATTCATGAACCTCATGAATGTACTCGGAGAATTAGAGAAGCCAAATGGCATCACAAGTCATTCATATAACCCATCTATGGTCTTGACTTCCATTTTCCATTCATCGCCTTCCTTCACCTTGATTTGGTGATAACCACTTTTCAAATCTAGCTTTGTGAAGTACATTGCCCCACCTAGGCAATCCATAAGATCCTCTATTTGTATGCACCCTAAAATGGTCACCTAGACTTTGGGCCCCATTTCTCAATTTATCAAATCCCTGAATCAATATTTTCAAATATCAACAATATCAATTATATCAATTTCCTTGATCAAATCATAATC
>MU226274.1:766270-780392 GCA_018584345.1 Thuja plicata | reverse complement strand
AGCTTTTTGAAGATTTGGAGCATTCTTGGCTTTTGCATATACATGTTATCATAGTTTCATTTCTTGCATTATCATGGCATTCTTAGCTTAGATTTCTTTTATGCTTTAGATTAATTCATCTAGCCTACCTAGGAGGCTTTGTAATACTTGTTCTTTCATTTTCATAGCTTAGCTTGCATATTCATCTTAATCTAGCTTGCATTGTATTTCATTATTGATTCTTGAGGATATTGGCATTCTTGCCTTTGTCTTCATTGAATCTTCCATTACATGGTTTACTAGCAAGGTTATAGGCTTAATAGCTCTAGTTGAGAGCATTCTAAAAACCCTTGCACTCCATGCCTAGGGAGCTATGGATCAATTTTTGAGACCTCATTCTTGAGTGTTCTTGAATGTAAGGATTCATAGAAGTGTGACACAATTATAGCACACATTTTTGGCACCCACCGTGGGGCATGATGCTCCTAATTTTCCTCCATTTTATTCAGATCTTAGATTTTCTAATTTTTACATGGTTATTTTATTGAAGTTTTTCAAGCCTAACCCTTTTGCAAATTTGCTTGGAGATGAAAACCCTAGATTTTCAATGATTTGATCATATCTCCCAAAAGGCTTGGATTTTTGGTCTGAAATTTTTTTCGCAGGTTGGTGACATATCAGAGAAGCTTCAGTAAAAACTTTAGATTTTTCAGAGCTAATTTGTATTTTTTATGATTTTTTTTTTATTTTTCATAAAAAAATCAATTTTTGGCGCATATCAGCGTATTTTTCAAAAAAATTTATATTTCTAGAAAGGTCTTGAAATTCTCAGTGCATTTACAGAAAAGAAAATGCAACAGAAGAGAAGCATACAAGCTCAGAAGTCAGAAAGAAGAGTGAGCCAGAAGATCAGAAGAAGAGATCCCAGGACCTGTAGAACCCAAGTACTCCACTAGAGTGTGAAAGAGAAAAACTTACAGGAGAGAGAACTTAGAGAAGAATCTAGAAACAAGACCCCTGCAATTGAAAAGTTCACTAAACCAGCTTTTCGACGATATCTGGTTTGCCAAAAATGGAGTCTAGATGAGCAAGATATGGCTCCCGGAAGGTGGGAAATAGACATCAGACTTTGATAGAAATAATATTATCAAAATAGTAGAGCCAAAAATACTAACCACCATGGTCAAAAAGGGCTCGGAAAGAGCTTTCCGAAAATATAACGAAGTCCAAAAAAGGCCTCCGTATGCTCTTAATAGAGTGAAAACAGTGCCAGGAGGTTAGAAGGCACCAAAAAAATAAGTTTTAAGCCCCTGGGCGCATGGCACGTGCAGGGGGCTAAGCCAGGGCCCCTGGTCATGCATATGACCGGCCACATGGCATACATAAGCCCACGGGGCTTAACGCCTATCGGGTGGCACTGTGAGCGGTGGAGCTGGGTGGCGCAGTGGTCGCCGGTGTGGGGCAGCTGGGCAGATGACTCCCGGCGGTGGGCGGAGGGGCCGAAGAGCGGGCCGGGGGCGGCAGTGCATAGGGCGGTGGGGGCCGCACAGAGGTCGGAGTGGGGCGTTGGCCGGGCCGCAGGGGAGCGGCGGTGGCGCAGTGGCTACACCAAATTTAAATGCACAGGGTGCATTTTTAAACACTTGAAAAACCTTTAAAAAAGGTTTTTTTAATTTTTTTTTCTCGGTTTCTGTGCCCGTACGACACTAGAAACCAAATTTTTTTTGCCTCGGAGGCAAGTTGTCCAAAATGGACAAATTTTATATGGATTCTAGGGTTTTTGGGCGCTCTGAGCACAACAGTAATATCCGTTTGAGCTCAAAATGACCAGAAATGAAGGTCCCCACTAAATCCACACAAAGAACTTCTAAAAAGCCAAGAAAATCCCCAGCTTCTGAAACACTTCGACAAACACGAACAACAAGTAGAAAGATGGCTCTGATACTATGTTAAAATAGGAAAAACCCTATTCTCCCAAGAACACCTGCATGCAAACCTGTAATAAGGAAGAAGCAAAGACAGAAGACAGAAGAAGCTATGGAGGCCAAAAATCCATAGGAGACATCATATGCACAAGAAAATAATATATTAACAATATGTTTCTAGATTACAATGAGATGTGAAAAACTTTGTATCTAAAACAAAAGAGGTGAATCCTTATAAAGGAATCACGAAACCCTAAGGTTAGCTAAAGCAAACTAGAGTGAATAGATGAGTTAGTAATTACATCAAAATGATTTAATTAATAACTCAAAGGACTATTACTCTAAAAATTTCACCACTCGATGCAATCTTTAATTACATAGATGGTTTTTTCATCTAAACCAGCCACAGGTAATTCAGAGAGGAACCTCTACAGCCCAAATTCTTGTATTTCCTCAATCCATAACACTTCCTTTACCCAATTGTTTCTTTCTTTTTCATACCCTTTTATGTTTGCCTCGACCTTCTTGATAATGGCAGTGAACTCTTTCATAACTATGTTTTAAAGGTTTACCTATTTCACCGTTTCATCCAAGACGTATTGCAACCATTCCTCCAACATCTTCGCGATAGCTTTGCACTTCTGCAGGTTGTCGAGAAATTGTTGATTAGCCGAAGACGTGATATCAATAATTGTGGACATTTCATTTAAAGCCTTAGGTTATGGATGAAGGATGGCGTTGATGTACTGAGCCATGCTTTTCATCATCTCTTTCATGTCTTTCTTACCTCCGGCATCCTTCCACACTCTGTCTGTGATCTTTTTGTTGGATGCTTCAAAGATTTTCATGTCTACAATTCGGCTTCCTTTCTCGAGATCTATTTTAGACACTTGGTAGTTTTGAGGAGCAAGATCTTCATGTAGGCTGTCTTGAGGGGGCTTAGCAATTTCTGCTGACCAATGACTAGTGCTTTTGTCAAAGTTAATTCTAGACTCTATTCTAGCCTTTTTCGCTTTTGAGGACTTCCCTAAACACTTACTTACTAACTTGTCCATAGGCATTGAAAGCAGTACCATACTCCTTTTCCTTTCAACAGAGGTCTCTAGCCATTTAGGCGTGGTAGGCTCTTTACCAGGTGTGGGGGAAGTATTGGTTAAAGCAAAGGTGCTCATCTGTGTATTTCCTCCTTCAGCCACTTTTTGAGGATCTATCACGCTATCTGCCATAGTAAGACTGGGAGTTTGATCTGTTGTTGTTTTGGCCTCAGAGGGGTCCAGATCAATAGTTAGTTTACCCTTTCCTTTATCTTGTGCTACCCTTCTACTTTTGGTATTTGAACAGGTGATTCTTTTGGTATTCACCGCTTCTTGTTGAACTTGAAGTTGAATCTGCGGCGCAGTTGCTTCAACTATAACTTTTGTAGAACCTGCAATAGGATTACCAACACAAAGATTACGAGTAACATTTAGCTCTTGGTCAGAATTCTTTTGTCTAATTTTCAAGTGTTTTCTCAGGGTACTACGGGTGGCTAATTGAGTCCTCTTTATTTTCAACCAATCTTCAGTTCTTCTCAAAACTTTCGATGTATGGGAGAGCAAGTCATCTTCTTCCCTTTTACTCCAATCAAGTTCAGGGATCGGTAGACATTCAATTTGTTTGACATAAAGAGGATCGACCACCTCTTATTTTCATCCTCCTTTATTCTGCTGGTGCTGAGGTTGACTTTGAACAACTGTATCTGGATCACAGTTAACCTTGACCACAACCTTCTCCTTATTTCCAATTCATCTGAAAAATTGGCCCAGTAGTCCTCTAGGTGGGGAACATGGATAAGTGAAACTGCATGTTTGATATTATCCTTAGAAAAACCCATATAATCAAAATCTTTCCTGGCAGAATAGGGCTTGAGACATAAATTGGACAATATTGTCTTTGTCAATGTAGCTTTCTTGAAACTAGGGCATCTGTAGTGACCGATTTCAATAGCAAAGAGGAAAGCAGGTGAATTTTTGGTGGTTTCAGATGAATCCATCACACAGACAAGTTGCCAACAGATTTTGGACAAAATAATGTTATCGAGACAATAACGTGGCAACCTAAAAGGTTCTCCAGTGAAGCCCTCGACTCTGAGGTATGTGAACCTGGGAAACTGAGTATACAAGCAACCATATATTTTAATGGCTTGCATGGACTCTTCAGAGAGTCTGCAATTTTCATGACCTTGAAGTTCAAATACCAACCTCCCGAGAAACACATCATTTATCCTCTGAAACTCTTTGCAAGGCTCGCCAACCTGGAGGCTTGTGTAATACTAGTAGATGGTCATTTCATCTATCTAGGGCTCATGAGGGAGACCTTACCATTGTTTAGACACAGCTAAGATGTAGACCAAAAAGGAAGACAAGAAAAATGACCCAAAATTGCTTATGGCTAGTAGACCTTTATGCAAACCTTTAGCTATTAAGTCAGCCTAGTCGATAAATTTTTCTCCTTCAAAAATCTTCTGGATGAAGAAATACATCCAATTCTCCCACTGAAAGGCATGTTCATTTCCTTTTACTCTGTTCAAAAGTAACATAATTTCGGCAATTTCTTTAATGAAATTCTCAATGGTTAACGTCCTGGGCAACCTTGAGCCTCCAAGAGCCAGTTTTAGGAGCCATGTTTGAGCTACGATAGAGTCATAGCTCTTCTTGTTGTTGCTATATAAGCGTTCACCCTCATCAAATGTCCAAGGCTCATAGGGTTCTTTATGAGGAATTCTCAAAGCTGAACTAACACTAGCCCTATTTATTCTAGCTACCACTTCACTTGTAATCTTCCTAATACACCTAGTATTAGGTTCATAATGGTTTGCACATTCAATAACCAGCTCAGGGCAACCTATGGCTGATGGGAAAGTGATGGCTTTGACTAACCCACTACTGGCTAGCTTTTGGTATATGGGCCCTAGTTGAACATTTTTAATCCGCTCTAACATCTTGGTTAGGCTTACATTTACCAGAAAGGTATCTTGAATTTCAGGGAGAGAGCTTAACAGGCATGGTTTCTCTGGTTTGGGCAGCTTGGGCCTAAAGAGGGTCATGGCTTGTTCGAAAGAAAGGTTTGCAGAAATAAAGAAAAACTGAAACACTTCTAACCAAAACCAGGTGCAAGAAAAATGACAGAGAAAACTATATAATGAACTCACCATTTTCAGCAAAGCCAAGCACTCCAGCCCCTTTTCTTACCAGTTGATGCTTGGAATTCGAGAATGGCCAGATAAACAATTATACTAGAAAAGGAGGGAACTTAAGGAGTAATTTCAGAAATCTTAGGATGGATATGGAGTGGGCAAAGGCATTAATACCAGGCATGCCAAATGTACTTGACAAGATTTGCAAGGCTATTTTTAGTTAATTCCCATCAAATCCGCATACAGATTAACTTCCCATGATGTCAGCAGATCTCTATTTTTTATTCTTCAAAAACCAACTGTGCTTGGCATGTGTTTTCCTAGCTGTCATATTTATTGCCTTTCACATCTTTAGAACTGACAGGAGGTGGGACCCCTTCTTTTGTTTAGAAAAATATGTCCATTTCTTTCAATAAAACACTTGCGGGAAAGAAAGAAAACTTCGTCAAAAAACAAACGGAGTCGAAGTTGAAGTTACTCATTTAACTTAACTTCAAATTCAAATTCAACTTTGCACAAGTTGGTTCAGACTGATGAGGAAGAACATTTGACTTCATTGGGCAAAGAATACTGGATTGAACTTGAATTTGAAGTATGGTATAGGTTCAAGTTCAGCTTCAAGTTGGCAAGTTAGGATTTGGTTGATAGCATTAACATGGCAAAAATGCAGGGTGATAATATATATTTGACATCTTTACTACTTTTGATTCATTTAGATGAGCAAAAAGTGTAAGTGCTTGAGAAATCTCCAAATTGTTAGTAATAACTGAGAGGGGGGGTGAATCAGTGGCCTCAAAAATTTATCCTTTAATCTTTAACCACAAATCAATACACCTCAAATTATTAAGTCCCTACAAGATGCATGCCATGAAATACTTATAATAATTGACTGTCTATCATTTTACCTTGTCTGTCCTTATTCTCCTTGATAACTGATAAGCAGCAAAACTTATTTACCAATACACAGTAAATATGCAGAGTATACCAATCAATCCAGAAATGCATATGTGAAATGTAAAATAATAAAGTAATAAACCATACACACATAACACATGGATTTTAACATGGAAACCCTGTTAAGGGAAAAACCACTAGGATGGGTACCCCAAATTTTCACTCTTCTAAAGTGAGCCCTGTTAGGAACCAACCCTGTTAAAGGTTACAAACACACTATTAGGTGTGACCTTGTTAGAGGATTTTAATATGAGTTTATCACTTGATATCTGGCATGTATATGCTACCGATATTGATCAACCTCTATGGGCACAATAGGTATCTGGCATATCTGGTGCTACCTAACTGCATAAGCCTCCTTCTTAGACTATGTGTCAGTATCAGGCACTCAATGCTATCTTCATGATAAACTTTTTGGCAATATGTTAGGATATACCTCAATTATAGAAGACGGTTAAGTCCTGCTCTGTTAAGAGACTTGATGCTTCAATGGTTAAACTGAAACACTATGACTTGTTTCTAATGCAACTTGAATTGCAGATTTTCTGATCTATTTAAGTACAATACCTCTTTGATCAATGTATCAATTCAATTCCTTGTGCTCCACACTTTCTTCTTTGTGATGTTGTACTTCACGGTTCGTCGGTGTCTGCAGAATTCTTTAGCTCTCCTTCAGCTTGATTGATCAGGACTGTATGAAGTTATCCCTCATCAGTTTCTCTTCAGCATCCTCTTTCTATTCACTCCCCTTCCATGTATGTGATTTCTTTTTATTCCAGAAATGAATTATGCTTGTCTCTTATATAGACATGATATTCCTTTATTCTTGATTCTTGATTCTTGGCGTGAAAAACAATCTAGCCAATCTGATTTACGGCTTTAACTCTTGATTTATCTCGTATTTATCTTCTTGCCAACTATATAAATCATCTTTAAATCAATTACTTAACTCTGGGTGAATAAAATAAATAAAACAACCAGTTAAGTCTATCCTTAAGCTCTACCAGCTGGATATTTTGTCATTTTCTGAACTCTCTTTTTTGTCGGTCAATTCTATAGTTAGTCATCGGTGACAACTACTAGTTGCGTCGGTGTAACTCCAGTCAGCTTCAAGATCTCCGTTCGTTGGGCATCATTGGATTTTGCTCGTCGGGAAACTATATTTTCATCTCATCGGGCATCCTGTAATTTTGCTTCATCGGGCAACTCTATCTTCTTCTCGTCGGGTATTACTGTGAATTTTTCTTTGCCTTTACCGATGGTGTGCACTCCGTCGGTGTTGTCTGTCACTTAGTGAATAATTGACTTTTATGCATTACTGAAAGAATAGTCTTTGTTCCATTGATTCTCTAAAGTCTTTGGCATTATGTACATGACTGTACAAATGATATCAAGTTGACATTAATGACAATAAAAACCATTAACTAATTTAATGTCTTGCATCATCTTCAACTTAACATTATCAACCATTCAATCAGTTACATGTCATCACAAATCACCTGTGTTATGGATGTGCCATATGATTTTATCTCCATCCATCTTTTCTTGTACATTAATTATGTTGGAAAGTTGACAATTAGTGTGTATATGACTTATTTTGTGTTGTCATTATGGCAACAAAGTCATATGAAGTTTTGTCAAGTAAATTTGGAAGACAAAATTGGTTAAGTATAGAAGACGGAGCATAACAGAGATATGTAGTCGATCAGAGCACCAACGCACGTGTGTCAGAATGAATCAAGCTATGTGCATTCATATATAAGATCTATGATATGTTGTTAGGCTTACCTTATACACGCATGGTACGGAATGATAGTAGGGAGAAGCTACAGAAAGATTAAGTACAGCTGCAGTTCAAAAAATAGAGTATAAAGCCAACTTCAATTTTTGGATTAGCGTGTAATATTTTGTTTTGTAAAGGCTAAGAGCCTATTGTAATAAGTTAGTAGTTATGTATTAAACATTATTGTAAACACGCTTAAGCCAATTTATTTGGAAGCGTTGTGAATGTTATTTTTGGGCCGACTAAGGTCTTGTTTTGGTCGTGTCTATTCAAGCATGAACAACATGTAAAGTTGTATTAAGAAGTGTCAAAGAAATATGTAGAGAAGAGATATAGAAGAACAGTATAAGATGTCAGAATAAGATAAAGCTCTTTAAGAGAATAATATCATCAACACATAACTAGAACTGATTAGACAAAAGTGTCACATACAACAATTCACTTTTGGATATAGTGTATATCTATTATCAAGGAGGTTGTAGCCTTTATTTTATTGAGCAGTGAGCTCTTGGAAAGTGAGTCCTCACCCCTAGCAAAGTTATTGTAAAGACTCCTAACAGGTTCATTGTACTTTCATTGTAAAGACTACTTCTAACAGGGCAAAGGAACCTTAACAAGTTCATTATTCTAGTACAATCATTTGTGGGTACTAATTCCCACCAGAGTTTTCCTTTGATCGAGTTTTTCTTGTAAACATATTTGGTGTTATGTGTTTTTATATTATACTTCATGTATTATCTATTTAATTGAGTTTCAAATTGATGAAATAGAATAATTAGATAAACACTGATTCACCCCCCCCTCCTAGTGTTTCCAAAAATTGGTATTAGAGCTCTAGTCCTCTGTAAAGAAGTTTAACCACTTGAGGAGATCATGGATTCAGTAGAAGTGAAACATCTAAAAAAGAATCTTGAAGCAGCCCTTGAAGATCTTGACAGATCTGAAAAATAAAATGAAGAACTTAAACTAAAGGTTGATGGCTCACAAATTCTTATCAAAAATTTAATAAAATATTTGAAAGATTGTTCTAAAAATGATTTGGGTAAAATGGTCAAGAAGCTAAATGAAGAGAATATGTCTTTGAAAGATAAGATTGAAGATCTTGATGAACAACTTACAGATAGCCTAACAGCTATTGAAGATCTTGTTGAACAACTTACAGATAGCTTAACAGCTATTGAAGAAAAGACCAAAGAGAATAAGCAATTAGATGATGAACTTATGCAAGCAAACATGAAAATATTGGAATTAGAAAACATCAAGAAAAAGATAGAATCTGAACTAACACAAGCAAAAGACAAGATTGATAAACTACACACAAGTTCTGATCTAATTCAATCACAACTTTATGCACATAAGTTAAAAGGTGATACTATTGGTGTTGGATTCAGTGTAGCTCAAATTGAAATCAATTCAATGCAAGAAAGAAAGAAAGCACAAGAGACATCCACTGAAGCAAAGAAAAATGAGAATATTGTAGAAACTGAACCACCTAAAGATGAACTCAAGAAAGTTAACAGAACTTGTTATGCTTGTAACAAGCATGGATACTTGGCAAGAGATTGTAAAGAAGTAAGACCTTTTAATGGTTATTGTTACTCTTGTAATAAGTTTGGTCATAGGGCTATTCATTGTAGGACAAGTCAAAAAAATTTGTCACAACAGAATAAAAGAAATAGGACTCAATACAATCAGAGAAATCAACCTCAAAGAAACCCTCAGAACATTACATGTCAGATATGTAATTACAATGGACACACATCCAAGCAGTGCAACATGATGAATAATAGCATTATACCTCCTATCATTTGTCACTCATGTGGAAAAGCTAGACATATCTCAAGGTTTTGTAGGTCAAGAGCACAAAGACAAGAGAATCCTAAAAATTCACTATTTGAAGAATCAGGAGAAGTTAAATTTGTACAAGCTAAAGAAGATGCAGATAAAATCTAGGTTGAAGTAAAGAAGGATAATGAAGAGAACAAGGTAGTAGATGCATCCACAATGGATGCACCTTCTACCTCTAGTTAGTTGACCCTCATGGTCTTAGGGGGATCTATTCTAGCTCTGAACCCCTTCATGACTAGTATACTCACCTCTGAGTATGCGCCTATGAATTCATATATTTGGTAACGAAATAAGGATGTATGCATATACGCATAGTCTAAACTTAGACAGACACAAAGATTGAAATTCTCTATGAAACCTGCTTTACAGATAAGAGCATTAAATGCAATAATATTTTATATAAGTTGGTAAAATATCTTTAAACCTCACTTTGCATTCGAGATTGAGCATTCAGAGAGCACATGAGCATTGAGCATCAAAGCACTACAGATTAAGGAATTGGCTGGTTTGTAAATGGATTAAAGATTGAAACAAAACCATAGCAGTTGTGTCATTTCAAAATCACCGTGAAACCCTATTTGATCAAGTAGCAAGTAAGTATGGAAACCCCTGTTGTATTTGACATTGCTGAAAGGAAAATATTCATGTTCAAAAAGCATCCATTCAAGTCCATATTAGATGATGTTGAAGGAGAATTTTCTAAGACTTCACTAGGATTCGTGCATGTAGAAGACATTCGTGCATATATATATATTGCAAGAAATAAATAGTTGGTGACAACAGCATTTCTACTCTTATGGCTTCAATGATGAAACTAGATTATTCATTCAAAGATGAATACACACATCTCACTGATAACCCTATCTTTGAGTATTCTAACACGCACGAGTTCTGTGAGCCAGAATAGGTTAAAATCCTACTGAGTAGGATACATGATGAACTTTATTGGATTGGTGAAGTTCATGTCCGCATTACCTCAAACCTAATTCATGACATGATTGGACTTCCTAAGACTGGACCAGTTCTTCCCACTAGTAAGGATGTTAAGAAGCAAGTGGAACAAGTATGCTTATCCAGAAGTGATAGGCGTGGAATGACTGTTGAT
Source organism: Thuja plicata (assembly GCA_018584345.1). Classification (NCBI taxonomy): domain Eukaryota; kingdom Viridiplantae; phylum Streptophyta; class Pinopsida; order Cupressales; family Cupressaceae; genus Thuja; species Thuja plicata. The sequence goes on along the minus strand of MU226274.1, from coordinate 769,623 downwards.
CTCATTGAGGCAGATGACATCAAATTGGTCACTATGATCCTAGGTTACAAGTTCCAGCATGCAAGAAAACTAAATAGTGTATCTGCAGCAACCGTCCTAGAAGAAATAAAAATGAAGGATAATACATAGTACAATCTATGTGAAATATTGCGCGCACAACTGATTGACAACATTAGGGCGCTCAAGCATGACAAGAGCAAAATATTCAGATTTGGCTCTTTGATCATCTATCTCTACTTCCACACTGTAGCTAAAATTTCCAATCTTTACTTAGATAGGAGTAAACCCACTATGTCTCAAATATCACTAAAAGCTACATCAGAAAGCAACGTGAAAGATTCTATGGACATGGAGATCAAAACATTCAGGATTAAGATGTAGAAAAGGTTCAAGATACTAGAGAAGATAGTTGATAAGTAGAAAGACACCATATGCTTTATGGTAGAAATTGACTGCACATGCATGGAGGCAATTGAACCAAGGACAAAATGGACTCATCCACTTGGCTATGAAGTTGAAGAACAGGTTTTGGAAGGGTATGCACAAGTTCTCCTATCCGCGCCCAAGGATCCTAATGAACATAGATGGGGTAATTACATAGAAAAGACAAATCAAGTTGATTATGTCTTTTACAGTGCAGACAATAAAAGGAAGGCATCAAGGATTACTTCTAATATCCTAAAAGTTCATGGGGTTACACAAGAAGACCTAGACAAAGCTAGGGAAGCTAAGATTGCTAAAGAACTTGAGAAAAATCCTATGGAAGTGAAAATGGAAAAGTCTGATGATATGCCTACGAAGAAAAAGAAGAAATCTGATGAAGGTACATCTGTGCCATCAACTACCATTTATCTAGAATCCTCTCCACCTTTTGTACCCAGTAAGATGACTAGAAGGAAGAAGCAAGTTCCTACAAGTCACCCATCCTCAAGGAACACAAGGAGAAAGGTAAAGAACACTCAAGCCCCTCTTGAGGTAGGATTCTGACCTATTTTAATAGTCCTAAAGAACATAATTTTTAATGAAGGAAGACTAGAATCTATCAAAAATGTATATGACAAGTACCAAGAGATAGACAAATAAGAAATTCACTCTATGATTATCTCTCACATGATCAAGTTTAAGAGGACAGTATTGGAACTCAAAATAGTCATACTAGACAAAGTATGGAACATACTTGATTTATTAAAAAGGAAATCAATTGAAGAGGATATGAGAATAAGAGAAGAAACATTAGACAGTCTTCTCCCTATTTGCTCACATGATGAGAAAGTCATTCTGTTGGATTTAGTAAAACCTCATCTCAAAACCAAAATAAGAATTCTCCATATCATGAACAAAGAATATGAGCTGGTTGGTGAAGAGACTCAGAAAGCATTTGAGCGGGTATTTCTAGATAGACACGTGTATCCATCAACAACACCTACAACAAAAGCAACTCCATATCCTCCCAAACAGAACAAAGAACCAGCTATTCTAAATGCGCCTAAGACAGGTCCACAGGATTCAATGCCCACTGTTTCAATAACTTCTGATACAACCAAATATTTAGAAGAAACTATTGTGATTGATGATGTTAAGATATCCATGACCACTTCTAACAATGACATGGACAAAGTTGAAAAAGCATTTGTCAGCGCTGAAGAGACAAAGAAGGTATGCACTGATGACACATCTTTACAACAAGATGAAGTTCCCTCTAGAGATTCAATGGATTTGAATAAAGAGGAAGACAATCAAACTAATGAAACACTAGCTATGGAGATCCCTATGAAGAATGAATATGTGGATGCCATTCAGAATTTAATACATACTCCATCCATCAAACCATCATTATTGTCAAGCTTGACACCTGATTCAGCAAATCTAGATGCTTGGGAAGAAGAAGATTTGATTAAGATCGGTGTGCTAGCCATGGAGAAAGCCAAAGAGAAACAAGTCATGAGAAACCCTCTCCTTCTAGAGATAGTGAACATTCTGAATGACTTAGTGCTAGCAGATAAGAAAGTGGCTAAGATTTAGTTAGTTGATGATGTTGACAACATCTTGACAAGTTTCAAATTGAATTTCACAAGTTTAGTAGACTCTGCTACTAAAATTTCAGAAGATGAGTACAAGAAGGGAAGATTGAATGAATTGGTAAAGAACTTTTCTTTAGATCTCAATTCATTAAAGATTGGTCAGAAAATTCTGAAAGAGTTGGCATCAAAAGGCAGGAAGGTAATAGCAAACTGCATGGACAGAGTAAAACTTACCTTTGAGCACATCAAGAAGATAGAGGAAGCAGATATCTTGGTTGATAACATAAGGCAATCAGTTGAAACATCATCCCAAGACATCAACATCTGCAACAATATCTACCAAGGACAGATAGACAAGATTGAAAAAGATAAAATGAAGATCAGTAAGATAAGGATAAGGCAGACTCAACTGAGAAATGCACTTGCGCCCTCCTTAGCAGTTTTGAACGAGAACATCAAACAAATAGATTCAACCATTTCTACCTATGATCAAGGACCCAGCATGGATCTAACAAAGATGGAGAAGCTTACATATGCCTTATGCACCCATCTTCAGATAGTTGATGCACTGAAGGCATTATGGCAGCAAGAGATCAAGAATCTTCAGATTGCTTATCCAGATGTATACATGGAGTAAGTATCTAGAGACTTACAATTTTGACACCTTTTCCATTAATTTCAAAGGGGGAGTAATGTATGTATATAAGGAATATGTTATATAGCCAAAGTTATGATGTAAATCCATTTTGTTGTTAAGTCAAAGTCTAAAACAACTTGGCCACATTCCTTTGTTGCCATTAATGACAAAGGGGGAGATTGTTGGCAAGTTGACAATCAGAGTGTATATGACTTATTTTGTGTTGTCACTTTGGCAACAAATTCATATGAAATTCTGTCAAGTAAACTTGGAAGACAAAAATGGCTAAGTATAGAAGACAGAGCAAAACATAGATATGCAATCGATCAGAGCACCAGTGCATGTGCATCAGAATGAATCAAGCTATGCGCATTCATATATAAGATATATGATATGTTTTTAAGCTTACCTTATACACGCATGGTATGGAATGATAGTATGGAGAAGCTACAAAAAGATTAAGTGCACCTGCAGTTCAGAAAATAGAGTATGAAGCTGACTTTAGTTTTTGGATTAGCGTGTAATCTTTTATTTTGTAAAGGCTAAGTGCCTATTGTAATAAGTTAGTAGTTATGTATTAAACATTGTTGTAAACATTCTTAAGCCAATTTGTTTGGAAGCATTGTGAATGTTGTTTTTGGGCCGACTAAGGTCTTGTTTTTGGTCGCGTCTATTCAGGCATGAACATATATATA
>MU226274.1:756084-766170 GCA_018584345.1 Thuja plicata | reverse complement strand
CAACATGTGAGATAATTGAATTCTTTTTAATTAAGAATTTCTTTATTTGATGAAATTAAATTAATTTAATTGAAATTAATTTAATTGGAAGAATATAATTAGTGAGTTTAAATATTTGATTTAAACTATAGGAAATTGAATTTAATTGATTAAATATTGGTAAATAATCATTTTAAATGTTAATTAATTATTTAATTAATGTTGAGAATTGGATTAGATGATTTGAGAAATGATTTTATAAGAAAATAGGTGGTTAATTAATGATTAGGAAACCATTAATTAATAGATGAAAATTAGGGTTTTAATGTAAAGTTGCAAGCCTGTCCATTTTAGGGTGTCTACACTAACAAATTGGTGATGGCTTCTAAGTCTTAGGAGCTAGAGCCCACATGTCTAAAGTTTGGCACTGTGCATTTTATCCACATCCTTTAATCATCTCTACCACCTATGTCTCTGAAGACAATTTGATATCTGTCTGCCTCCTTATTTGGTCAATGATGAAATTTGAAGCCAAATCCCATCCTTCTACCAGTAGCATCCCACTAGACTTAACTAACTGTATAGCTTCATATGGTGTCATATTTTTTGATTCAGGATCATATTCTTGCAGAGCCTACAAGGCTTCACTTGTTATTGCCTCTCCTCCTGCTGATTACAGTTGTGATCCCACTTGTTGTTGCTTTTCCCAGATGAGGAATTCCTTGAATTCTTTGGTCTTCATAAAATTGTCATCATTAAAGAATTGTTCTTGTTGAATCTCTCTTTCATCTTGACATAATAAGAGAGGCATTTCAATATTGTCTTCAACATCCTCTCTTTTCTTCTTACCTTCCCTTATAAATTTTCTGAGCTGATGATCATAACCTCTAGTACCAGTGAATGGAGAACTCACTTTATCTTTTTTCTTCTTTTGTGTCTCGACATCAGAAGGCTCCCTTGTTTCCACTTTCTATTTTTTATTGGGAGGTTCACCAGTCACCTCAACCTCTTGCTCTTGGGTTAAATCCCTTATATCCTCCTCTACTTGAAGTAGTTGATTCAATGGTAGAGGGTTATGTACTGAATAGCTACTATCATTGTATTTTGAGGAAGAGTGCTTATTAGGACCTTTGTCTTTATCCTTTATTTTCTCCTCCAGCTGGTTGCACAATGTTCCATAAGATTCAATCATCTTATCTATTCTTTGTAAATAAGGAACATCAGGGAAGTAACCCCAAAAAGGGATCCCGTTCTTCTTAATTTTTTATTCCAAATCCATCAGTTCTTGGAACTTATTTTCTCCTCTCACAAATTCATCATCCTCTAGGATGTTCCTTATTAGGTCCTCTTCTATACATTGCTCATGCACTTTGGTATTTGGAATGGTTGGTGTCAAGAGATTCTTTGCACTGAATATAAACCCCTCTATATCCACATACCTATATAGGGCTACACTCATCCTAAAGTGACCCAACCATTTTTTAATTGAATCATATGCCCTCTTTTCAATTGTGAAATCATAAACTTGAAATTGCCGAGGTGTGAATGCACCTTTTCTGTGTGGAGCCAAATGCTCCTTATCAGTCAACATAAGTTGCTATATGAATTCCATGACAGCAATTCTTGGTGGTACACGGTATGGTAGAATATGTGGTGGCTACATGCAACCATAAACTCTTATCAAAGTGAAATTATTATGGTAGTATAAGTCTCCCCAGTTGTGGTCTCCATTGCATTTGTCTACAAACTTACAATGCCTGAGAAGCTGCAAGACCTTAATTGGAAGTCTGGTCATGTTGACTCCCAAACTACTTAATAAGGGATATACCATCCAGTTTTGGAAAGCACAGAATTCATTCTCCCTGGATGTATAATTCCACACCCTCAACCAGAGTTGTATAGGGTTGGATTGACCTTGATAGAATCTTTTAGGCCTCAAATTTGGATGGTCCATGATATTAAAATTATAAAATCAAATCAAATGCATCATTAAAGAATATTGAAGAAATTTAGTGTTGGATTCCTTCTTTTGGATGTCTACAAACCCTTTATGCTTTTTGTCAATCAAATATTGGATGTAATCATAGTCTGTGTTGACATGTGTACTTTGCATGTCCAAAACAATCATAAGAATATTACAGGATATCCTTTCTCTTCCCCCATAAACTCCTAGAACTCTACATAGACCATATGAAATATATTTCATGTAAAAGGCCATGTCCTTGTTGAAGTAGGGTGTAGTGTTACTAGGAATGGGTGCTATGTAATTTCTGGTGCCTTTGGGCACATGACCTTGAATCAATTTTGCCACAACATAGGCTTCCCTTGTATACCTATCTGCTAAGGCCTTCAGGTTATCTTTGTAGTGCAGGGATTGTAAATATTGAAATCTTTCATAAAGGATGCCCTATCTAGATTTACTAGGGTTGTACCATCACTCTTTTTTATGGTCTTTGAGATGGTATCATACCTATTAGCCAATTCAAGCATTAAATCTACATCTACAAATACATCTGGAACTATTAATTTGGCTAACCCTGAAGTCCAAGGGTTTGATAGAGGAACAGGTTCATCACTATTCTTATGAAAGTAGTTAAATAGGTGGTATCCAGAACAATTAGGAGTCTTGGCATCTCTAATATATGACATATTATCACCAAGGTATTTGAAGCAACACTCATTGCTTAGCTCATCTTGTCTGCTCTGATCTAGACACTGCTAATCAAACTCTTGTTTCCTCCTTCTGCAATCTAAAGAATTCTTCTCTTCTGAAAGCACTAATCACTTATGCAATCTTTAGCTCTGAAATCTAAAAAATTGGTAAACTGAAATGAACAACGGTAATGCTTATTTATTCAAAGAAATCAATGCATTAAATCTATTCAAAATCATGAATTTTCTATTCTGTCACTTCTTCCATTACTTCTACGTGCTTTGATATCAATTTCTCTTACCTGTGGCGCCTGAGGTTGACAGGTTATCATTTTGAAAAAGGCCAATCTGAGTAATCATGAAACCTTATTTTATACGAAATATATTCTCTATTTGATATGATTGGCTCACATTATTACAACTCAGCTACTTCATACATGTTGTCACAATTCTCTTATTCTGATTGGCTAATGATTGTACATCATGGTGCGGGACAAAACTCTTAACCTTTACCTTTCTCATACCCTAGTTCTCTTTAGTGACCACATGACTGCTTTATCTCCTTGTCACTGAGAGTTAGCCTTAACTCTAGTTTTGTCTTGAGATTTCATGCTCACCGCACGATCAATGGTTATCTCTTAGTCACTGAACAATTTACTTAACTCATGCTTTATTCTGAGATACCGCGACTAAAGCTTAAAAATAACTCTTGTTTAACCTTTGGTTTCTTTGGATATTATGCGACTGTATAAATTTGAAGTTGCTAAAATATTTTACTAACCATGAGTTTCATTAGAGATTACGCGACCATCGTTAGATCATTTTTCAATCTAACGGTTCACATGAAATCTTTTATTCATTTCATACTTTCTGCATTTGATCAGAGACTTTGCGACTACAACTAGATCACTTTTAATCCAACGGTTCACTTGAAATCTCTTAAGCTTTATCCTTAACTATAGTTTGTTATGAGACTTTGCGACTAAAGCTATCTCTGTGTTGTGGGATAAATTTCCTAACCTCAGGTTTGCATTGAGACTTTACGCAGGCCACAGATCTCTGGGAAGACTTAGACACATGTCAACATCTGGATCATTACCTCCAAGTCACTAAACTTTCTCTAACTTTTTGACTTCTATCACAGACTTAACACCATTCATCTGATCTTTTCTTATCTATAGTTCATATTTTAAGCTATAAACTTTAATGAGTCCTGACTTAACCTTTGCTAACCATATTTTTATGGAGACTTAGAGACTAATTGAATCTCGTTGTTGCTGAACAAGTTATCTAGCTCAAGGTTTATTTTGAGATTAAACGCTAGCCTTTAGATCTTTCTTTAATCTGACGGTAGTCACTGAATCTCTTGAACTTTTTCTCATCTGAACTTTTATCTCTCGACTAAATGTTGGCCATAAGATCAACTTTAAATTGGATGGTAGTCACTAGATCTCATAACATTTGACTTAACCTTTGTTTTCATCAGGGATCTTGCGAATGAACTAATATTACTCGCATCCTTAAACTTGGTAAACTTGTGAGACTTTGTGATTGAAGAAACTTGAAGTCGCTCTATAATTTCTTAACTAAGGAGTTTATCTTGAGACTTCACGCCCACTGTAGTATTATCTTGCAAATCAATGGCTATCGTAGAATTGCTCAAGATTTAAATTAACTCTTGTCTCCTTCTGCGATCTCGCGACTGAATGAATATTCAACCAATCTTTAACTCTAATTTGTTTATGATACTACACGACTGAAGAAAATCAAATTTGCCATAGGATTTATTAACTTTGGGGTTTCAAATGAGACTTTGCACAAACCACAGGATCTCAATTTGAATCAAGGGCCCACATGAAATCTCACAATCTTTCAAAGCATATTCTTTTCTTCACGTGATAATGCGACGAAAGCATTGTGTTGAGTCTCAAAACAAAATGGAATATTCTAAAATAAGACATCGCGACTAACTTAAAATATGAAAAGGATTACATGACTTAAGCGATTCAAATTTCTGAAAAAGGTAACTAAAAATTAGAAGTTGATTATGAAGAACGAGGGTTTTCTCTCGACAAGAATGAAAAATGACCTAAGACCTAGGGTTTTTTCATACTTCTTACTGATTTTAAGGCTCAAGGATCAATATTTGTAGGAATTTAATAGTATTTTGAACAGGTTTTGATCTTCTAAGCAAGAATAACACTGGGAACTCAAAAATTTTAATAGAAAGATTTTGAAACTAGGAATACTACCAATAGCTAGTCCATTTTAACTTTACTTGACTTGATCTTAACTTGGGTCTATCTGTAGATCTGGAGATAAAGCAACCATCAAGTCATAGAATGAATTCACTAACCCCAGAGTTTATCATGAGATTAAGAGACAACCACAAGATCAATATTTGATCAATCGCCAGCGATGAATCTCAAAATAGAACTCAACCAAGCTTGATCTTGACTTGGGTTCATCTGGAGATTGGAAGATAAAGGGAGTTGCTGAGTCATTGAATCCTTTGGATAACCCTAGTCTCATTCAGAGATCTAGCGCACATCACATGATTAGAAATTGATCAATGGCCTACACTAGATAATTGAATCTTTCTTGACTTGACCATCTCATTTTGAGATCAAGAGCCATCTGCACATCTTAGATGAGATCGAAGATCCTTGCCAAGTCTCTAAAAAATTTTCTTAACCTCAAGTCTATTTGGAGATTTAGCAACAAGGAAAAACTACATACCATGTCATGACTCTGGTTAGATCATGAGATTCAGAGATAAATCTATCTATAAATCTCCAAAATAATTGCTTAACCCTTAGTTTATTTCAAGATCTAGTGTCATCCACATGATCAAAACAAGATCAATGACATGTGCTTAATCTCCAGACATTCCATGACTTGACCAAAATATTACGAGATCTAGCAACAACTCTCTGATCAAACTAGGATCATCGGCCTGCACTTAATCTCTAGATCAAAAGAGCATATTCCTTGTCATTTTGAGATTCAGAGATAAAAGGTCACACCAAGTCTCCAAACAAGAAAGAATATTTTGTCATGATTACAAGATTAAGAGACAAGGCAAGGCCTAAAAATCACATGACTAAACATGACTTAGGGTTTTCACGACATGAACAAAGTTTTAAACTAGGCCTAGAAATATGGAAAGAACAAGGCAAAGACTAGAAACCATGACAGGAAACTTACAAGCTGGGCTCTACCCTTGTTGGAGCCTCATTTACTCCACTTGTAGCCAAAATTGCATAGGATAGGAAATTTGGGTAACATTTTATATAAAACCAGTGGCCTATGACATTCCATTGGGCAAGGAGACTGCATTAACCGCAAAAGAGATTTCTAGGAAGCGGGAGGACTGAAACCAGGAGGAGGGAACAACAAACCAAAATAGGAAAAGACATATATATATATATATATATATATATATATATATATATAAGTGGAAACAACTAACTGTGAATAAGCACTTTGAGGAAAGCAGGAAAAATAAACTTAAAAAGCAAAACAAAAAGCAGAAAAACTTAATTACAAGGTAGGACAAACCTCAAAACAAGGCTTGAGATGAAATTCATTGACTGAAATGGGAAAGCTTTCTCCTTCAAGAGCTGAGAGTTGGAAGGCATTATTCTCTTTGCACTCTGTGATCACAAATGGGCCTCCCTAAAGTGAATCAAAATTTTTATGCCTACTAGGCCTGGACTTGAATTCATTCCACTTGAGGACTAAATCTCCAATATTGAAGTTCCTTGATCTAGCTCTTTTTTCAAATCTTTTTCTTGGTTTGCATATATTGGAACTCCATATTATGCATAGATTTGCATCTATTCTCTTCAAACTCCATGAGCTGAGTATAGTGTACCTGCAAAGGGTCTCCTTCAAAGAGGACAAATTGAGTAGCAAGGAGATGGTAATTCAATTGAGATGGACAATTTAGCTTCCATTCCATAGACTAGCATATAGGGAGAGTTCCCAATGATCTTTTTTGGAGTGATCATGTCTAACCATAGGGAAGACTTCAATTTGGAGTGCCAATCTCTCTGATTATCTTGCAAAGTCTTTTTAATTATCCTGAATAGATTCTTATTAGTGGACTTTTCTAAACCATTACCTTGGGGGTAATAATTAGAACTAGTGTTGAGGTAAATACCATGCCTACTTTCCCATTCAATGACTCTCAAACCTATGAAGAAAAGTGCATTGTCAGATATTATTGAATTAGGGATGCCAAACCTATGTATGATGTCTTCATAGAAGTTTAGGACAATAGTCTCATTAGCTTCCTTTAATGCAATGGCCTCAGTACACCTAGTTAAATAGTCAGTTGCAGTGATTATCCATTTGTGGCCTACACTATATGGGGGGTTAATTAGGCCTATGAAGTCAATGCCCCATTTCAAAAAAGGTTGGTTTGTCCTGATTGGTTGGAGGGGTAGATCTAAAACCCTCTCCTTGCCTGCAAACATAACACATTTCATACATTTCCTCACATGAGCATGACTATCCTTAAAGATGGATGGCCAATAATATCTAGCCCTCATGATCTTGAAAGCAGTAGTCCTAGGAGAAAAATGACCTCCAGAAGGTCTGTCATGGAATTCATGTAAGACATCTGCTACTTGCTCTTAATCAATGCATCTAAGGAGAACAACATTATGATCCTTTCTAAAAAGGACCTCATTAATCAACACAAAAGGAATAGATTGAAATCTATATTACTTTATCTTTACTGAATCTAAGTTTACACGGCACTCACCTGTCTTCAAAAAATGGACCATGTTTGACAACTAGCTTGTTGCCTTATCATGATCCTTTGTTGAATGCACAACTAAGGATGCATTCACTTGTTCTTGATCTTTTGGAGTTTCATCCTCTGTCATTTTTTCACAAAGACCCCTTTCTCTGACCAGTTTGGTAACTTGAATGTCTATATCTTACTCTATAACTCTGGTTATCCAACCAGCTCTTTTTTCATTCAAGTCCTTACTAAGTAGGAACTCTTTGACACTTAGATGAGTGACTCTTAAAAGTACCTTATTGTGGGTTAATAAATGCCTAATTTTTTTAAGGCTCTTCACAACAACAAGTACATACTTTTTTACAAAAGATTATCTGTGTTCATACTCTTCCAAGCCTTTGCTAAAGAAAGCAATCAGTTGCTCCAATCCTTCTGATTTTTGTTGAGTCAACATTACAGAGATAACATCAGAGCTTCCATAGGTATAAAGAATGAAGTATTTGCTAAAATTAGTATTTAGCAAGGTAGGAGCTTATGTCAGAGCCTCTTTAATGGCTTGAAAACTACCTTTTCCTTCTTTTCTCCAACAAAAAATTGCATTCTTCTTTAGCATGGATGTCAAAGGCTTCAAAAGATCTGATATGTTAGGCAAGAAACACTTGACAAAATTAATCCTACCAATGAAGGATTGAAGACTCTTCTTGTGAGGTGGTAAGGGGAGCTCTAGAATGGCTAAAATCCTCTTAGGGTCTATTGTGATACCTTTCTTGGACAAAATATATCCCAATAGTTTCCCTTCATGTACTACAAATACACACTTCTTAGGATTGAGGGAGATCCCAAAATACCTACATGTTTCAAAGATTTTCCTCAGATGTTTGATATGATCTATTGCATGCTTTGAATAGACAGTGATGTCATCAAGGTATTCCAACACAAAATTATACATGAGACTCTTGAAGGCCATATCCATAGCCTTTTGAAAAGTGGCATCTGCATTTGACAAACCAAAAGGCATCTTTTGACTGGCCATGGTTCCCCGTTTGGTTGTAAATGCAGTTTTGAATTGATCCTTCTTATTGACTAGGATCTGATTGTAGCCTAAGTATCCATATAGAAATAAAAAGCATTCATATCCAGAGACACACTACAAAATATTCTTAACAGATTTTAATGGGTGGCGATCTTTCATGGATGCCCTATTCAAGTCCCTAAAATCAACATGTAACCTTAGTTCCCCATTCTTTTTTCTAACAGGAACAAGATTGGATACCCAACTAGTGTGTTTCATGGGATATATGATAACACTCTCTATTATCTTAATAACTTCCTTATGCATGATTGGATCTGGTTTAGGATTGACAGGCCTTTTCTTTTTCCTGACTGGTTTAGCATTAGGGTATAGCTCTATAGTGTGTGGAGCAAGTGATGTAGAGGGTCTAGAGTTCTCGTGTTCTCTTCTCCCAAAGTGCTTAATACTTCTCCAAACCATCCAATGGTCTACTCTTCTATGTTTTCTTCACCAATATGAATCTCCTAGACCCTCCCAATCAAATTGCCTCCTAGGTATAGTTGATTTGATAAAGAAACAAAGCTCACACAATTTGTACTAGTCCAACTAGTTCCTCAATCTTCTTGATTCTTTACTAGATCTTCCTCTAGAACCCCAAACCCTTTCTTAGGATCTTCCCCATATTCTCCATAGACTCTTTCCTATTTTCTTGACTCATTAAAATTCCATTGGAAACATTTCCAACACTTCTGGATACTCCAACAATCCAATTGTTATTACTATGCACTAGTAGGCCTAATTCAATTAGGTTTATTTTCACTATTTTGAGCCAAATGCTCCTAATTTTTCCAAACAACCCCATGGAAGACTTTAGGAATCTAAAATCTATCCACTAGCCCTTCAAGAACCCAAAGTTATAGTTTCTCAAGGCACCCACAACCCTAATTACTACCTGTATAGTCAGAAAATGGAAGCACTCCCATTGTAGACTGGTTTAGCCTTCTGAGTAAGTTGTTTTAGGGTCATTTCAAGCACCTTGAATGGGTTCTTGATTTAGACCTGGATTTCCCCCTGTTCTGCCCTAATTCTCCACCTTTCTCTGGCCAATTTCTGGCATTCTGGACTACAAATCTGAGATCTTTGACCTCAGGGTTAGGGTTGAACTTTTGGGTCTATATTGACCTCGACCCTGACCTAGGTCAAGGTCAACCTCAACCTTGACCCAGGCTCCATATTTCAGGGTCCCACAGTTTCCAGATGTCGGTCTTTGAAAAAGTTAATTCCCACTTCCAGGTCGGCTGTTTCGGGTTCCAAAGCAATGATTCCTAAATTATATTTATTATAGGTCCTCTCCTAGGGGTAAAGGCTTTAATGGGAATTTAATTCTCCTATGTCAGCCTCCTTAGAAGATTGTGCCCTAATTTCATATAAAAGGAAGCCTTTCTCTCTCATTTTCTCTTTGGGATATTAAGCAAAATAAACCATCAACTAGGCGATACTAAACATCCTTGAGCAATTGAGAAGCATCATCAGATGAAGATTCAAGCAAGATTTGAAGCAAGTATTCATCCATCATCAAGAATTCAAGAGATCCATGGGAGGCCATTGAAGGATTCAAGCTACATAGTGCCCTTTTTGGTGATCTCTCCATCCACTTTCTTCCAAGCCTCTTCATAATCAAGAACCCATT
>MU226274.1:730573-755904 GCA_018584345.1 Thuja plicata | reverse complement strand
CCCCTCCCCCCCCCCAAAAAAAAATCTATTTTTCTTGTAGGTACATGTTCAGGATTGAATATTTGAACTCAGATTTGGATACCCTTTTCGGCAAACTATTGGGATCCACAAACAGATTTTCTGTCAGACCTGTGCAGGTCAGGGTCAAGATTATTGGGTCAGTAGTGAGATTAATGGGTCAAGGTCAACCTTTTTCCTAAGACAATTTCAGATTGTAAAAATATTTCTGGGTTTTGTTCATCCCTGCATTTCCTTTTTGGATCATACTTCAGATTTTCTAGAAATAGAGTATAGACCTCAAAAAATAGCATTCTATGATCTATAATTCTTTAAGATTAGTATTTCCTCTCATCCTTTTCAATTAATATTATATATCATATTCCCTTAATAATAAAATAGAATTTAAGATCTTCTTCCTTTCTCTCATTCCTGAATGGTTGATTCATTTGTGCATTGATCCTACTTTAGGGTTAACCAATTTGGATCTTTCATTTGTGCATTTGGGGGTAAAAGAGGAACATCTTATCTTCCTTCCCCTATATGCTTAATCACACAACAATACAATATCACAATCACATACACAAAATAAACAAATTAAATGTAAAGGTTAAGGAAATACAACACACGTAATAATTAAACATAAATCATTTTTTCTTCCTTTACATTTTGGTGAACCCGACGTGAGCTTAAATTTACATTAAATTTTAAATTTACACGGATCTCTTGATCCCTCCAGTTTTTTAAAATTTTGATCCCTTAAGGTTGGAAGGTGTCCTTAAGAATGGATCTCCTTGATGGGTTGACTACTGAGGAGCCACATTCACTAGGCGATTCAATTCCATCTTTCCAGTTACGTTGTTTACTTGTGTGGTTCACAATGGGACATAAGTTCTCATTGGGCAAGATAATCACACCCTCTCTCTCTCTTTCCTTAACTAGTGATTTCTCTCTTATTGTGATCTTAAGGTTGATAAAGACTTAAGTCCATTGGGGGCTTGAGGTTTTCTTTGTCCCTTTTTTAATCCAATAAGATTGTATGTTCTTTATTATCTCCTTTACCAAGAGTTTGTGTTGAGTCCATACTCTTGCTAAAGTGGGGGCTAAATGTATAGTCAAAAAATGGAAGCACTCCCATTGTAGACTAGTTTATCCTTCTAAGTAAGTGGTTTTGGGGTCATGTCAAGCACCTTGAATGGGTTCCTAATTTAGACCTGGCTTTCCCCCTGTTCTGCCCCAATTCTCCACCTTTCTCTAGCCAATTTCTGGCATTTTGGACTGAAAATATGAGATCTTTGACCTCAGGGTCAGGGTCAAACTTTTGGTTCTATGTCAACCTCAACCCTGACCTAGGTCAATTTTTAACTCACCCCTGCCCTAGGTCAAGGTCAAGGTTGACCTTGACCTTGACCCAGAGTCCAAATTTCAGGGTCCCACAGTTTCCGGATGTCAGTCTTTGAAAAAGTTAATTCCCACTTCTGGGTCTGCTATTTCGGGTTCTGAAGTGATGATTCCTAAATTATATTTAACATAGGTCTTCTACTATGGTTAAAGGCTTTAATGGGAATTTAATTCTCCTATTTCAGCCTTCTTAGAAGATTGTGCCCTAATTTCATATAAAAAGAAGCCTTTCTCTCTCATTTTCTCTAAGTGATATTAAGCAAAATAAACCATCAACTAGGCGATACTAAGCATCCTTGAACAATTGAGAAGCATCATCAAGTGAATATTTAAGCAAGCAATCAAGAAAGATTTGAATAAAGGATTCATCCATCATCAAGAATTCAAGAGATCCATGGGAGGCCATTGAAGGATTCAAGCTACATAGTGCCCTTTTTGGTGATCTCTCCATCCACTTTCTTCCAAGCCTCTTCATAATCAAGAACCCATTCAAGATTTGGTGTTGGAGATCAACAAGAAATTGATTGAATACATCCTACATTCTAAATTCTAGATCTATTGGTGCATACCTACTTGTGGATTCAAGGATTCAAATCCTCCATAAGGACTTTTACAAGTAAGGTGAATTTATGCATTTACTTTGTTTACTTCTGCAATTTCAATTATATATATTTGAGGTTAATTCCAAAACTGGGGTTTGACCAAGGCAAACGCCTCCCCCCCAACAAAGAAATCACTTTTCCTTGCAGGTACAGGTTAGGGATTGAAGATTTGAACTCAGATTTGGATACCCTTTTCAGTGAACTATCGAGATCCGCAAATATATTTTCTGTCAGACCTGTGCAGGTTAGGGTTGAGATTATTGGGTCAAGGTCGACCTTTTTCCTAAGATGGTGTTGGATCAGAAAAATATTTCTGGGTTTTGTTTGTCTTTGCGTTTCCTTTCCGGATCATACTTCAAATTTTCTAGAAACAGAGTACAGACCTCAGAAAACAACATTCTTTGATATGAAATTCTTTAAGGTTAGTATTTCCTCTCATCCTTTTCAATTACTGTTATATATCATATTCCCTTAATAATAAAATAGAATTTAATATCTTCTTCCTTTCTCTCATTTTCGAATGGTTGATTTGTTTGTGCATTGATCTTACTTTAGGGTTAATAAATTTGGATCTTTCATTTGTGCATTTGGGGGTAAAAGAGAAACATCTTATCTTCGTTCCCCTATATGCTTAATCACACAACAATACAATATCACAATCACATGCACAAAATAAACAAATTAAATGTAAAGGTTAAGGAAATACAACACACCTAATAATAAAACATAAATCAATTTTCTTCCTTTACACTACCAGGCCCTAGTTTTCAGCCTATCTTTTAGGCCTCTGGACCAGTCATTGAAAATTGTCTTCAATTTGTTCTTTTAACTTCACTCACCTTCTATAACCTTTTTATCCTTCGAGGAGACACATTAGGGCTTCTACACATTCCACTAAATCATCCATCCAAGATCATGGGTGCTTTGCTTCAATCCAATATTTACCCTGTCTAGGCTCACCTACTCCAAGCAGTCAGCCCTAGGGCATCATTCCAAGCCTAGGAGTTTCATTTCATGAACAAAAATAAAAACAAAAACACTATATATAGACCCTAACCTATCATTCCACAAGGTTTCATATATTTTCAACCGTGGATGCTTAGGTTAGAGTCATTTTTGCTCCTGCAACTTTACAAATGGGAATTGCAGACACAATGACCTAAAACAAAAGATAACTTTACAAAACTTTAACTTGAAATAAAAATAATAGATGAAAAAGTAACATAACACCAATCTCTACACTCCCATGGAGTCATATTTCTCAATTCAATCCGTACACATTCGTACACAGATGCAGAAACACTATAAAATACAAGAAAACTCAGGAAATCATTCGTACAGATTAGTCTCACGTGTGGTTTGTAATCAAAACTCCATTAACCTTTCAAAAATAATCAATACATAGTCAAATTCCTGAGCATGGGTGGTTATAACCGTCCAAACCTCCATTCTCAACTTCTTGCAAAAAGTTGCAAAAGTTGCTTGAGCAACTTTTGAGCATTTCTTGCTCTTTGACCAAATTGGTCAACTCAATGCATGTTGACTCATCCTAGGACCCTAGATAAGAAACTTAGGATACTAGACAAGACCAAAACCCTTAGTTACTCAAAAATAGAAAATTTTACCATTCTAGGCCAAAATGGAACATTGTCACCTAGGAGCACTTTTCTCTTACAAACATGAAATGAACAAGTTGGAATCCAAAAATAATGGATCTTATTCAAATAAAAGCAAAGACTCTTAACACAACCCTAAACACACAAATATAACCAAAATGGGAGATTCTCTACACCATACTCCCCTGGGACAAAGAACTCAAGTCCCTTGAGTTAGGAGGTCTTCAATGGTGACTCCATGCTTCAAAATGTATGTTTCATTCATCCAAGTGGCCTCAGATTCAGGTATTCCCTGCCACTTCACCAGATACTCTTTTTAATTATCCTTCCTAGTCTTCTTAATCACCTTGGAGTCCAGTATATTGTCCAAGTGCAAAGGGTGTGGGGTAGGAAAATCTCTAACCCAATCTTCTTCCCCCAAATCTGAAAGAGTTTGTTGACCAGTGTCTGAGGATAGACCCTTATATGGATACAGATCACATACATTAAAAATGGGTGAGATGCCCAAGTCTGGAGGCAACTCCACCTCATATGCATTCCTACCATACTTGTGTAATATCTTCAATGGTCATATCTTCTTCTCAGTAGCTTAATTTTCTTACCCTATCTTCCTACATCATGTTCCACCACACCAATGCAGATCCTTTGCATCTAGCCTTTGTATAACTGACTCTCTTCTCCTCTGAAACTTCTTTATAGTCAAACTGGTTGTCTATGGCCTCTAGCCAATCCAATAACTCTTCACCATTCAAATGGCCACAATAGTAAGGTATGTGTTCCATACTATCTTTGTTGATGGAATTAAAGGCATCCAAGAACACCTTATGATATTTATCCATCTCCACTTCTTTTCCTTTACTAGTTGTCTCCCCTGTCTAGCTTTCATCCTCTTCATCACTTTCATCTCCCCATTCAGTAACTTTCCTCTTACCCTTTGTCTCTGTCAGACTGGCCTTTGCCAATAGATTTTAGACCAAGTCCACTATGGCATCTTTTCTCATTGCCTTGGGTGGCATTATGTCAACCTCGTGGCTCTCCTCCCCTTTAGACATACACTAAACTTAAATAAATTTTGGCTCTGATACCACTCTGATGCAAAGGGTCTAGGGTTCTAGTGTTCTCTTCTCCCAAAGTGCTTAATACTTCTCCAAACCATCCAATGGTCTACTCTTCTATGTATTATTCACCAATATGGATCTCCTAGACCCTCCCAATCAAATTTCCTCCTAGGTATAGTTGATTTGATAAATAAAAAAATCTCACACAATTTCTACTAGTCCAACTAGTTCCTCAATCTTCTTGATTCTTTACTAGATCTTCCTCTAGAACCCCAAACCCTTGCTTAGGATCTTCCCCATATTCTCCATAGACTCTTTCCTATGTTCTTGACTCATTAAAAGTCCATTGGAAACATTTCCAACACTTCTAGATACTCCAACAATCCAATTGTTATCACTATGCACTAGTAGGCCTAATTAGGCCTAATTCAATTAGGTCTATTTTCACTATTTTGAGCCAAATGCTCCTAACTATTCCAAAAAACCCCATAGAAGACTTTAGGAATCTAAAATATATCCACTAGCCCTTCAAGAACCCAAATTTATCATTTCTCAAGGAACCCACAACCCTAATTACTACCATGCCCTAGTTTTTAGTCTATCTTTTAGGCCTCTGGACCTGTCAGTGCAAATTGTCTTCAATTTGTTCTTCAAACTTCACTTCACCTTCTATAACCTTTTGATCCTTCAATGAGACACATTAGGCCTTCTACACATGCCACTAAATTTTCCATCCAAGATCATGGGTGCTCTTCTTCAATCCAATCTTTACCCTGTCCAGGCTCACCTACTCCAAGCAGTCAGCCCTAGGGCATCACTCCAAGCCTAGGAGTTTCATTGCAGGAACAAAAATGAAAACAAAAACACTATATAAAAATCCTAACCTATCATTCCACAAGTTTTCATACATTTTCAATAGTGGATGCTTAGGTTAGAGTCATTTTTTCTACTGCAACTCTGCAAATGGGAATTGCAGACATAGTGACCTAAAACAAAAGATAACTTTACAAAAATTTAACTTGAAATAAAACTAATAGATGAAAAATTAAGCTAACACCAATCTCTACACTCCCATGAAGTCAGATTTCTCAATTCAATCTGTACACAGTCGTACACAAATGCAGAAACACTGTAAAATACAAGAAAACTCGAGAAATCATTTGTATAGATTAGTCTCACATGTGGTATGTAAAAAAAACTCCATTAACCTTTCAAAATCATCAATCCATGTTTGAATACCTAAGAATGGGTGGTTACAACCGTCCAAACCTCCATTTGCAACTTCTTGCAAAAAGTTGCTTGAGCAACTTTTGAAAGTTGCTAGCAACTTTTGAGCATTTCTTGCTCTTTCACCAAATTGGTCAACTTGATGCATTTTGACCCATCCTAGGACCCTATTTAGGACACTTAGGATCCTATACAAGACCAAAACCCTTAGTTACTCAAAAATAGAAACTTTTACCTTTCTAGGCCAAAATAAAAACATTGTCACCTAGGAGCACTTTGCTCTTACAAACATGAAATGAACAAGTTGGAATCCAAAACTAATGGATCTTCTTCCAATAAAAAAAAGACTCTTAACACAACCCTAAACACACAAATCCAACCAAAATGGGAGGTTCTTTGCACCATTCTCCCCTGGGACAAAGAACTCAAGTCCCTTGAGTTAGGAGGTCTTCAATGGTGACTCCATGCTTCAAAATGTCTACCTCAATCATCCAAGTGGCCTCAGATTTAGGTAGTCCCTACCACTTCACCAGATACTCTTTGTAAGTACCCTTCCTAGTCTTCTTAATCACCTTGGAGTCTAGTATACTGTCCAACTATAGAGGGTGTGGGGAAGGCAAATCTCTAACCCGATATTCTTCCCCCAAATCTGAAAGAGTTTGTTGACCAGTGTCTGAGGATAGACCCTTATATGGATACAGATCACATACATTAAAAATGGGTGAGATTCCCAAGTCTGGAGGCAACTCCATCTCATATGCATTCTTACCATACTTGTGTAATATCTTCAATGGTCCTATCTTCTTCATCAATAGCTTAGTTGGCTTACCCTGTCATCCTACATCATGTTCCACCACACAAATGTGGATCCTTTGAGTCCAACCTTTGCATAACTGACTCGCTTCTCCTCTTAAAATTCTTTGTAGTCAAACTGGTTGTCTATGGCCTCTAGCCAATCCAATAACTCTTCACCATTCAAACTGCCACAATAGTATGGTATGTGTTCCATACTATCTTTGTTGATGGACTTAAAGGCATCCAAGAACACCTTCTGATCTTTATTTATCTCCACTTCTTTTCCTTTACCAGTTGTCTCCCCTGTCTGGCTTTCATCCTCTTCATCACTTTCATCTCCCCATTCAATGACTTTCCTCTTACCCTTTGTCTCTGTCAGATTGGACTTTGCCAATAGATTTTGGACCAAGTCCACTATGGCATCTTTTCTCATTTCCTTGGGTGGCATGTTTTCAACCTCATGGATCTCCTCCCCTTCAGACATACACTAAACTTAAATAAATTTTGGCTATGATACCACTCTGATGCAGATGGTCTAGAGTTCTAGTGTTCTCTTCTCCCAAAGTGCTTAATACTTCTCCAAACCATCCAATGGTCTAATCTTCTATGTTTTCTTCACTAATATGGATCTCCTAGACCCTCCCAATCAATTTTTCTCCTAGGTATAGTTGATTTGATAAAGAAACAAATCTCACACAATTTCTACTAGTCCAACTAGTTCCTCAATCTTCTAGATTCTTTACTAGATCTTCCTCTAGAACCCCAAAACCTTGCTTAGGATCTTCCCCATATTATCCATATACTCTTACCTATGTTCTTGAATCATTAAAATTCCATTGGAAACATTTCCAACACTTCTGGATACTCCAACAATCCAATTATTATCACTATGCACTAGTAGGCCTAATTAGGCCTAATTCAATTAGGTCTATTTTTCATTGTTTTGAGCCAAATGATCCTAATTATTCTAAATAACCCCACATAATACTTTAGGAATCTAAAATGTATCCATTATCCCTTCAAGAACCCAAATTGATAGTTTCTCAAGGCACCCACAACCCTAATTACTACCAGGCCCTAGTTTTCAGCCTATCTTTTAGGCCTCTGGACCAGTCAGTGCAAATTGTCTTCAATTTGTTATTCAAACTTCACTTCACCTTCTATAACCTTTTGATCCTTCAAGGAGATACATTATGGCTTCTACACATTCCACTAAATCATCCATCCAAGATCATGGGTGCTCTGCTTCAATCCAATCTTTACCCTGTCCAGGCTCACCTACTCCAAGCAGTCAGCCCTAGGGCATCACTCCAAGCCTAGGAGTTTCATTGAAGGAAAAAAATGAAAACAAAAACACTATATAAAGACCCTAACCTATCATTCCACAAGGTTTCATATATTTTCAACTGTGGATTCTTAGGTTAGAGTCATTTTTGCTCCCGCAACTCTGCAAATGGGAATTGCAGACATAGTGACCTAAAACAAAAGATAACTTTACAAAACTTTAAATTGAGATAAAAAAGAATAGATGAAAAAGAAAGATAACACAAATCTCTACACTCCCATGGAGTCAGATTGCTCAATTCAATCTGTACACAGCCGTACACAGATGCAGAAACACTGTAAAATATAAGAAAACACAGGAAATCATTCATACAGATTAGTCTTACGTGTGGTGTGTAATCAAAACTCCATTAACCTTTCAAAAATAATCAATCCATGCTCAAATACCCGATCATGGGTGGTTACAACCGTCCAAACCTCCATTTGCAACTTCTTGCAAAAAGTTGCAAAAGTTGCTTGAGCAACTTTTGAGCATTTCTTGCTCTTTGACCAAATTGGTCAACTCGATGCATGTTGACCCATCCTAGGACCCTAGTTAGGAAAATTAGAATCCTATACAAGACCAAAACCCTTAGTTACTCTAAAATATCAACTTTTACCATTCTAGGCCAAAATGAAAACATTGTCACCTAGGAGCACTTTGCTCTTACAAACATGAAATGAACAAGTTTGAATCCAAAACTAATGGATCTTATTCCAAGCAAAACAAAGACTCTTAACACAACTCTAAACACACAAATCTAACCAAAATGGGAGGTGCTCTGCACCAGCAAGTGCTAGATCGAACCCTTTAAGGTCTTCATACTGCCAAGAAAAACATCACTGAATTCTTGAAACAATTGGATGTAAGCCTATTTTTTTGAATTAGTATTTACCTTTCCAAACTTTAGGTTCTTTCCTGGCTCAAGCTCTAAATCAGTGCAATGCTCTTGATGAACTACCAAGCTAGTCTTATTCCTTTTGGCTTGGTCATCTTTATTGAAGATGGACTCCAAGGGTATGAGGCCCCTATGCAGCTTATTAGATTTGAGTTGCACCACTTGGTCATCGTAATTCTTCATCAACCTATCTTGATTGTGCTCTGAGAAAACATCCTCTTCAAATAAGAATTGCAAAATTTTCTCATCATTTTCAAACACCTGCCAACTAACATCATTATCAGGGATGGAAGGCATGCCAATAATCTTGACATGTTGATGGTCATTTCCTACTGAAATGTTGTTAGGAATATCAAACTGAGATTCAACAACACCTAACCTATCTGCATTTTGATTTAACTTCCTAGGGATGGAAATGATAGTGAAAGCATGGAAGTCTTCTATTGCATCCCAAACTCTATGCTTGTAGGCTTTCATAGTATCATTTTTTGTAGCACTCATCCCTTTCACTTGGCTGACAACCAATTCACTATCATCATGCACCTTTAATGCTTTAATACCTCTCTTTCTAGTCCAATCCAATCCATTCACCAAACTCTCATATTTAGCAGTATTGCTTGTGCAAGAAAAGTTGAATCTAAAGACTGTATAATATTTCTCACCTTTTGGAGAAACTAGCATTGCACCACCACCAGATCCATGTCTACTTCTAGCACCATCAAAGAATAACTCCCAAACTTCATTGCTTTGTTCTTCTAATGCTCCAGTGGTTACCTTAAAGAGACTTGGCATTGTGTGACAATCCTTTGATATCATATAATTCCCCAAACCAGCATCCCAAATAACATTAGCCCAAGCCTCTGAAGTCCTTTCTAATCCCCACTCATCTAGATAAATATCTGGGATATTCTCTATATGAGTATTTGTCTCCTTAATGATTGGAAAATCATTACTATCAAGTGCAAGACAACTTGAATTGGATACATTTGACACATAAGGTTCCATATGATGTGTTGCTAACAGTTTATATT
The DNA here is from genome assembly GCA_018584345.1 of Thuja plicata. Taxonomy (NCBI): domain Eukaryota; kingdom Viridiplantae; phylum Streptophyta; class Pinopsida; order Cupressales; family Cupressaceae; genus Thuja; species Thuja plicata. The sequence goes on along the minus strand of MU226274.1, from coordinate 745,955 downwards.
TGATAGTGACATTGGTTCCATATCTAGTATGGAAAAGCATATGAGACTAGTCAGAAGAAAGGTATCCTCCTATCTTAGCTGTGAATTCTCTTTACAGACATAAGGAAAAAAGAGCAGGGAGATCTACGATGTAAATGTCAAGGAGGATAGAGAATTTAGGGCTTGCATGAATGACCAAACTTGTATCCTTGGCCAGACCTATTGTGTTTACTGATGAACCATCAAGTTGTGTTACTCTATTTCAAAATGGTTCATACTTGAGTCCTAATCGGTCAGCTATCTTTTTGGGCATGACTGAACTAGTAGCTCCATTATCTACCATACAATTATGTACTATAAAATCTCCAATAATTAATGATACATAAAAGGGAGGGGGCTTTAATTTCCTACCTTGAATGGCATCTGCTTTGGTGTTTCTGCTTGGAATTTTCTTCTCTTCATCAATGTTGACCATCGTTGGCTTAGCTACATCATTTTTGGGTTGTTGAGGGAATGCCTCTTTAGCCATAGCCCTCTTCAAGATTTTGGGTTGTCCTGGAATAGCCAAGGAGTCCCACATGGTTGTAGTCACATTCATTTTCTTCATGTTGTCCACAATATTAAATGGTACTGTTTCATGGGCCTTTTGATGTGCTTTCACCACTATGGACTCAACCTCCTTGGAAGATTGACTCTCCTTGAATGGTATGATAGGAGGTCTTTTCAGTATGGCAGGAATAGATGGATGTGATGATTTTGCAGATGTAGTAGCCTTCCCCTTCTCCTCTTCTTGATCCATGTCTTCAGCTCTTCTCTTGGACCGAGTGTTGGATGCAATGGAAGATTCACCATTTACTCCATTAAAATTTTCTTCTTAACAATTAAAGAGAATAGTCTCATCAAGTTGTGCATCTTGCTGGGGAATTGACTCACTAGAGGATGCCTTTGATTGGGTGTTTGAGGTATTTTGTGCCATAAGTGCTTGATTCCTCAACTCATTCAAACATGTAGTTTGATTATGTGGTTGATTGCAAGGGAAACACCATTCATTCTCTGATGCAAGATTGATTTGACTTGGAACCATATCCCTAACTTGATTTATAGAGTTGAGAGGCGATGGGTTGTAAGATTGAAATGGCTTCTGGTTGAAATTTTTCCTTTTCCCTTGATATGGTGGTCTACTTTGCTGATAGGATTGTCCTTGAGCTTGATATTGATGGTAAGGACCTTGATTTTTTTGTTGGAAAGGTGGTCTATTCCCCTGATTCTATTTTTTCATATTGATCAACTCATTGCCAAAATTCTATAATAAACTCTTCATCTATTGTTGACTATTTTGCAATAAGTTATTTGTTTCTCGTTGATCACTGCTCATTTGTTGCAGTTCTTGGGAAAAACCTGCTTTTGATTCCTCGTTGCTTGAACTAGCTTGAGGTGCTACCACCGTAGGTATAGGGGTGAATGGATGAATATATATAGGTATATTGGGCTGAATATCAGGGTAGAGAGGCATGGGTGGCCTTGGGCCTATCTTACCAGCATAAATTAGACAATTTTCTTCTTTAAAAACTATATCAAAAGCCTAAGGTAATGAAGTACCTCCCAAAGGATGAATCATGATAGATATATCACTATTTAAACTTTTCAAAAAATATAGAAAAGTATAATCTGCTGAAGGCCTTACAGAAATAGGAATCCTATTCTATGTCTTGAGAAATATATTATTAAAATATGTCATCTTCTCCTGAGGGGCTCTTTTGATAGTAGTCATTTGCTCTACTAGGGATAAATGATTTGACTTGTCTTCAAAGTATCTGTCGAGGGAGTCTCCAAGTCTATCTCATGAATAAATGGAACCAACTGCTAAAGTTCTAAACCATTCTAGGGCTTTACCCTTAAAAGAGGTTTCTAACAACTTAGTAGCCACATATTATTCAGTGACATGGTGTATATTATAGATGGTAGCCACATCTATGATGTGTTCACAAGTTTTTGTATGGCTTTCATCTGTGAAATCAAGTAGACTTTTTACTGCTGCTAAGGGCACATCATGATGTTGAGAAAGATTCAATGGGCTACCCTGATTAAAGGGTACAAATGCAAACTATCTTTCAATTGTAGGAACTGTGACTTTCTAAATAGAAACTATATGGGTTACACTTGAACGAGTGAGCGAAGTCAAATCCACTAGTAACTCTTTGCTTAAAGACCTTCATCTCCTTCTTGAATGGAAAATTAAGGGTCTCTCCTCTGAGACAAGGGGTTTAGACTGTACTCTCCTTGTAGGGGATGTCCTTTGAGATGATCTCCCTTTTCTTCTTGTTGGAGGCAACTGCAAAAACTCATAAGGCTTTGAACTCCTTGTTTTTATCCTTCTCATAAACTTTAATGGGACTAGATCTTATTGTTCTTAACACCAATGGAGTTTCTAGATATGCCTTAAAAGAACCACTCTAGGTTAGTACTATGTAATCAGCATATCAGAGATAGCACATCCTTATAAGATGAATTTATTTGTGTGTTGTCCCACTGGGCGTGCCAGAATTGTTATACATCAAATTTGCACCCTATTAGACTCATAAGCCTAATGATCTGGTATAACATGGGAATCACTTCTAGGTTGTGGGACCTATGCTAGCCGAAGTGAAACCTCTAGATTCTAGGTCGGTTCCTCTTGGATAATCACTTATTTTTCTCTTTAAACTGGGAAATTAAACTTGGGAGGAAAGGGGATAGAAGGAGACCTGAAAGAAAATAAAGAAAATCTTAATCTAAAAGGTGATATACTAAAAGTGACATGAATCACAACACAATAACTAAGAACTAGCATGAAATTATTGAATTAGGGCAAGTACAACTTTCTAGATAGGCTTGAAAAAGTGTTTTGTAGAGAGGCCTGAGATGAAACTATTCAAGGAAAGAAAGGATTTCACAGAAATAGCTTCAAGAAGGTAGACACTGACTATGACCTACAAACAAACATCCACTCTGGAAAATAGGTGCATGAATGAGACAAGATAACAAGGAATGAACAAAATTCACAAGATTATCCATATCAATCATCCACAATAGCACACAAAGATGCCAAAAAGAAAGAATACTTAGAATAACCCAAAAACTTCTTCAATACTCGGTCAATATATTATGCTTCAAAAAGAATCCCAAAACATATGAAAACCTAAGAGCAGGAAAAATTCCATAGAAAGTCTTGCATAAGCCTTGGAAAACTGAGAATTATAGACACATGAAAAGCTTGAGGAGAGAAAAAATGTCACACAAAACTCTTACATATTTTGAACCTATCTACAAAAGATCAAAAAAGAACTTATATACAAGCTCCCCCAACACACAGGCTCAGGAGTTCGATCAGATCATGGCAGAATTAGGGTTACAATAGATATTCATTAAACAATGCAAAAACCCTAAAATAGTCTTGTCCATCCATTAATACACTTGGTAAATATATCAGACGATCAGATATAGTCATGAAGATATCTCCCATCACCATAAATTCAACTGGGAAGTTAGCCTGATCCATCTACCATGTTCGAGACTCAAAAAATCACATCACCGCCATGAAACTCTAAGAAAGATACTTGAATATTTGAAAATCAAATCCTAATGTTCACAGGTGGCACGGAAGTCTGTATCAATGACTCAGAAAAAGACTTGGTTTCTCCTTTTAAAATGTATAGTCGTCGATTCTTTCTTTATATTTAGCTTGTCTTTAAGTTCGGATTTGATCTAAACACATGGCATGATATCACAATGCCTTTAACATTGACTTCCTTCATCTTGGCCTTTGAGGCTTAGCACCGACCATTGGATCTGTCTCTTGTCTGATCTTTGCCTTTAACCGATCTTTAACCCTGGGCACTTGAAATCCTTTGTATCTCTAAGTCTCTGGATCTTGGCTTTAACTCTAGTTTCATTGCTAGATTCAGAGATACAAGCTATCTCTGAATCTCCAGATGCATTTCTTAACCCTTAGTCTATCTTGAGACTTGGCGATAGCTATTTGATCTAATCTTAATCCATGATTTGCGCGTAATCTCAAGATATTTGGCTTGACTTAGGTTCTATTTTGAGACTTAGCGTAGGCCACCGATCTTGATCTTGATCAACGGTTGGTATTAGATTTTACATGAATTGACCTTAACCCCAATCTATTCCGAGATTCAAAGACAATCTTATCTCTGAATCTCCCAATGTTTTCATTAACTCAAGTCAAGTCACGAGATTCAAAGATACAAGCTATCTCTGAGTCACTGAATGAATTTCTTAACCCTGATTTGATTCAGAGATCTAGCGACAACCATAAGATCAAGACTCGATCGACGACCAGCGCTGAATCTCTGAATGCATTGGATGACTTTGACTTTGTCTAGCGATCTAGCGCCAACCGTAGATCCTTTTCCTGATCAACGGACATGATCTTTATCTTTGAAAACTCTGAATAGAACCTGACTTAACTATCTTGACCATGATTCAATCTGGAGATTCAGAGATAACTAAGATCTCTGAATCATTGAACACTTGATCTAACCCTGAGTTCATTTGGAGATCACGCAACAGCCCTAAGATCATCTCAGCATCGACGACTCACATTTTAACCTTGGCTAGTCCATTTAAAATTTACTTGACTTGATCTTAACTCAGGTCTATCTGGAGATCTGGAGATAAAGCAACTACCAAGTCGCTGAATGAATTCACTAACCCCAGAGTTTATCGCGAGATTAAAAGATAACCACTAGATCAAGATTTGATTGACGGTCAACGCTTAATCTCTGAATAGAACTCAAGCAGGCTTGTTCTTGACTTGGGTTCATCTAGAGATTGGGAGATAAATGGAGTCGTTGAGTCGCTAAATCCTTTGGCTAACCCTAGTCTCATTCAGAGATCTAGTGCACATCACACGATTAGAACTTGATCAACGGCCTGCGCTAGATCTTTGAATCTTTCTTGACTTGACCATTTCATTTCAAGATCAAGCACCAACCACACATCTAAGATGAGATCGACGATCCTCACCAAGTCATTGAATAATTTTCTTAACCTCAAGTCTATTCATAGATTCAACGACAAGGCAAAACTGCAAACCCTGTCATGACTCTGGTTAGATCACAAGATTCGGAGATAAAGCTACTTCTGAATCTCCAAAAGAATTCCTTAACCCTTAGTTTATTTCGAGATGTAGCGCCATCCACACGATCAGAACAAGATCAACAACCTGCACTTAATCTGTAGACATTCCATGACTTGACTGAAATATTGCGAGATCTAGCAACAACCCTCCGATCAAAACAAGATCAATGACATGTGCTTAATCTCTAGATCAAAAGAGCATATGCCTTGTCATTCTGAGATTCATAGATAAAAGGCCGCGCCAAGTCTCCAAAGAAGAAAGAACATTTCGTCGTGATTACGAGATTAAGAGACAAGGCAAGGCCTAAAAAGCACATCACTTAAAAGATACTTAAGTTACTCAGAAAAGTAACTTGAAAATAGAACAAGTCTTGAAGGGTTTAGGGTTTTAGCATGAATTTGACTCAACAAGACTTAGGGTTTTCAAGACATGAACACAGGTTTAAACCAAACCTAGAAATATGGAAAGAACAAGGCAAAGACCAAAAAGCATGACAAGAACCTTACAAGCTAGGCTCTACCCTTGTGGGAGCCTCATTTACTCCACTTGTAACCAAAATTTTATAGGATAGGAAATTTGGGTAACAGTTGCTAATCTTGATGATCTTGACAAATACTTTGAAGGCCTTGGCCTAATTTTTCTCTTCTACTATTTTTGCTAAATGTTTTATTTAATGATTGAATCATTCATGCCCCTATGATGTCTTTTTATCCTAAGTTTTAGTTGTGCATTTGTGTGGTTGCAAGTAAATACTTCTTTATTTATTATAAAAATAAGGTCCTAATTCAAATGAATCATCTAGGATTTATCTAGGCTAGTGAAGAACCTATTAAGCATATCTTGAATTTGACTATAGAATGATAAAATTATACGTTAGCACCACATTACCATCCTATAAGCTTATGCATACTTTCCCGTTGTCCGTGACTTTGTTCATTTTTGTTGAATTAATTTATCTATGGTTTTGACGAGAACATGACCCTCACAGTTCAATAGATTCTCCTAAAGTCTTTACAAACATAATTAGTCCTTATAAACATCAAAAGAATGTTGAAAGATGAATAAGTTTTAGAACAACATAGTTGTCAAAACATAACCATGAGTTATAGGTTTAAATGTGTGTATTAGGTCTAAGTCTACACATGCAAGAGTCATGTTCGCACACTCAAAAGTGAACCTAAATAATATGTGGTTAGACTTATAGGTCAATGGAAAACATTAACAGAATTATAGAATTTAACTTTTAAGTGAAATCATTTTAAATAAATATATAAATAAATTAAGATTAATTCAATAATTTTCTTTGTTGTTTGAATCGTTTACCTACTACCTAGTTGGAAATGAGGAGGAAGAAAAAAACAAAAAAAGCGGAGGCTATTCTATGCATGGATACAAACAATGGTCCCACCTTCGGACTTAGAAAATGAGTATTTTGACTCAAGTGGGTCCCACCCCGCATTAAATTCCTCCAGACTTAGAAAATGATTATTTTGACTTAACTGGGTCCCACAAAACTTAGAATCCGACAGAAAAGACAACTGTTCTATTCAAAAATGTGAGAGACTTCTTCCGAACCAGAAATTTCAAAAATAATTTATTTGGTCTAATCACAAACTACATTACAACTGGGAAAAGAAGTCTATTTATACACGCGTTGCATTTGCTGTCAAAAGATTAACAGATGCAGTCGGTAAACAAAGGACAGCTGAAATCAGCAGCAGTATTTTAACACTCCATTCACTGCTCAACACAGTCATTACACGCGTTGGACTCATCTTCATTTACATTTAAAAGTTCCAGTCCACCAAATTTGACAGAGCTCAACATAATTAATGGGTAATATGTGTGGACCATATTGCTTTGTTTTTCTTCCACCGAATTGGTCGCTCCGTCCTTGGAAGAAGTGTGTGGTGTTGATAGTTAAACGTGTCGTTAGGGTGAAAGAGTGAGTAATGCCTTGGGACTTTCATAGCCAACTGTCAAACATTACCTAAGATGCCATCCTGACTCGAATGATTGACCGTGCTACATTCACACCTTCCCTCTCACCTTCCTCCATGACTTCCCCCCTTCCCCATGCACTTTTTTTCTTCTGAAAATACACTGATTTTGAGAGAATGAGATTGCATCTTTGAATATTTTTTTGGGTGGCATCTAGGGGAATGAGATTGCATCTTTGAATTTTTTTTTGGGTGGCATCTAGGGGAAAAGACCCCCGTTAGTGATACGGGTCTAAGAACTGTTATGCTTTTGTCATAGATACCCTTCAATTAATGATATTAAAGGAGTCCAAAAAATGAAAAACACGTGTCATTAGTCGATCACACATATAGTAATAACCGATCATTTTTTACCTTTTTTGGTTGGTAATTGGCTCATTTGTGCACCATTATTGGAACATTTTGTAATGACTACTAAGCCATTTGGCCACAAGTAGTGTCATTTTTGAGTAAAACGACTATTGGTGTAAGAACATAGCAAGTATCTGGCAAGCGGTTTGAAATGACACTTTTGGACCACTTTGCACTCCACGATCCCTACAGAGAGATCCATGAATACCCAAAAGCCGAAACCTTAGCTTTAAGCACTTCACTCACCTATGGAGGTACACCAAAAAAATCGGCAAAATTTGACTTACGATTTAGGAGATCTAGGTGCGCGAAGTTAGCCCGGGTGGCTACTGGGTGTCTTCCCCTACTCTACCTTGTTGATGACGTGTTACATTCTATGAGGTGGAAGGTGGTTGTTTGGGTTCTTTACAATCTTAGAAACTCCAAATATCACACACTAATATTGATTAGAGTGATTGACTAAAAGTTGGGATTCTACCATGCTACATTGGCACCATCCCTCTCACCTTCCTCTGTCACTAAGACCCCCTTAATAAGCACTTTTTTGTCATGAAATAGAGTGATTTTGAGAGTATGGGATTAGAGGTTCCTCTGTTTGAATTTTTTTTGTGGCATTTACCCTACCTTCTTGAAGGCGTATTACACCTCCACAAGGTAGAAGGTGTTTGATTCGGTTCATTTTATCTATAACATGATGAAATGTGAGTGTAGTGTTCTTATGATTTTCATATGTTATAGTATTATATCTCTTCTTTTCAATCTTAGAAACTTCAAATGTTAGACATAGATGTCAATATTGACTAGAGTGATTGACCAAAAATCAGAATTCTACCAAGCGACATTGGCATGGGTAGCTTCCCTCTCACCTTCCTTCATGACTAAGAACTTGTCCAATATGAGTTTTTTTCTCATGAAAATAAACTGATTTTGAGAGTTTCATAAGTATTGGAGGCTCCATCTTTGAATTTTATAGTGTCATCTATCCCACCTTTTTGATGGCTTGTTGCACCTCTAAAAGGTGGAAGGTGGTTGATTCAGACATCTCCTTTTTGAGTTTAAGTTATATGCATCTACAACATAGATGAAATGTGAGTGAGGCATTATTAGGTTTTTCATATGTTAAAGGCTACTATATCTCTTCTTTTCAATTATAAAAACCCCATATGTCAGATGTCAATATTGACTGAAGCAATTGACCAAAAATCAAAATTCTACCAAGCAACATTGGCACATGATACTTTCCCTCTCACCTTCCTCCATGACTAAGACTCGCCTAATAAGAAATTTTTCCTCATGATAATAGATCGATTTTAAGAGTTTGACGGAAAGAGATTGGAGTTTTCCATCTTTGAATTCTATGGTAGTATCCATTCCACCTTCTTGATGACTTTTGGTTGATTTAGTCACACTTAGATATATTGGGTTCTATGCACCTATAGCATAGAGAAATGTCAATGAGGTAAATATGTATCTCCTCTTTATTAATAAAAATAATATTAATATAGTTTTTCCACAAAAGTTGTTAGTTAATAGTTAACTTGAGGTTATCTCATTTCATTGTAGGTGGTGGTTCTATAAATTTAGTTTTACTTTTGCTTAGGCTTTGTATCATTGGGATAATTTAAAAAAGTTTCATCTTTGAATTTTACGATGGCATCCATCCTACTTTCTTTATGATTTGTTGCTTCTCTACAAGGTGGAAATTAGTTGATCATCCCCACTTTAATGTATTGGGTTCTATGCATCTAAAACATAGATGAAATGTTAGTTGGGTATTCTTAGGTCTTTTCATTGGTTACACTATTAAATCTCTTTTTTTCAATCATAAAAAACGTTAATAGGTTTTTCTTTCACAAAAGGTTATTAGTATTAATAGTGAAGTTGTAGTTATTGATTTCATTGTAGGTGGTGGTTTCATGGTGATTTTAGTTTTGCTTTGGCTTTATATAATTTGGATAGTTTGTGGTTAGTTTATTGTGATGGTTATATCATTTGGACATATTGTGCTTAGTTTATTATAATTGTTATATCACTTGGAAAGTTTGTGGTTAGTTTATTGTGTTGGTTATATCACTTGGACAATTTGTGCTTATTTTAGTATGGTGGTCATATCATTTCAACAATTTGTGGTTAGTTTATTATGTTGGTTCTATCACTTGCACAACTTGTGGTTAGTTTATTATCTTGGTTGTTTGTTTTTTGTCAATTATATTGTATTGATAGTCTAGTTAATTTTTGAACAATGTTGTTTTATAATGTAATAAATTCTAATGCGAGTTTTGGAGTTGGATTCAAGAGAAAAGAAGTAGAGAGCGATAAGGAGCTTATGTTGATCAATGATGTGAGAAATTATCTAGTATGAGACTATAATGTGTGAATAGAATTCCATGAATAAGAGTAGTGAATTTAAGTGATTACAAAATATTAGGTTGGTTTCTATTCCTATGAGTAAGGTTGCACGCGTAATTGATTTCAATGAAAATTTTGGAGGGTTGGTGTTCACTTGAAAATTTCTGATTGATCTAAAGATCTATTGGTGTAGTGTTTTCTTGGAAACTATTTATGCTTTTGAATGGATTACAAATTTAAAATATTGTTTTAGGATAATTGAGAATGGAGATTTGTCAAAGGGGAGGTTGTTAAAGCTACTTATTATAAATGGATATTCAATTATGATGAGAGACAAAGATTAGTTAAATTTCAATAATTTAACTATTGAGGTAAAGTGATTTGTTTGAATTCACATATCTATTTAGTTTCTTCAAATATATTGCATTAGAATATATTATAGGACTAAATATTTTGGTGTCTTTCAACCTTATTTACACACCTTAGGTGTGATTTTTAATTGATAAAAAATCCTAAAAACGCTCATTCCTCTTATATAATATATTGGAATTGAAAATATCTTTATTGTTATCTACTTCAACATGTCCACAAAGATCATAATCATATTAATGAAACACTAGCAAATGCCCCTTGTGGCAAAGCCTAAAAGAACCTTTAGGGACGTGCCAGAATTAAGGTACTACTCTTGAATAATAGTAGTTGTAATTTACACCCAATATGTATACTTTGAAGAAAATAAATAGGAATATATGTTTTCAATTATTTAACTTTGTTTGTAGTATATTTTGATAAATAGTAGACACATATTCTTTTAATAACTTATTCTAAATATTTTTTTAATATTTAAAACGTACATGCACCACAATAATTATGTTATCAAATTTTATTAAATATAATTAATATATTACTAATTTAATCTCTAATAATAAGATGATTTAGATTGGGATAGAATAGATGACAATATGTGTGATTGTTATCTTTGAGGTAAGATATTGACAACTACAAAGCTACAAATTTGTTATAATGATTGAGAGTGACTAGGTGTATTAGGTGGATTTGACTATTGACATGAGAGGAGCGAATAGTTGGTGATGCTTAAACAATTTATATTATTATGATTTAGTTGGAAAAAATTGTAAGAGATTATCAATTTATTGAATAACCATTAATTCACATGGCTAATATAAGTGAAGGAGTGATCAATCGAGAAGGTAACAAGGTTTGTGAAGGATTAGATTGAAGTAAGGCTACAAGAATGACCTATTGGAAATTGGTTCAATAAATGCATGAAAAGAATGACATCCATCTTAATATCTAGAGTTTTAAAAAAAATTAAGGTTAAGATGGAAGTAAATGTAAAGGAAGTAAGGAGTGGGTAACATGAGCAATTGCGAGAGGTCTTAAGTGCGACTATTATGTTGTCCATGTTTATTGAATACATAAATTAGGATATTCCATACCCTTGCATGTGAATTTGGATGCTTCACAATTAAACATTTCTAGCTAATGAAATAAATGATGAATCAAAAATGTAAGTAGAGGACGCATTGCCATATCTATTGTTGGACTTGAGGTAGTATATTAGACATATAAATGTCTTTAGTGTGGCACAAAATTTTGAATGCACTAGCATGCTATCCAAAATAACTAATTTGTTCTTGATGAATTAGGATATCGATGGGCTTGGTAGACAAGAGAAGGTGAATGCAAAATGTATTTTGAAGCACTTAGATATGCTCCTTGAGAATCTATTTAAAATATTAAAAGGGCATTGGTAGATTGGATCATGCTTGAATTTGAGGTTGTCATTGTTAACAATGAGGAATGAAGTATATTACACAAAAGAGTTAAAGGAATCAATAAAGATAAGATTAACTAAAGACAATTGACTATGAACTTTTCTATGTGAAGTTTGATGAAGATTAAGAATAACATGTGTAATTTACAATCTATACTATACATTTTACTATCTATACTATACATTCTATCAAATTGTATTAAAAATTTGATCTATATAATATTTTTTTATTTCAACAAGATTCTAAATATTTAAACTTATGATCATGCTAAAATAAAAAAATAAAACAAAACAAGAATGGAAAATAATTGATACAAGACATTTCAATATTAATGTTTTAAATGAAAAAGTAGAACGTAATTTTTTAAGAATATAATTAAAATGGATTAAAAATTAGTTTATTGATTTAATAATACAAGTGTATAGCGAATCAAACAAAATGACACCTTATACATTGTATGTTGTCATGTGGAAGATAAATTCTCCTTTCAAGCTTACTTCGTGGATATAATTAATTATAATAAAATAAAGGAAAGAAGGTATCTACGACATATTCCAACTCTTATGTTTGGGATGACATGTAATACTTTAATGACATATCCATACAATAATATAATAATCCTAAAAAAAAGGAGAGTGTGAATTTCGAGTTTAAATGTAGGCTAACAATATTAAGTGATTAGGGAGTGAAGTGGGATAGGATTTTTCCCCCTTATCCATACAATAATATAATAATCCTCAATATAAGGAGGGTATGAATTTTGAGTATTAATGTATGCTAACAAAATTAAGAGATGAGGGAGTGAAGTGGGATAGGATTTTTTCCCTTTTTAAACATGTTTTTTTATATAAAATAAATTGACTTTCAATCGGTATGGAAACATATTATGTTCCATTATTATGTGATTTAAGTTTAATTTGAATAATGATGGGATTAAGCTAAATTTAAAAGTAAGAGTAAGTAAGAGAATTGAGTATCATATAATTGAAATAAGTTATGTTTATTTGATTTTGATTTTGATTTTATTGTTAATTTGATTTATTTAATATGATAAACTATTATAATTTAAAATTTGAATATGAAATAGAGGAGGAATTTATCATACATGAGGTAATATTGTATGATTTGGTGTAGGATATGGTTGAGTCATTTGGTTTAGTCTTTGTTATCCATTCTATTTTATTTTTATTACAAATAGGTAAAATGGGTTTTAAAGGGAAACCCATATGTTTTGCGGAGTTGGCTTGGGTTGTGGGTTTGCTCCCCATTGGTCTTGGGTTTGATTTTGTTGGACAGATTAACCTGGTGTTGGTTGCAGGCTTTGACACCACCCTCAGGGGATTAGTCTCACCCCATCTTGCTCTGTCCTGAACCCCAACTTGGCAATATGTAAGACCAAGGAAAGGCAGGTTGGGCATCAGGGAGGGTTGCGAGGATACCAACATAACAAAAAAAGAAGGATGTGAACCTCAAAACCCTTTACAAATAGCTAAAGATTAAAAAAAAACATGACTACAATTAAATATTCAAACAATGAACCCTAACAAGTTAATGACAAGAGAAATAGAACACGAGAAAAAACAACAATGCCAAACAAATAGGATTCTAGCTTAATTTATTATTAATGTGACTTTTTTTGTATTTTGTGTAAAAAAAATACAAAAGAGTCAACTGTAAGATAAGAGAAGACCAATGAATTTCTTGATAAAAGTCAACCCCATAAGAGTTATATAAATGTTAAAAATATGCCAAGAAAAAATGTAACTAATATTGATAGGAGATTGAGACTAATACAATTTAGATTGAATGAATTTGAAACGTTCTTTATACATGTACTTAATGTTCATTCTTGATGATATTGGGGACTTGGGATATTCTTATTGTGGGGAAGGGAATTCACTACCCTCAGGATTGATGAAACCTCAAGGGACAAATTGGCCCAATGCCACCTCACTTCTACTAGTGCTCAAGAAAGCTAGGGAGATTAATTGACTAAAATAGAACTAAGAAACTAGGAACAACAAGAATTTAAATGGAAACAACTCAATGATACAAGATGATCAAAATATTTGGATTATGGGAAATGAAAGAGCAGACAACCAAGCCTCAATGGTAGGTCATGCTAGCTCATGGATTTAGGATACCAGTGCAATGCAAATGCATTCTATGTGGATAGGGAATAGAATGTCGTACCAAAAAGATACAAGACTGAAAATTTTCTTAATAGAATAGAAAGTACAGTAACTATAAATGACATATTGCTAAATATAAAGTGAAAATAACTATTCTAAGCATGGATAGAAAGGGAATAAGAGATCTCACAACCCTTCTAAGAAAGCTTCCAATAAACCAATTTGATACACTCCTCGAACCTACACACACAACGATAAGGAAAAGGTTGTGGTGTTTTGTTTAAGAGAACTGTCAAAGTCATATCCATGTTTTGGTGTTTTCAACTCCATGGATAGGCAAGATAAAGATATGGCAATCCAATAAATGATATATGAAAACAGATCAAGGAATAAATGCTCAAGATAATAATATATTCTTATTAAACAAAATTAAACGAGCATGAGACTAATCCCCTTTGAAGCCAAGAAGTCGGAGCTTGGTGAATTGGGCAAGAATGAGCTTGTGTGTGATGAAAGATGGTGGAGCCAAAAAATCAAGTAACCAAAGAGTTGTACAAATTGTCAATAATGGGGAAGAGTTTGTAGAAATCATTTGAATGAACAAAGAGTTATCCAAAGAGACCAAGAAGTTGTAAAATGAGGCCAAAAAGAAGGTTTTAAGGAATCAAATTGATTCCCAACACTAGTGGCCTGCCAAAGGAGGCATTAGACTTTCAAGAACAACATGCATAACATTTTAATGACCACCTTTGATCTGCAAATTTGTGGGACGAATGTGCACCGCGCAAACATCTTCATGAGACACATGTGTCTTGAATCAAAATAATGCATATGGTCAGGAATCAGGAGAAAAAAAGATGACATCAATAGAGGTGAAGTGAAGGTTTAGGTGGAAATTTAATTTAGCTAAAGTGAAGGTGCCATGCAATGAAGTATTGCATGGGATGAAACTTTGTATGCTACGCCCATAAATGCATGTTCCTACGAACTCAACTCAATATTTTTACTATACCAAATAATAAGAAATGACTATGTCAGGTCTCAAAACTATTGCTCCAATATCCACAATTTTACGTTTAAGGCTAGGGGTTGTCTTTAGGAAGGTAAAACAAAAATTCATCAATAGGTTATGAAGGGTTAAATGCAAAAAAAAACAAGAGAAAATATTCTCTCCTATACTTCTGGCTCAGCTTACACCTAGAAGGGTGTTTCTAGAGATATCCTAAATAAAACTATGTTTGTTGAAAGATGGTATAAGGGACAAAGAGTTGTATCCAATGTAAGCTTAACCTCAAATATTGTCACTAGTTTAAAGGCTAACCAACTACATAAGTGGTCTCATGTATATATATACATATCTATATGTATATCTATACTATGTATATATATATGTATATATACATATATATATATATATATATATATACATATATACATATATACATACATATATATATACATATATATACACATATATGTATATATGTATATATATGTATATATGTATATGTATATATGTATATATGTATATATACATATATACATATATATACATATATACATATATACATATATATACATATATACATATATATATACATATACATATACATATATATATATATA
>MU226274.1:638468-679732 GCA_018584345.1 Thuja plicata | reverse complement strand
GCTTGGTTCTACAGGTCCTGGGATCTCTTCTTCTGATTTCATAGCTCACTCTTCTTTCTGACTTCTGAGCTTGTATGCTTCTTCTGATGCATTCTTTATTCTGTAAATGCACTGAGATAAAGTGCCTTCTTCTGCATTTATGGGATTTCGTACACCTTGTACGGTTGTTGTACTCGCACTCTGTTATAAAGTGCCATGGGGGGTTATGATGTTTTTACCATTTTAGGCGCATCCACCTTTGTCAAGTGAGCGTACCAGCTTCCACGACATTAGCCCATGCTGTGTGTCGATGATACCGCCCTTTATCCTGTGTGTGTACTTCTGTTGCACTGTTGGTGTCCCTGGTTCTTTCTTCTGCAGATGTTTCTGGCATTGCATTTCAGTGTTCCTGTCACCTCTCCCTGTTCAGCATTATGAGGGGGTTCACCTGTTGGTTCTATTGCTTTCTGGTTCGATTGATCAGCTCTTCAGACATTGTCTTCTCTACCTGGTCATGCACTTCAGTGGGGGTTCCAACAACTTCTTCTGACAGAGTTTACAGTTCCTTGCTTTGGAGATGCTTCTTTCTCATTTTTGTTCCTTTCTCTGGGACACCTTTTCCCTTTCTTGTTTTGGGTACCTGATCAGGCCTTGTTGCCGGGACCCTTCTTTCCTACTTTCTGCAGTAGTTTCCTAGGTTTTGCTTCTCCCTAAGCTTATCTTAAGGGGGGTGTTAGAGTAATAGTCTATCAGGTTATTAATTAAATCATTATGATCTAATTACTAACTCACCTATTCACTCTAGTTGCTTAAGCTAACCTTAGGTTTTCCCTTTTAGGGTTTCGTGATTCCTTTATAAGGATTCACCTCTTAGTTTTTTATACAGATTTTTTACATCACATTGTAATTCATAGAAACATATCATTAATATATTGTTTTCTTGAGCACATGATGTCTCTGGCTTTTTGGCCTCTATAGCCACTATTCTTCTATCTTCTGTCTTTGCTTCTACTTCGTGACAGGTTTGCATGCAGGTGATCTTGGGAGGATTTGTCTTCATCAAATCTAACAATTATATGTCTACTAAAGAACAATTTGATGATATATTCACTAAGCCATTACCAAAATATACCTTTGAATATATTATAGGTAGACTAGGGGTCACTCCCCTATCTGAAGTTTAATAGAGGATGATGTTGATTGCATCAGTTCATATGTGTTTATCATAATATCATATGCATGAATTGATGTAGGGGTAGATAAATCCTAAAGGGGAGAAGTCTTAATGTTTTCTACTAAAATTGTATAGTGATAAATGAAAATGCAATATTTAGTAAAGTGTACTCAGAGGTGACTAAATGATTTGACACCTTTGACATTATTGTCAAAGGGGGATAATATATAAGGGGGAGAATATGTATGCACTTCCCACAGGGGGAGATATGTATTTTATTCAAAGGATTATATGAAGGAGTGATAATACAAAGTGGAAGATCAAAGGCAAAGACAGAAGTGGAAACATTTTTGTAGAACTCGGAACAAGGAGAAACTATGAAAAAAAAATGATGTTGATAAGAGTGTTGCCATCAATGCCAAAGGGGGAGATTGTTATCATAACTGATCCAGTGATGCTAAGTGATGCATTGATGAATATTGGTACATATTTGATGACAAGCGAATCAATTATTTGGTTGTCATTGATGTCAACTACTTGACTTAGTGTTTTTCAGTATATTACCTAACATTGTGTAAGTAAATCATGAGTTATGGTATGTTTCTAATGTTTTTATTCTTATGGAGGGTTATATCATGTGTTTTGATGATAAATTTTCCATCACAAAGTTTGTTACAAAGAATTAAGTTAGCTATGTTGGAATGGATTCAAACCGAGTAATTGTCAAAACAATCAGTGATAGACAGTAAATGGTTTTATTGTTGTTTCAGATCAATGAAGTATTTGATAGAGCAATCACAGATATAGTTGTATACAATGTCAAGATACTACATGTACGAGTGCAAATCATAATGTTAACCATTACTACTAGTTTAATTGACTGGAAGTGGTCTTTACAGAATGAATAGGTAAACAAGACAAAGTTCTTGAACAAGCTATGAAGATTTGTAGATCGGTGATGGAATTCATTATAACAAAAGGATCAGTGATGATTTTTGTAATGTGGCAAGTTAGTTATGTGATTTATGGACTTACTTGACATCACATTGATCGAGGTATACATTTGAGAAGGCTTCTTCAGGAAGTTTCTTTTTTGGTCAAAAGAGTTTTTTTTTAAATGGCTCAAGTACCAAGATAAAATTGATGAGCAAGCCAATGTGGTCAGAGGAAAATGTTTTATGAGTGTCTAGATACATTGTATCTTACCTAGAATGATTTGAATCATTCATATCTCAGATCTAGGGTTTGTTGTAAGTTGGTGGAAGTGATTCTATAAATAAGAACACACACACACACACACACACAGAGAGAGAGAGAGAGAGAGAGAGAGAGAGAGAGAGAGAGAGTTGATTGTGAATTGCAGAAGGATTTGAAGATAGAGAAAGAAAACGAATCAAGTGTGATTGAGTTGAGGAATAATATATAGTATGGTGATGTATTTTAGAGCTTAAAAGGATCTGATCATGCAAAGGTAGTGTAGTTTTCACAGATCATTTTATCTGTTGTTTTCTAATCATTATAACACTAAAATCCCCTAATAGGGTAGATCCTAACAGATATTTATTATAAATCCTATAACAAGGTGGCACATTAGCTTGTGTTTAAAGTCCTATAACAAGGCTACTCCTAATAGGGTAAAGATCCTAACAGGTCTTAGGCAAATCCATTAACAGGGTAACACCTAACAGTGTTTTGTAAACCTTTAACATGGTAAGCTCCTCACAGGGCATATTCCAAAAGAGTACAAATTTTGTGGGTATCATCTCACACCGTGGTTTTTTCCCAGTTGGGTTTCCATGTGATAAATATGGTGTTTACATTGTGTGGTTGATTACTTGTGGATGTATGCATTGAAAGTTTACTTATGCTAGTTATTGCTATATGTTTTGGTGCATAAAGTTTAAAGAAGTTGAATTGGTGAAATTGTGTGGATTACTGATTCATCGCTCCCCTCTCAGTTATCAGACCTGTATTAACACCCAATAAGTGTCATTCTATTTGATCCCAAAACTATTTCTCTAAAATCCCATAAAATAGTTTTAGCTCCAAGGCCAAGGTTTGTCTTTAGGAAGGTAAAGTCAAGGTTCATCAACATATTCTCTCCCACACTCCAGGCTCAAGTTAGACCCATGATGGTGTTTTAGAGGTATCTTAAATAAGAATTAATGTGTTGAAATATGGCACACAGTATAAAGCTAGTATTTGTATCTTATGTAAGTTTAACCCTCAAAGGTTGTCACTAGTTTAAAGGCTAACCAATTACATACATAGCCTCTTATATAGATGACACATGCATCATTGTAAGCATGACTAGATGATGGAAAGAAAACATGATTCACAAGCTAATCAATTGGAAAGTTTCACAAACATTAATTTTTGTTTGAATTTTTCATTAAAAAATTGAAAATTATAATATAATTAGTTTTAAAATATTGGTGAATGGAATTTTTTTTAGAGGTGTGTGATTGCTTAGATATTTTTTATACTAGTTCTCATCCATTAAGTAGTAGAGTCACTATTTATTGGAATGAACAATAAACAAGAAAAATAAAGAATGTTATGCTATACAATTATGTATACCATAGTTATAACATCAATATAGTTCATACTTATTAATCCATCAATACACTGCAAAAATCCCACATGAATTACATAAGAGACCATTACAATGATTGTAATGAATTATAATATTGTTGCATTTGTCAAATTTGTGCTCCATATATTATGATAAGTAAAACCCTAGCTAATCCAAGGGCTCCTTAATGATCTACAAAAAAACATGGAGATATTTGCATACTTGACATCATGAAGAACATTGTGAATCTAATGAAATCCATGAACCTATTGCTTGAAGTGGATTGAACTAGCATGATTTTAAACCTTATCTAGAACAACTTGGGATATGAAAAAAGGAAAATAACAAACACCAAGGCTTTTAATATATTTCTAATTAGTATATATAATTTTTAATTTATGTCATCTAACCATATTAAAGAATCCCATGAAGAAGAGAAACTCATTTGTGTAATGTGTGGTTATTGTGTAAGGCCATGGGTGTGATTATTAGGTTGACCAAAGAAATCAAACAACATCAATCACAATGCAAATCAAAAAATGGAAAAGTATAATTCACAACAACACACAAATTTAATGTGTTTCACTCAATGAAGGCTACATCCACAAACTAACATCTACCTTGTTTTTTTAACCAGAAAAAAATGAATTGCAATCTTCACAATATAATCAAGTGTCATGTGCTATATCAATGCACTCACATATCCTCACATCTCTTGGCCTTTCACATTCCACAATGACTTATTTAGCAAGCCATATTTGGTAATTTAGAATGTTGATTATGAATAAAAGGCTAGCACTTTCCTCATTAATTAAATAATGGCCAATGTTTTCTTTAGGAGCACTACCCTTAAGACCCCAGTTGAGTGTGTGGCTCTGCCCCTTGCACTCCCTTGCTAGTTGACTTGGGGTAAAAATGCGGCTACCAAAATGACCAAATTTAGGCGTGAGGACATGATCAATTTCCACATAGAAACAATGGGACCTTATAAATGACCAACCCAAATCCATGTAGGTGGATCTAGATGAGAAGAAAAACAACCATCATAATGATAATATTATTGTATATACCTTTCATCATTACCTCTAAAATTCAAATCATGCCACGTAACTAAAACAATAGATATTTAAGTGGGAAACATCTTTAAAATGTTATTGAGGTCAAATTGGGGCCTTAAGGTGATCTTGAATTTGTAAGGACATGTGAGACTAATTGTCAAGGGTTCGTATAGCATGGTTAAACATGGCATGAAGTCTTGAATTTTTTGGCCCTTAGTAGGAGTTAAAGTTCAAGAGGGACCTAATACATATTCATTAAAGGGTCAAGAGTTAGCAGAAGGGGAGGAACAAAAATTAGGACCAAAACATTACAACAAATCCTTGTGATTAGCTCCCTTTTTTGCTTCATTTTTTTCTTCCACCCACTGTTTTAATGTATTTTTCTCCATTTTTTTAAAAATAGATGTGCTATTTATTGGGATGGCATTATTTTTGACATTTTTTGCGTCGATTAGAACAAGTAGGCACTATTTAGCCCCTCAATTAGCACCAAAATTAGTGCCTGCTACCTATTTATTTTTTTTGATGTTGACCAGTTTACCTACTTGAATCCACTTAGGGGTCATGTCTTGAGGGTTATTTTTTGTTGGTTAACCTTGTCATTGTCTCATCCAATTATTCATAGTCTATTCTTTGTGTTAAACCATTAAGTCTTTACAACACATGGAGGGCCCAAATTATGTCACACTTGCACGATTATTGAAAATTGCTTTCTCAAGTTAAGAGCATAAGGGAAATGGTGGGTATCCTTTCTCTTGTCTACAACGTTAAATGAAAAATTTCCAAGTTTCAGCTTCTTAGTTCAGCAAGCCCATGTTTCTTTGTCGGTTAGCAAGATTAACCGACGAGCAGTTTTCTGAAGATCAACGGTCATGGTTGCATTGTGCTTGTGTGATTATTTCAACATGTGCACTCATATTAAGGGTGCAACTCCAATGGGAGGTCCCAATCATCCTAGGTGTATTCAATAGAAAATCATATGATTCCTGTGTCATTTTTCATCACTATGCACCCCAACCTCTTTGTATCTAAGCACAATTAAATTGAACATGTGTAGAATGATAAGTGCAAGGGCATGGTCAAAAAGTCAAATGGTAGGCCAAGGTGTTGCGTCATCATCTATAGTGAATCAAAAGATGGCATTTTTTCACTTGTCAATGGGTCTCGATAACCTCTAAGAAATGGGTTAATTTGCGACCGGTTTGATCAAGATCAACAGTTATTATCACATTGTGCTTGCATGATTAAATGGAAGATGCGGGAATTGTTAATGGCGTAGCTACAATGAGTTTAATTCCTATCAGGTTGGTGATTAAAACAACTTAATAGTTGTTGCATTAGCAACATTCATATTTGAATCACAACGGTCAGTTGGTGCCAACAACCTGCTTTATATGCATATAGCCAAGATATGAGTTGTGTCATTGCAATCAAAATTCTCAGTATAAGTGATCTTTTACGATAGTAAATAGTACTTATCTACATCACAATTCTATTATTTTTTGGTTTTTGAGCTCAAATTATTTATGATTAGGTTCTTTTGTTCTACAGTTAGAGTTTTTAAATAAGCTTTCAAGTTGAATGTTTCAGTTATTTTATTTTGTTCCAAAATCTTATTCAAGATTCATCTAGCATAATTAGACAAAGTTCTAAGACCAAGGTGGCCAATTCAATTTTAAATTTCAAACCATATTTTTTGGTTAAACCCTATATGTATATTCTAAGTCATGGAAGGGCAACAAAGTCCTTCTGATTTGGGTAAGTATGCCCAAGAATTGATGAATTAACTACTAGGATCCTCAAAGAAACAAAAGAGGTCCATGACAGGTAGTTTACCTAATGATTTTTTTATTAATTACTGGACAGGTTGCAGAGACCTAATCTTAGGACCCGGTGTAACCAATTTTTCCTTGTGGAGGACAAATTATAGCAAATGAAAGGAGGGAGAACCAATTAGAAATATTTGGGATTATAACTTGTCTTGAATTACTATCCCTAATATTTTTGTTAATGTAGATTTGATTTTTGCAATTGCAGACATATATGTTCCATCAACTAGGCAGGTCGTGTCTCATGATGGTAAGGAGATGTTGGTAGTGGCTAGTGACATTCATGATCATATAAACTGCATCATGGATAATTGGTGATATAAATTGTTATGACGTCTCTTTTCATGGTTACTATCATATGTATCATTTTCACGACTTGCAATACCATATTATTGAGTTGTATCATTTTGACTAATATCATTTGCACATGTATCATCTTGACTTGTATCATTTTGAGTTACATAATTTATCATTTTTACTTATATATCATTTGTACGTTTATCCTTTTGACTTATGTCGACTGTTGGATATGTATCATTTTGACATGTTATTGATCTACTCATATATTTGACTTTCACTTATTTTAGTTATATATGATGATGATCTTATTTGTATTGACTTGTCAATATATATATATTGAAAGTGGCCGATGTCTTTTGGATGGATATTAAGTATTATGATTTTAATTTATTGCTTAAGATGGATGTTGTCAACTTCAATTAAATTATAGATATTTGACTCACTTGTTATAATTATAGATGATCATCATGTTATAATAATTATCTTGTTATTTTATATATATTGGATATTGTTGTAGATTTTATTTTGATGTAGGTTTAATAAGTATAATGATGTTATTTTGATGGATGTCCATTTTCCAAATTATTTTATTATAAATGTTATCCTATAAAATATTTTAAATGCAATATGACTTACTCTATAATCATATAAGTTATTTAAGAGACATGACATATTCAACTAATTAAATTAAAATAAAACATATTAAATTAATAAATAGAAGCAAAATAAGAAGCAATTCAGGTAGCAAACAAATAAGTAATAATGGAAGCAATTTTAGAAGCAATAAAAGATGCATTAATAGAAGCCATATTAGAAGCAACAAAAGATGCAAAAATGGAAGTAGAGCTAGATGAAACAAGCGGAGTTATATCGATAGCAAAAATGGAAGCAAAATTGGAAGCAAAACTGGAAGCAAAATTAGAAGCAAACCTACAAGCAAAATTGGAAGCAAAACTAGAAGCAGCTTTGGAGAAAAAATGGAAGCAAAATCGGAAGCAAACCTAGAAGCAAAATTGAAAACAACACAAGAAGCAAAATCGAAAGCCAAACTGGAAGCAACAAAGGAAATCATAATGGAAGCAAAACTGGAAGCAACAAAGGTTGTCATAATGGAAGAAAAACTTAGCATCAATTAGGAAGCCAAAAAGAAGCTATTTTCGATACCATACTAGAAGCAAAATAGGAAGCACGATTGAGAGAAAAACTAGAAGCAAAAAAGGGAGCAGATATGGAAGCAAAAATAGAAGCCAATTTAGGTGCTATTTTCAACATTATTCTAGATGCTAAATGAGGTGTTATTCCTGGTGCGTTATTCCAGACACTAAAGGAGGTGTTATTGCTAATGCACTATTCCAAGTGCTAAAGGAGGCGCTAATATTTGTGTGACTTTTCAAATATAATACATGAAATGTTCTCGTGCAAAAGAAAATGCCACAAATGGTGAAAAATACAACATTAAAAATGATAGTGAAGAGAACATGCAACTTGGTGCCGATTTTGGCATCGACAAAAGTGTCCAATTTGTGAACTCAAATGCACTAAATTTTGGCACTATTTTCAACGCTAATTTCCTATTTTATTGTAGTGACAAGAGAAAAAGAACCCACGAGTTTGAGATCACAAAAGGGGAAAAGTCAAGGATCAGTTTTAGGGAGGTGTCATAGATCAAGGAATGGAGAAGTGGGAAGAATAATTAGTTTGTGGGTCCAAGCCTAGGAGGATCAAGGCCAAGGTAAGCGTGATAATTATGTTGTATAAGATCTAATAATGGGGATTGGGAGAAGGGAAACAACATGTGTAAGGAATGAGGAAGACTTGCACTAAGGACATGGTTCCAAGGGATGAGGTTTTCCAAGATTTCTAATCTTTTTAGGGGAAAAGGTGGTAGAAAATGGGGAAGGTTTCAAGGTCTTAAGAAAAACTAGAAACATGAAACTAGGTTTAGTGCTCACTTGAAGCTCTACAACTTGCAAGTAGGAACATAAATGGGGTTGGGTCTTG
This sequence comes from Thuja plicata, assembly GCA_018584345.1. Lineage (NCBI taxonomy): Eukaryota > Viridiplantae > Streptophyta > Pinopsida > Cupressales > Cupressaceae > Thuja > Thuja plicata. The sequence goes on along the minus strand of MU226274.1, from coordinate 670,816 downwards.
TGGTTTTAGGGAATTCCATAACATAAGGACAATGATACATGGTAAGGATTGAAACCTTGTGAGGATTTGGAATTTTAGTACTTAGTCCCTTGGTCTTGGGGCCATCAACTGTAAACCTATGAATAAAAAATATAAAGTAGGGTATGAGCTCCTAGCTGGATCAAGGAACCAAGAACTTAGTCCCTCGGTTCCAAGTCATCTTGTGGACCTAAAACCCAGAAGAAGATATGAAGGGAAGAATACAAGGGATGAGGACTAAGGTTAAAGGAAAATTGAATCCTCGAGATCAAGTAAATAGACTTTGATTTTGCCCATGAGCATGCAACCTCGGAAAATAATAGTAGCCAAATAGTAAGCATAAATACTTGAAAATCTTGTTGAACACTAGACTTCATGAACACAAGGGGTCCCCACATAGAATTTCCCATATTTGATATTAATGATAGGTGAAATAGGGCAAGTGAATATACATGAAGGGACTCAAGTAGAAAAAATTACACTACAAGATTGAGTCCCATTAAACTATATTTTAAAATATTGACCTCAAGTATGATTTATAATTTGAATTAAAAGAATTAGGCCAGACTGTATCGCCTAGTCATAAATAGACAAAATATCAATAATTATGATTGGTTCATACTAGTTCATACCATAATTTTTTTTTGATCAGTAAATAGTAGCTAAGTGATTGCACTTTGTATTAGATAAAGCTAATTTTTACATGCATGTATATAACTTGTCAAAGTCGATGAATGAGAACATACCATAACATTTTACAATGACAATGAGATATAATATTTAAGAATAAATATTCTTTATTGAAGAAAATAAATAAAATTAAAGATAATGATTATATATTTACAATATCTATATAAAGTGAGGTAAAGAAAAAGTTAAAATGTAGATTATAAACATTTTTCCCTCAAAATTAAATACATATATAAATGGAGAGATTAACACTTCATATTGTTTTTTATTATTTAAGCATCCTAACAAGGGGGGTGACCCTTACATAAACAAGGTTCAAAGGCAAACTTTTAGGCCATCTACAGAACAAAGCCAACACAACATATGTTGACTATAATGATATAACACAAAGTACAAAGGGGCTAAGCCCTTAAAAGGAAGGACCAAACTCACACCATAGGAGAAGATGAGTGAGAGTTTGAAGAGCAGTTCTTCCTATGTCGTCAGACAACTGTCTAGGCGATACTATCCTAGCTGGATCAGGGACCCAGGAACTTAGCCCCTAGGATCCAAATCATCTTGTGGACCTATAACCTAGAAGAAGATATAGAGGGAAGAATACAAGGGATGAGGACTAAGGTTGAAGGAAAATTGAATCCTTGAGATCAAGTAAATAGGTTTTGATTTTTCCCATGAGCATGCAACTTGGGAAAATAATAGTAGCCAAATAATAAACATTTAAATACTTGAAACTTTTGTTGAATACTAGACTTCACCAATACAAGGGGTACCCACATGGATTTTCTCATATTTGATATCAATGATAGGTGAATAGGGCAAGTGAATATACACGAAGGGACTCAAGTGGAAAAAATGGCACTACAAGATTGAGTCCCACTAAACTATATTTTAAAATATTAACCTGGATTATGATTTATAATTTGAATTACGAGAACTAGGCCAGACTGTATCACCTAATCGTAAATAGACAAAATATCAATAATTATGATTGGTTCATACTAGTTCATACCATAATTATTTTTTTGATCAGTAAATAGCAGCTAAGTGATTGCACTCTATATTAGATAAAGCTATTTTTTACATGCATGAATATAGCTTGTTAAAGACGATGAATAAGAGCATACCATAACATTTTACAATGACAATGAGATACAATATTTAAAAATATTTTTTTTTTATTAAAGAAAATAAATAAATTAAAGATAATGATCATATATTTATAATATCTATATAAAGTGAGATAAAGAAAAAGTTAAAATGTAGATTATAAACATTTGTCCCTCAAAATTAAATACATATATAAATGGAGAGATTAACACTTCATATGCTTTTTATTGTTTAAGAAGCCTAACAAGGGGGCTAACCCTTACATAAATAAGGCCTGAAGGCAAAATTTTATGCCATCAACAAAATAAAGCCAACACATGAACATATGTTGATTATAAAGACATAACACAAAACACAAAGGATAAGTCCATAAAAGGAAGGGCCAAACTCACACCACAAGAGAAGATGATCGAGAATTTGAAGAGCAGTTCTTCCTACGTTGTCGAATAAATTTCTAGGCAATACTATCCTTAGGCTCCCCAATGAAGGAAAATTCACTAGGGCAGTTGTCAGCACAATGACCAGAGCATTGAAGAAGTTGAGCAATTTAAGTAGAACCTTGGTGTAGAGAAAAAGAAGAATCAGTAGGAGCGGAATGGTCCTCATGGCTAGAGGGATTTGCACTAGTAGAATTAGGAGAAACAACTAGAGTTACAACTGGAGAAATAGTAGCAGTAACTGACCCTAATATACAACAGAACATCATCAAGATTTTTAGCAGGGATTTCATCATTGTCAGTAGCCTGTGAATCCTTAGAGGAGGAATCAAAAAGAGAATCAAAAGCATAGACTATCAAATGAACATCACTTGCATCCTTCCACCAAGTTGCAACACCCTTACGATGCAGAAGAGCGCAGTCAGTAGCCATGTGCCTAATAGAGAAGCAACACCGACAACAAAAGGGAAAGCCCTCATAATCTAGCACTTGAGTCCATGGACATGAGCACCACATCTCTTGGAACCAGTGTGGAGATATCCATATCAACCAAAATATGGGCGAAAGTAGAATGAACCATAGTAGTCGTAGCTTTGTCCACCTTTAGGAAATGATCAAGAGAGTTTCTGATGGCCTCAAAGAAAGACATCTCTTAGAAATGGAGTGGGATATTAGGAAGGAAAACCCACACTGAACACACATTGAGTGGTTCAGTAAGCGAGTTGAATGATATTGTCTAGGGTTTGGCAGAAAGGGAGTGATTCCCCCAAATCCATAACTTGTTCAAAACCAAATCACAATCTTTAGAAGAAGATAATGAAGCAAAAAAAACCCCATTTGCACAAGGATAGAGCTCAATGTTACTAGAAACTAAGGGTCTCCAAGAGCTAGTTACCCATTAGTGAAAATCTGGAAGAGAGGGCCAAAGGCCTGCAAATCTATAGACCAACCCACGACATTGGTAGAAATCCACATTGTCCACCATATCTGGGATAAAAACCAACACAGGGGAGGTCTTGGCACAAATAATGGGTTGATCTTTCACCTTTGAAGGGGTGATAGCAACAAATTTGGTGGCATGAGCATAACTCCTTCCACCAGTAGAAACATTTTTTTTTTTTTTTGGGGGGGGGGGTTCCCATCCTTGATAGGACCAGTGCCAGAACCACCAGTGCTAAGAGCAGAAGTAACAACTTCCAACCCAGGTCAGGAGGTAGTAGAATGATGCCCAACAAGAAGAGAAAAAGAAGCCCCCAGTCTAGGTCCAAAGCACAAAACAGAGGGCCCAAGGGCACCACAAGGAGCTCAAATGCCCATAACTTTCAGACTGGAGGAAGGAAAAGCTCCCTCATTTAGCAACAAACCAACACGAATGCCCCCAACACCTTGCAGAGACAACACCTCAACTATCACAAAATTTATAACAATATGTAGAGATGACGTTCCAATCGTTGCAAAAATGACAATGTTTGAAATGCACCTTGGGCGAGAAGAGTCGTTAGCAACACCCATCGAGAAGTTTTAATATTTTTGTTGTTATTTTATAGTTTGAATATTTTTTACATCAATTTAATGCATTAGAACAATAATAAATGTAAAAAATATAATATTGTATTAATTATAAAGATATATATTAAATATATAGAAAATTAAAAAGGTGGTGATAATAATAACTACATTCTCATTAACTAATATATTATAAGTGACTTTTTATTTCAGTTACCTTGTAATCTTTAGTTTATTTTATATTAAAATAAATTTAAAATTTAAAATTATCATTATAATTATGGAAAACTATAATTATTATAATTTTCGTTATATGATATTGATGTTTTGTATAAAATTTTATTTATGACAGAGGATATTACTTAAAAATTAAAGTTTATTGAGTTGTAAATAAAATAAAAATCATCTTTCAATTTTTAAAAAATGTTGTCAATAGATTTTGGTCACTATCAAGAAAGTGTCAATTTTATTTTAAAATTTCATCAAATAAGGTCAAAGAGTTGAGATAGTTTTTGGTATATAATACGCATAAAATATGTTTGAACAATACTTTAATTTATCTCTAATTATGGAGTTTATAATATAAGCAAAAAGTATGTTGCTTGCACCACTCTTATTAAACAATACTTTAAACTTTAATTTCACGATATCTAAACTAAACTATTCTTATAATCACTTGCTACACCTACTCTTCTATATGGACTCAAAACTTGGGTCATCGCCACATGAAAGATAGCTAGAATATAATTGAAAGAATACTTACTTTCACGCTATGCAAGTATGATTTAATTATATTATAACTAACTTATATATACCTATATATATATAATACATTGAGAGTAATCCTTCTCGAGGCGCCTATGTTCATCAAATTGCAAGGTTTGTGTGTGGGTTAGAGTTGATGAAAATAGGCACCTCGAGAAGGATTACATTGAAAATATTTTTAAGGAACTTCAAACACCATGCAACTTATTGGCATTGGTGCATTTTATTTATTTGCATCTAATTTGTGACTTTATTACATTACATGATCCTAATTAGGATAATCTTGCATAGATAATTAAGTCAATTAGTCATATGCACTTTATCCACTCTTATATAGTCTAGGATAAGTTATACTCTTATCATGCTAGTCCATCTAGTTATATACTCCTAAATTATGCGTGTCTAAATTTATTTAGATCCATTTATCATGAATATTTACCTTTAGCTTGTTTCCATCTTTCATGCATCGTCTTGTTCTATATACAAGCATAAACTTGTTTGTACGTTGTAATATCTATTAAACACAAATTATTCTATACATTCACCATATTGGTTATTTAATTATTATTATTATATTATATTTTAAAACAAAATATTTACTTACAGTAATCTTGTTGGTTTAATGATTCCTAAATTTTCATAATTCATATAAAAATTTAAACATACATTTTCCATAGGCTATATCGAATAATTTAGACAAAGAAAATCCTAATTATGCATCTTAAAACATCGTCAAACCCCTTCACCATTATGAATACTCTAGCACATTTTCACTTCCTAAGGTCAAACATTTGGACCCTCATTTCCCACCATTCTTTTCTCCAAGAATAATTAATACATTCACACGACTTTTCTCATTACTTGTCATGATTGTTATGCTTCCCATTTATGTGCTCCAACACACATCTCATACTTTTCCCTAATCAATTATATCACATGTATATGGGAAACTAATATTAAAAAAACCCTAATGCTCAAGTTTCTTCCTCTTCATGTTATTCCAACCCCAAAGTGTGGTCCACGTACAAGGAGGATGAATGAATCCTTCAATTTCGTAGGACCCTATTCGCTATAATGAACATTTTTTTTTTTTCCATAAGGCAACATATCTACCCACTAAATTTAAGAATTGGTGGGAAGAGATTATGTTGTAAATGTGCCAACAATCTCCCACTTAGCATTATCTGAGGGGGATTCAAACCTGCAACGCCACCCTAATACCACTTATAGCAATTGAGCTGACCATCTCTTCCAACATATGCATTTGTTCAAAAAATTGCTACCATCCTAGTTAGGCATCTCACAAGGGATTGTTAAACTATGTCACAAATCCCAAGAGGGCATGTTAGACACACACCAATAGTATACCCATACCCTACAATAACATCCTTGCTATGAATAAGGTGTAGGTCCCCACACCTTGCCAACACTGCACACTTTACTAGCTTTTAACCTTTTCTACTAGCAACACAAGGGATTTTAGTAAAAATGTTAGAGATTTTCAAATATAATACATCTATTGTAGAACCAATAACTTTGAGTTAGTCATAAAACTAGGAAAATGAATAAAAATATTCTACTAACTTAATTACCTAGGTAAAGTATTTGACTTAGGATAACACTATCCTAGGTGAAGTATAACATTTATAGCAACATTGAATCATTCTAGAACAAACTATAAACCTCAAACATAATTCCAACCAAGGATCTTAAAATTTGAGATTCTAGGATCAACCTCCATAGATCTTGTAAGAAAACCTTGATAATTACTCTGATAACACCAAGACTAGTTAGCTTTGTAGAGAAGTATACTTTGGTATGCTTTGTAGATGTACTAATATCAAGTTCACTTGACACATTTGAAATATAAAATGAGCCTATTAGGTTGAAAAAGTCAACCACAAAAGAAGAGCATCCATGAATAGGCCAATTATGTTCAAAACCTTTTCTAGGTAATGTGAAAAGCTCCCCCCAAGGAAACTTATTTGTAGAAAATTAGGGTTGAAATTAAGTAAAAACAAGAAGTGCTTGTAGGAAGAATTGTCAACTAGTGGAGGTTGAAAATTGTTTAGTGGTTTGGGCTCAAATTTGAGCCTATGGAATCTTTCAAATTTAAACAAAAACTTAACAAGGCCTTGATTAATCATTTTATTGGTGCTCTAACATGTAACTCCATAAATATTAAAGACTCGAGAGCTAACACCTAATTCTAGGAGCAAATCATCAAAGGTGAAATCAAGGCTTATGATTAGAGTACAACATAAAGGGACCACTAGATAAGGATGTATATCTCCTCCTCCTCCTTTAGGCTCTACCAAACAAAGAGGGTTTCACATGAGGTGTATTTCTTGAAATGACTAGGAACATATAATGATGAAACAAACCTTGAGGCAAACCCTATCCTAAATACATGAGAAGTTCTTATAATTTTTGACTAAGCACCAATGTGTTGGTTTACCATGGTCAATAGATCAAACATAAGCCAACATGTTGGTAGAGGTATGATTATACTTATATATTTTATCAAAATAGGAGCAATATTATAATAAACTCTCTAGCACATGGGCTTGAAGGAGTACACATGTTCTTAGCTACCATTTTTTTAATGTTTTTAGTTTTTAGTTTTTTAATTTTTGTCTTTTTTGATGTTTTGCATTTATTTAAACATTTTATATTTTTGATGCTTACTAGCATATGTAATTAATAGCCATTCATGAGATAATGTGATGGTTAAATCGTCACATTATTGTTGTAGCCACAAAGTTTCAAACCTCTATTGGGTCGTTATGTTAACAAATATTGGGCCCTCATTGGTCCAATATGCTCATAGATTTGAACTTTCACATTGAAGTTGTTGGTGTTAGTGTTAGTGTCTTCATGCTCCAAACCCTTGTTTGACCAATTTGCTCATGATTTATGCCCTTGTTGGGATATTGATGCCACAAATTTGGACTATTTAGATGACATCACTTTCAAGTACAAAAAAAGAGAAAAATATACATACACATTTTTAGGGGTTACATTTTTTTACTTAGAGCTACAAACTAGTGATGTCACAAATCTAAGGACCTCATCCTGATATAAAAACTCCACAATAACAATCCAACAAAGTTTGAACCTTGTTGGCAAGAACAACACCACATCTTTACATTACATTATGCCAATATTGGCAAATTAAACACAAAGTTATCTAAAATTAAGTCTTCAAATAAAATACAAACTAAAGACACCTTTAAAAACTTTTGACATACCTTTTTTTAATAAACTAAATGGAATTTATTAATATCATAATCTCACCTCATATTATCTATAAAATAAGAAAACTTAATGGGTAAACTTTCTTTATAAAATAAAAATTCCTAAGGTCCATAATTTGTATAAAAATATAGATGCAAATTTTCCACAATCTATGTTTTTTTTAATTTTAGTTTTTTGACTAGGTGCCACTATTTATTAATTTAAAAACATTTTATTATTATCGTCTTAACTTATATTACATATAAAATAAATAAAATTTAATCATTAGACTTTCATTATAAATAAAAAAATCAATGTATAATAGCTTAAATAATAAATAATTAAAAACAATGTATAATAGGAGCTCAATTAAACTCAACCACATCAAATCCTAATTATACATCCTTAAAAAACTCAAACCCCTTCACCATTGTGAATACTCTCCCTTCCTAAGGTCAAACATTAGGACCCCTCCGAGAATAATTAATGAATTAACATGACTTTTCTCATTACTTGTCATGACCGTTATGCTTCCCATTTATGTGCTCCAACACACATCTTATACTTTCCTCTAATCACTCACACCACATGTTTATGTTCCTAATATTAAAATAATCAAAAGAACCCTAAATCTTAAAGTTTCTTCCCCTCCACGTTATTCCAACCCCCCAAGATGGGGTCCACGTCACGAGGAGTTTGAACCCATGCATCCTTCAATTTCGGGGAGTCCTAATCGCTATAATGAACTTTAAGAATTTGGCCCGCTAAATTTAAGAATTTTTGCAAAGAGATTCTGTCCAACTGGCAAGATATGTGGCTGGGGCCAATATTATTTCAAAGCCCCGAACGTGTGGCTGGGGCCGACGAAGGGCACACATTTTGCCACGTAGATGCCTTGCATACGCCATGCAAAGGATATGTGTGGCCAGCTCATTAGATGACTAAGCATGCAATTAGTACGGATTAGTTTTAGACAATAGAAAAAGGTTTCCACGTGGCAGAAGCCTGCGGTTAGAGGGATATAACTACTTTTGGAGGGTCGCTAAGTTTAGAGGGAGTATAAAGGTGGGGTCAAATCTGGCGGTATGAGATAAAGCAATACGCGTCACGTCCAACACGCCTCTGGCCTTTAAATAGCGATCTTCGAATGCAAATCGTCAATAGAAGGTAATCTTTTTTCCTTCTCTTGAAGAATATTAGAGAAGGCGATTTCTGTGAGGATTTTTTTCTTTAGGGTTTTATTGTGAGGCAGTCTGATTGTGGAGGTTTGAGAATTTTTTTGGATCGAGTTGTATTCAATCTGAGATTTGTGCTTTTTGTTCTAGTTGGGTGGATCAGCGGCGGCGCTCGGGGATATCCTTCTGCAGTATTCTATACATGTAAGGATTCTGATAGTTTTTCTGGCTTGTTGTTATTGAATTTATGCGATCTATATGCGAAGTTTTTATTCCAGCAGTGAGGATTGGTTGGGTTCCGTGCTGTGTTGTTCTGGTTGATAACATGCAATTGCTGTTAATCTTATTATTGCTTTTTCTCCTTGTGGATACGGTTGTTGCAATTTTTTATTTCTGTTGAACAATTTTGTTGAATCTTAGATTTAGTTGATTGTTTTCATTTGCGGAGTGTTGTTTTTCGTCTTATATTAATTGTCGATTAATGTTTCGCATTGGTTCTTGTTTTATTTTAAGAATATTATATACATATATTTTGGTTTTAACAATGAGTTTTGGTTGAGCTTTTATCTGAGTCGATTTAAGGCTATTACGATTTGCCCAAGATTTTCTCTGAGTCGATTGGCTTTCAGTGTTATTGCTTTTCGGTTTTTGTAAGCTTATTTCGTTTCTCTATCTGGATTCATATTCTATGCGTTTTAGTATTATCTTGGGTTTCATTCGATTGGTTTTGCAATGGATTCATTGTACCTCGAGGTTTTCTGATTGATTTATTACCGTAGCATAAGTTTCTGTCTTTAGGTTTTTGTCATTAGGTTTTCGATCTTTCCTTTTTACATTTTTATTAAATTGCTTGAGCGCTGCTTGTTGTTTTGCACGGATTTGTGTTGGGAATAATATTGCTGTTTTATCTATAACTTTTTGAGTTTGTTTTTGGTTAGGCTATCTTATTATTTTCCACGTTTTCATTTTTCCTGTGTTTCTATATAGGAAAATTGCTGCCAGTTTTTTTGTATTGTTTTAGATTGCTTTTGGTGAGGCCAGTTTATCGTTTTTACTGTCATTTAATCGTTTTTGAGTTTCTATATTGGAAGGGATACTAATTTTCTGTGTTTGTTTGTGTTTGGGTTATTTTCGCCTCTTTTATCCTCTTCTAGGCCATTTGCCCTTTATTATATTGGAAGGGATACTAATTTTCTGTGTTTGTTTGTGTATGTTTTTGTTTGAGTTATTTTCGCCTCTTTTATCCTCCTCTAGGCCATTTGGCATTTATTATTATCCTTGATTGATCTTTTGAGTTTTTGTCAGATTAGATCAATCCGTTGCGCACATATTACAAGTTATTGCAGGATATGTTTATCCATCTTTGGTCTTTCTGTGTTGTGATGTTATCCCACATTTTAGGCTTTTCCAATCACACATGCATTACTGTTAAGGGTATGCAGTTTTTATTGTCTTGTTTTTGTGTTGCGGGGATTTAGTTTCAACTTTTCTTATTCTGATTTCTCTTCTCGCACACCTTCCGATCCTAAGACTCTTGTTCCAATTTTAAATAGGTACAGAAAATATTGCTTAACCAAGGTGTTTACACAGGGCAGCGTTTTGACATATTGCTCTTGACCTTTTATTGCTCTATCAATATCTTATTTCTCTGCCGTTTGTATGCCTGTCTTCTAGATGTACTAAGTCTGTTATTTACATCAAGATATTTCTTCTGATGAATTTATTGGTTAGAATTTTGGCTATTTGTCAAATTTTAATGGTCGTCTCTGATATATAGGTGGATATGCTTTAATATGTGTTAGTAGTCCATAATTTAAGATATTGTTGGAGCTTGGAAATTTTGTATCTTCTAATGTTGCAGGTTGATACTTTTGGATTCTCATTAGCCATTTTGATCTAGTTTTCTACCGTAGTTAAAATTTTTCGAGTTTTCCTGAGGTTGATTTGTTTCCTTGATGCTACTCTGTAGCAGCAATCATAAAGCATAAGCTTTATGATGAATCTGACCTTTTTCTTTTTACTTTTGGTTCCATATGAATGGAGAACAATTAGTTGATATAGGTGCTGTATGGCTATGATTGATCTATGTATGTACAAAATGTTTTCTTTGTTTCGGGTTTAATGTTACGATTCTAACAGGGTTTTTATTACGTTGCAGAGAGTCTGAATGTTGTGATGGAGTCCAAAGGTGGTAAGAAGAAGTCTAGTAGTAATTATCCCCAATACGAAACTCCCTTAGGCTACAAGATTGAAGACGTTCGACCTCACGGTGGCATTGATATCTTCCGCTCTGCTGCTTACTCAAACGTAAGTATCAATATTGTATTGTTTGTTATGTTATTTTAGTAGGAGCTGTAAAGGCATTAGAAGGAAGAAACTACTGTTTGCTGCAAGATGTAAATGGATAATGGTGCCTCTACCATCTGTTTTCGTAATATATGAATGCTTTTTCACATATTAACATATGTTTTTTTTACTTCTGTCGTCATGCAGTGCGTGCGCAAGCCATCCTGATATTCCCTTGCTACAGCATCTGTAGTGTAGGAGTAGCTTAATCTATTTTCAATAATTTCGTATGCTAGGAGCTTGTTTGTGGCTCTACTGCACGGCTGGCAGATTAGCTCCTCAGTTCTGTGGATTGGCAATTTCTCCCCCAACGCTCTGAAAGTTTCCTTACAAAATACTATTTCTTTCTGTCAATTCTCAGCTTACTCTTCCCGGCAAAGCAAATTACTGTACTTTTCAAAAATAGTTCAAGATGGGTGTGTCTTGTGGAGATTTTGTTACTCCTACAATGTCTGCAATTGGATTTGAAGGATTTGAGAAGAGACTTGAGATTGAATTTTTTCCGAGTCCATTCTTTGCTGACCCTGACGGTAGGGGTCTAAGAGCCCTCACTCGTCCTCAACTGGATGAAATTCTGAAATTAGCTGAATGCACCATTGTATCTGAGCTGTCAAATGAGCACCTTGATTCCTATGTTCTCTCAGAATCAAGTATGTTTATTTATCCCTTCAAGATTGTTCTGAAGACTTGTGGAACCACAAAGCTACTTCTTTCAATTCCTAAGATTTTGAGCAATGCAAGTGGTTTGTCTCTCTCTGTAAAGACTGTGAAGTATACTAGAGGGACATTTATCTTTACCGGAGCACAGTCTTTTCCTCATCGCAGCTTTGCAGAGGAAGTATCATTTTTGGAGAAATATTTTGGAATGCTCGGTTCTGGCGGAAGAGCATATGTAATGGGAGATTCAGATAAGAACTACAATTGGCATGTTTATTCTGCTTGTGCAGATCTTGGCACATCTAATGAGGACTGTAAACCTGTATTTACTCTGGAGATGTGCATGACACAACTTGACCGTGAACGGGCCTCTCTGTTTTACAAGAGCACTTGTAAGTCAGCAGGTGAAATGACTCTTAATTCAGGGATTCGTGATATTCTTCCTGGCTCTAACATTTGTGACTTTGAGTTTGATCCCTGTGGATACTCCATGAATGCAATTGAAGGGGACGCTGTTTCTACAATTCATGTAACTCCTGAGGATGGGTTTAGTTATGCGAGCTTTGAAGCAATGGGTTATGGTCCCCAAGATGTTGAACTCAAGCAACTGGTTGAGAGGGTTTTGTTCTGTTTCAAGCCAAAGGTATTCTCCATTGCTGTTCATGTTTCTGTGCCTGTTGGGCAATCCTCATGGACTTTACTTGATCAGCCTCCTCTGGGATATGTTTGTGACATGACAAGTGGACAAGAGCTTACAGGAGGCAGTAATATGGTTTATCTGACTTACAGGAGTTGTGCTAAGGAATCTCACAGGACTACTTTGCCTTTGCTTGCCTGGGAAGAGGAAAGCGAAGGAAATGACAGTTTGTTCATCAACGAAATGAAGCAAAACTGGGATGCATCGGAACAGAAGGAGAACTGGGATGAATCTGAACCATCTCCCAGAACTACTTTGTCCTTGCATACCTGGGAAGAGGAAAGTGATGGAAGCGACGGCTGAAAGTTTGCAATGCATTCCTGATGAATAAGCAAACTTTGGATCTCAATTATCTACCTGTTATCGGAAGTAGGATGGGCAAATGGGTTCTTCGTATATTTAGAATGAGAACTAGTAGTTTGGTCATTATGTTGTCCTATAGTGCAGTTTATAGTTCACTGTGTTGGGGGAGGGTTGTAGCGTAGGTTCATCATAATTTCAATTACAGTTTCACTATACATTTTGATTCTGATGGATTTTAAGATCTGCTTATGTTTGTTCACTTTTTTGAATAAATAAAGATTATGTTTTATTAGAGTAGGGAATATCATGCTCTTTAAAGTGTGTTTATGTTTTATGTTTATGTTTAAGTGTTTATGTTCAATGCATTGCTATTTTCTTCCTGTTGCTTTTATATTTTGCAAGAGTGAAATGCCAATCGGTTTTGTTTTTATGCCTTTTAACTTGAAATAGTGCAATGCTTGATATTATCATGGACTGTTGAAACATCATGCTTCTTACAGGGTGTAGGTACACAGCTATGTTCACAAACAAATGCATGATTACCTATATATATGATTTCTCTGTAAATCATCATGTCACTTGAGTAGTATTTGTTTTATTCTCTTGTTTTGCCACAGTTGAACGATAAATGAAATGCTAAGATGAGAGTCATCGAGTAGTATTTTGTTTTATTCTCGTGTTTTGCCACAGTTGAACGATAAATGCAATGCTGAGATGAGAGTCATCGAGTAGTATTTGTTTTATTTTCTTCGTTTGCCACAGTGAAACAATAAATGCAGTGCAGAGACGAGGGAAAGAAATTGAGAAGTATTTTTTTTACTCTCTTGTTTTGCCACAGTGAAATGATAAATGCAATGCTGATAAGAGAGAAATCTAATTTGTGTGGAAGTGGAGATATGTTATGTGCTTTCTATATTTGATGTGGTGATGTGTTATTTATCATGGGATTTGTCTGGATGTATCTGAAGGCTGAGGATAAACTGTGTATCGGATATCAGTATATTTGGCATATTCCATGGAATCTGATTATGATTTCTATTCTCATGATTTATATGCTTCCAGAATGATGAGAAAAGCTGTAATATCACAGTGTAAGTTATTTTTTATTGGTTAAATGATTTGACTGATTTGTAAACACTGCATGGTTATGTATTATGAGATTTGAACTTGTTAGTATGGTTTGTATTCTAATGATACAAATCGTACAAAATCACTGGAACGATGCTGTACAATATGATAGGTAATAATATGTAGGATGAGTTCTGTTTTCTTGTGACTTTCATCTGCCAGGTGTGGTCGGTAAATATTATGTGTATAATCGTTCTGTCAAAACCATCATTGGCATATCTGCTAATTATGCATTTCTCAAATATCTTGCGTGGATATATTTCATATGCAAGAGAGTCCATGGTGGACCATGTGTGCTTTTCCATCTCTCTAAAATCTTGTGAGGATATATTTCTTAGGCAGAGAGAGGGTCCATTTTGCATTTTCCTAGAATTTCGTCCCAATTTTCATTTAAGAATTTAAGATTTTATTTTTATTCGATGTTCGAATATATTCAAAACATGATCGCATATTTTATATTTATTCCCCCAAAAATTAAAAATCAATAGTTGTATAGTCATTATTCTACATAGATGTATTCATACAGAATTTATTTTTGAGTGCTCACATTTTAGAACTATTTATCATATATGATTTTGAGTCTTCAATTTAGAATTATTTATCATATGATTTTTGAGTGTTCAATTTAGAACTATTTATCATATGATTTGAGTGTTCAATTTTAGGGCTAATTTTTTTTCTTATTCCTTATTTGAAAAGTGATATGTGGTAAATGTGACCTTATTGAACCAAATTTTAGGGCTGAATGATATGTGGTAAATGTGTTGATTTTTCATCAATAGTAAAACCAATTTATTGAACTAGTTCAATAAAATTGACTTAACTTTAGGGCTAATTTTTCTTCTTTAATTTTAGGGCTAATTTTTTTCCTTATTCCTTATTTGAAAAGAGATATCAATAGTAAAACCAATTTATTTGGTAATCCAATTTATTTGGTAATCGTGACTTGTTGATTTTTCATCAATTGTAAAATCAATTTATTGAACTAGATTTTAGGGCTGATTAATATTAATATGTGGTAAATGTGACTTTTTGAGTGCTCACTTTTAAAACTATTTTTATCATATGACTTCTAAGAAAAAGTGATGTGCTAAATATGACGAAAAGTGATGTGGTAGATATAATTTGGGGTTTATGATCAATGGTAGAATCAATCTTGTTTTAAGGTCTCTTATAATTTGTTTAAGAGAATAAAATAATGAATAACCCTTTTTGAAGCATTTTGGAAAAGGAGAATTTAAACTCTAGTTTCTTCCCCCACACCGAGTGGAGCCAATTATTCATAAAAACACGGGAAGGAGTCTTATCTATACTTTGAGCAGCAAGTAAAATAATAGTATCTACAAGCCACGTAATGACAAGCTGTTTGGAGACTAAAACCTTACCTCCTGGTCTTACCTCCTGGTCCGCCTGGAGATTAGTATAAAGTATATTTCAAAACATATTTTATTTAAGGTCTTACTTTTTTTCTACCTACTATAGGCATTCATTTGTTGTAAGGTTCTAATCCTTTTCTAAATTGCTAACAAGAGAAAGGATTGTAATCCTTTTGCTAATTTCTAATAAGAAGGTTCACAATCTTCTTGTTGATTGCTAATAATAGGAACTTGCCTAGCTAATTGCTAATAAGAAGGGTTGTAATCCTTTTGCTACTTTTTAATAATAGGAACTTGCCTACTTACTAAAATGTCTTTACACGTGTTGTCTTAAGTTTGTAGTTATTTTGCTAAAAAAACTATTTGTTTATTTGTAATTCCCTTCATTAAGTGGAACAAACTTCCCTTTAAAGAGGGTAGATAAGTTTTAGCGCCATGCATTTAAGCGGTTTCATATAAGTTTTAGTCTATTTGTATCTGTACAAAAGATAGTACATACATATAGTTGAATATATATTTGTGTATATTTTCTTTTGAAAATATGAAACCACATTATTGGCTTGATTCAATACAAATTCTAAATAGAAGACAAAGCTCTTTCTTATGCCATCAATACTATTGGTAGTTTCCATCATCTAAAAACATAAGTGCAGTAATCATTATATCTAATCTAAAAAGCAGTATTTTGTATGATAATAAGTATTCTCATAATTTTAGTAGTCACCAAAAATCGTAAAGTATATATCCTACTTGTCCACTAAAAAGGTCTAAAAGTATCTATATGTGTCTTATACATAAAGTAAAAGTTTTATTTTGTATTATATTGTTTACGCATAATAACAATAACATCTTCATTTGAAAACTCCTCAGCCATGGCCATTTTTCCTTTTCCTTTGTTTTTTCCTAGAATTTTGCCTACCCAACTTTCCTTTACAAACACAGGGGGATAATCTGGATTTTATCCAGCTTCATGTTTTTTAGTGTGGATGGGACATCAAATCCTTCAACAGAGAGGTAATGATAGAACTATTCAAAATCATTGGTCGGGATGATACACAGCCATCGGAGAAGAAAATGTAAGCTCCTTTTAATTTTCGGCTAATGGATGTTAAAGACAGTTTTGTCTTTGAAGGACATGATTGGTTGTCTTGCAATTTGTTCTCCATTCACCAAATTACCAATACAGGAAAATATAGAATCCTCAAGATACATGATATCATTGCTCTTATTTATGCTATAAAACACTTGCTCAAGTCCCCATAAAATCTCGTTTATGAAAATTTCCTACATAGGGTCACAATATCATTTTTGTTAATGCCTGCAAGAACTAGGCAAGATATTAATGTGCCAACTAATTCCATTGGTTCTGAGGGTAAAGCTATAATCAAAATAGTTTTCCCTGAAAGAGAACTAAATGGAACGCCGAGTCATGTCATCAACAGGTTTCAAAATGTGACTCCACCTTTCGGGTTTGATATCGCCACAGAAGGCCATATCTTTCTTTCCAGACGAGTGAAAAGTATGCACGTTGGAATACATTTCACTTGTTGCTGACAGAATGGACGACCCAAAATCTAAAAGACCTAATACCATAATAAGGGAAGGACATAATTCACAAAGTATCGAGAGAAAGAGAAGAAAGAGATGAAATAACCTGAGAAGGATTCACAAACGATTCGTGCCAAGGAAATCAAATGTGAATGCAATGGAAAGGGAAGCATGCATATAAAGGGGAATGGAAGCCACTAGAACCTAAAGGTGAGCCGTCATTTCAAAATACAGTGGGGGATAGATATATTTTAGTTATTGATTACATTTGAGGATGAGTATATGGAGGTAGCATCAACACCTAAATTGGTCAATTCATCTGCCTCTTTGTTGCCTTCCATATAAATGTGTTTGCATATTACTGATTTAAAGTAGGAAATTAAACTCATTGCATTGATTATAATTTGGGAGCCCTCTTCAATCTCCATATTGTTTATACCTATTGATTTGCATAATAGGAGACCTTTATTGAGGATTTCAATCTCTGCCATGTTGTTAGTGGCATTGCCAATTGGTTTGATAATTTTCCATGCATCTTTTACTCCCAATCGTGAATTATGCACCCAATACCTGCATTCCCAGGACTACCTCGGGAGGCACCATCAAAGTTTAATTTAAACCAGTCTGGTTAAGGAGGGGACCATGTGTAGTCTTTTCTGGCTTTGGTATTATTAGACCATACCAAACTTTCCTTACTTGGCTATCCTAGTATGAGAAAGTGCCTTCTTTGCATATGAAATTCCTTAGTATGTTCTTTTCCACTTACACTATGATAGCCTCTATTTTTGAGAAGATGTTTTGTCCCCATCTTCTTTTCTTAGAAGGTTCTGCGATTTCTTTCTTTCCAGATTTCCCAAATTAGAATTGAGGGGGAAATTTGCCATAATAAGTTATATAGGTTTTTGCATTAGGGTGAAGGCCAACTATTGAGAAATTCAAAGAGGCTATTGGGCATTGCTGTAGGAAATTGGAGTTTTTGAAGTAGCCACAACCAACATTCTTGTGCAAAAGGGCAGGTTAGTAGGATGTTATCCATCATTTCTTTATGGGATTCACATAATGAACATTGAGAAGGACCTTCAAACCCAATTTTTCTGAACCATTCAGCTCTGATAATTCTGTTTTGTAGTGCAGCCCATGTGAACATACCTACTTTTGGCAGGTAGAGTTTATCCCAACATAAATGTAGGGGTAAGTCTGACTTCTGCCAATTCTGATTATTTGCTAGTAATTGGCAACCCTCTCTTACTTTGTAGGATCCAATTTTGGATCCAACCCATAGTAAAGAATCATCTTCATTTTTAGGTGTAATCTGTCTTGTAGATAGAAGTAGACTAAGTTCTTGTTTCTCTTGGGCTGAAAGGGGTGTATTATCTAATGATTTCCACTGCCATTTTATGAAAGGATCCCCTTCTGGGAATTTAATATAGTTATTAAGAGTTGATCCCCATAGATTGGTGAGAGTCTTTAAAATGGGGGGAAATCGAATCTGAGAGAGGACTATATCCACCCACAGAATCATTCCAAAATAATGCCTCATTGCTAGAGCCAATATCCCAGGTTAAATTATTGGTAATAATATCTCTACATTCTAATATGAAATTCCACGCTTTGGAGCCTTTAGATGGGTTAGCCATTCTGAAGATACTTGGTTTGTTATCTGGGTCAAAGTATTTATGAAATAAGATCTTAGCCCATTTTCTATTGTGTTCATGATACATTTTATGAAATATGAGCCTCCTTAGAGACTCAGTAAGGTTCCTAGAAAATCCACCAAATACTTTTATCATTTTTTAATTTCCATATGTGCCACATGATTAAGGTGGAGAGAAGGACAAAAAACTTATTAAATGACTGCTTAAGACCCTTATTATTAGTAGATAAGATCTCAAGGAGGGAAAAATTGATTCTTCAAGAGAAACCAATTTTTTTCCAAATTTCTTTAGCAAATGGACAGTCAAAAAATACATGAGTAACAGACTTTTGGAGTCTATAAAAGCTACAAATAGAAGGGTCGCCACTGGGGAGTTTGAGAAGCCACCAAAGGAAGCACTTGATTTTAGGTTCTGCAAGGGAGGTCCACAGATTGTAGAAGATTGTGGTCCATTGAATAGATTCAAGACAAAGGCTCCAACAGGTGTTCACATGTGAGAAAATAGAGGAGTCATTAACTAGGAGAGTTGTCTTGAATGGGAAAGCTCTTGATTCTTCCGTGTCCAAGTGAAGCCATGATAGAATCCCCAAGAACCAATCCTAACCATACCATCTTTGAACAAGTTCTCCAGCTTCTTTTTCTTTATCTTTATGACAATTGTTGCCTGCACACCAATTTTATGAAATATGAGCTTCCTTAGAGATTCAATAGGGTTCCTGGAAAATCCACCAAATACTTTATCATTTTTTAATTTCCATATGTGCCACATGATTAAGGTGGAGAGAAGGAAAAAAAAATATTAAATGACTACTTAAGACCCTTATTGTTACTAGATAAGATCTCAAGGAGGGGAAAATTGATTCTGTCAGAGAAACCAAAAATTTTCCAAGTTTCTTTAGCAAACAAACAGTAAAAAAATACACGAGTAATAGACTTTGGGAGTCTACAGAAGCTACAAATAGAAGGGTCTCCATTGGGGAGTTTGAGAGGAAGTCTATGCAAGAGAAGCCACCAAAGGAAGCACTTGATTTTAGGTTATGCAAGGGAAGTCCATAGATTGCAGAAGATTCTGGTCCACTCAATAGATTCAAGATAGAGGTTCCAACAGGTTTTCACATGGGAGAAAATGGAGGAGTCATTAACTAGGAGGGCATACATCTGTTTAGATTTGATCTTGGGCAGAAATGTACCATTCTACCACTTAAAAAGAAGGTGGCAATTGTTGTCTACATAATAATCATTAGGAAGATTAAGGTCTTTACAGGCTTCTTTCAAAACATAAAAAGTTCTAAACTATGAGATTGGTAGGTCAAATCTAACTTTCAATTCTTCCCAACCAATATGAGCTTTATTTTGGAGTATATCAACCATATAGGAAATTATTTTTTCATTCCATAGTCTTGTTGAGCACCCTTGCAGTAATGCAAGATGTTTCTCTTTGTATTTTAAATTCCACCATATATATATCTATTGCCACAAATCATATTATTGCAGTGAATCACCTTATTATTTGTAATGTATTTTTTTAACATAATACCAACCTTTCCATATTGATTTGAACACTGCTGATCCTTGCACTTTATAATCAAATTCTCCTACAAGGATGTCATTAAGTGATAAACTCATCCATTTCTTTCCTTTCTTAGGATAACCTCTTATTATATTATTTCTTATCAAAATTTTCCGTGGCTCATATCTCTCTATGGATTTTACAAACCATTTAGTGGCAAGAGATATTCCTTGAGTCCTTAGGTCCTTCAGACCTAATCCCCCATTTTTCTTCTCTATGGTACACCATACCCACCTCACAACATGCCCTTTTTTTATTACCCTTGCCATCAAACCATAGATAGTCCCTTATGATTTTTTGAAGAGTATTAAACTGGTAGTGACAAAATAGCCAAACTGAGGAGTAATAGATCGAATAGGAAGTTTTTTTTTGACAAACCTGCACTCTTCATGCCATGGATAAATATTGGCTATCCCATTTGTCTAACTTCTTCTCTAATCTCCGTTAAACCCATTCCCACATTGTTTTCATGTTTGGGCTTATGGAAAATGGGATGCCCAGATATTTGACTTGGCAATTCGGCCCCTCCCATCTAAATTCCATTGGGATAACCATAGTGGAGGTTCCTCTGTCCATCCATTGAAATCTTACTACCTGAGGTTGTGCAAAACTAGTCCATCTTATTCATAAATGTTACCAGATTCTCAACCTCTAGCTTCAGTATTAGTGTTGTATCATCAACAAATTGCACATTGGTAACTTCTTTACCTTGGAAAATTTGCAACTATTACAAATAGGGCTGGTGCAAGAGGACAACCTTGCCTAATAGATCTAGTTCTCCAGAATGTACCTTCCTTTAACAAACCCAATATGATTGCAATTTATAATCTTGGGAAGGACCTCTTTAAGTCTAGTAGCCAAGGCTTTGGTATGAAACATTAAGAAGTGTGATGGGTCGCCAATTTTTTATTAGGGACCTATCACCCTCCTTGGAAATAAGCTTGATAAGCCCACTATTAATCTCTCATCCTAAGGTTCCTTGTAGAAAGGCTTCCTCATACACCTCTAGCAGATCTAGTTCAATCCAATCCAAATTTTTCTTATAAAATTTTATAGGTAGACCATCAGGTCCAAGGGCCTTATCTAGTGCAGTTTGTTTTATAGCTCCATTGATTTCCTCTAAACTGATAGGATTGTTGAGAAGGGTTAAATCTTCTCCCCCCACTCTAATAGGAACAAATTGTTTGATCTTATTTCTAGATTTTGCCATCTTTTCTCGACTATCCTACGAAGTGAATAGTTTTTTATAAAACTATGCAAAAACTTGGACAATACTCTCTTGGTCCTCAATTTTAGCCCCTTCTTCCCAAATCTCCTCAATCCTGACCTTGGCTTCTTTTTGTTTGAGGAGGTTAAAAAAGAATTTTGAACCCCTATCTCCATGCTCCACCCACTTACCCCTAGATCTGATTTTGACTCCTATGAGCTTATGATTCTACACTCTTCTGAGAGCATCTTTAGTTTTTGCTAATTTAGATGCAACATCTTCAGAGGAGGGATTTTCTTGCATAACAAATTCTGTCTTTGAAATATCTTCATGATGTTTTTCTTCCAACCATCTAGCATCCCTAGCCCTTTTCCCCCCAATTGTTTGAAACAAAGAATTCCATCTTGAGGTGTTCTTGGCCCATCTACTCCTTGCATTACTGTGTTTCACTACTTCTCTGTTGTACCTTCTAATCATATACACAACATTATAGATTCCTGCCTCATCCAACAAAGAGGTTTTAAGGAAGAAAGATTTGTATCGAGGGAAACTCTTAACAATAGATCCAATAGGAGTGAATCTAACAGTTATGGGGTGAGGTCCGGTTGTATAAGCGATCACCTTAACTAGTCTGCATGCATAATATTTTTGATAATTGAAGAAATCATGATTAAAATTAAATCTGTCAAGTCTAGAGTAGATTATTTTGCCTCCTTGCTGAAAGTTGCACCAAGTATACCAAATGTCTTTGTTGTCATTTTCGCACCCACTAAGTGGATCAAGGAAATTGTATTTTCCAATCACCTTGTTCCAAAATAAATGTTCACTGCCCTTCCACTCTAATATATTACTGCCCAGATTATCTTGAGAGTTCACTACCATGTTAAAATCTCCTCCCAGGATCTAGGGGGCTTCCTCTAGTTGATACAACCATTTCCACAATTCTGTTCTCTCCTTATGATCATTGGAGGCATATATTGAACATATTCCAAATTCCCTACTTTTATATTCAAGGATCAACCAAACTGCTCTATTACATGGTGAAGTTCCCCATCTGGAGACAAGTTTGGCCCAGTGAGGGCTTATGAGAATAGATGTGCCTCATCTCCCTCTGTTATGTGTGGTAGAGAAGGAAGTAGCTTCTCTCCAAATACATTTAAGGGAAATATCAAGTGTGAAATTGGTAGCTTTTAGTTCTTGTACATCAAAAAATCAAATCCTTTATTTGATCTCAAAAATCTCTGCACTATATACTTCCTATCCGAGGATTCCATTCCTCTCACATTCCAAGATGCAACCTTAATGTCCATAGAAATTATGTAGAAGAGTCCATGCTAGTCCTAAAGCTTGAGTAACATTTAGGGAAATTATTACTATTATTGTTTTTGGTCTCCTTTTTATTGACTGAGCCTATAGGTCTTCCCCTTTTTCTCTTTCCTTCTTTGGGTCGAATGTTGTCTTCTCCTTCTACTAGATTCTTAGAGTTAACGGGGGAGTCAGCTATTCTGGGCTTTCTCTTTATTTTTCTAGAGTTGAACTTAACATCCTTATTCACACGACTTTCACTAAAAATCTCTTTGAGGGATAAATCAACCTTCTGAGAAGTTGCAGCAAGATCTCCCCCCTTGCTAACTTCCTCCACCCCAGAAGGGACATTAAGGTGTGAGTGGGTGGAGGGAGTGGGTAAAGGGAAGGTAGAAGAGGGGACCTCACGGGTTGCAGGAATGACAATCAATTCATAATCATTCAATGGAATTCCACTGGAGGGAGCTCTGTATTTACTTCCACTCTATTCTTCTAAGGTATCCATGTCATCATGACAACACTCACTGTTCCCCATCTCCCCTTCTTCTTGCACACTCTCTCTATCAATTCCCTTCTTATTGTCACTTCTGTCTTGGAGAGACATGTCAGGAGGGGGGTGTGTTCAATAATTCTTTCATTGGTATTTCCTCTCTTTCTCTTGAAGCGTCCATCATTTCTCCTAATCTTATCCATAACCAACTGTTGAACATTTTAAAACTTGCATCTATTTCTGCTTTTTTGCAAAGGAGGGATTCTTATCTTCAATCTCATTGTTTACTTCTTTTCTTGGTTCATCCATAGAATCCCTTTCAAAACCAAGAGAAAATGAAAGTTTTTCAAGGCTTAATCAGACAGGGTTAGGATCAACCGTGTTGCATTCACCAGAATTAGGGGAAGGATTAGGGGTGGGGAAAACTTTAGTGGCGAATATTCACCATTTGGCAAATCTCTCATGTCTGCGACCCAAGATTTGGCGAATATAATGTGTAAATCATGTTGTCCATTGTAGGATTTCACAAATGTGCAAATCCACAGCAAACCAAGATCACCTGCAAGCAAAATACCGAAAGCTGTAGAACAACCTGTGAGAGAGAGAGAGAGCTAGGGTTTTGAGAATCTCAGCGGAGTGAGAGTAAAATGTATTTCCCAAAAGAATGAACAATAATTACAAAAAAGCGGCTTATAAGGTGAGAAACCCTAAAGCCGGAGAAAGCTAGGTTTGTGCATAAATAATTAATAAACATATTAATTATTATGCACCTAAATGACAAGCTTAAGTGTAAATAGAATAATAGTGACCTTTAATAATTAAATCAGATAGACTTAATTATAAAGGTAAATATACTATTACTCTAACATCCACGTCGTCCAAACTTTATAAATATTGGGTCGAATGCCTAGGCCCATCGCCTATTGGTTTATGTATTTTTATACTTTTCTATCACAATATCGCCAATCAAATTAATTGTTTAACACTATAAATTGAAACATTTCGCCTATAATTTCCAAAGTTTGTCGTAATTGACAACCATATTTGTCAATATGTGGTTGATATTTAAGGTTAGGGTACTGGTTACATGACATGTGTCTCTATTTCAGAGACTTTCAATGAAACTTTATGACTTTGAAAACTTTGTCCCGAAATAGATTTGATGTGTCTCTATTTTAGAGACTTTTGGGGGAATATTTGTATCCTTTTAAACCTTGGCCCGAAATAGAATTCCTGCCATCCATCTGGGATCATCCAATGGTTATTAAAATTAGGGTTGGTTCCTGTTAAAAGATATAAAATTAACTCACGAAACCTTAATAAAATAATAAAGGTTCCCATCTAGGGGGCGCTGCCCCCAAACCCCCATAGAATAATAATGGTTTCTCGGTATGTGTGTCTGTCACCGCGATTTTTTTCAATAATGAGATATTTGCCAAGATTTTATAGAATTTTCATATAATTGAAAAAAAATCGCCTGTACAAATAATAATTTTTCCGCTCAAATTAAAAACTTTCACCAACAATATTAAATTCCCCCCCCCAAAAAATAATGGAGGATTCGCCAGTATTTTACACCTTTTCCCAGAAGGGGGTTTCTTAAAGTTTTCCATGGTTAGGGGGGATCAATGGCTTGATTCACAGAGGAGGAAGGTTGGTCAGAGCTAGGTAATTCAGGTAGGTCAATCTCGCCCTTACCTCTGGAGGCGGCTTGAGGTTTATATTTTGCAGCCAAAAGAGGGTGGTTTCTCCTCCTATGGGCGTCTCTCTTGCAAAGGAAGTATGAGTTCACTCCACCTAGAAATTCCACCATACATGAGAAGAGACCATCCTCAAGATAAAAAACAAGGCTATCAAGAATATCAACACCGGGTTTGATAGAAACCAAGACTCTAGCATCCATATGTGGGAGCAGGGCATTAGACTAGTCAATGCAAATGACTTTGCCCAATGAATCTAGGGCTTTTAGTAATACATTCCAAAGAAATTGAGGTATTCCTCTAATGGTTAACCATCTAGGGCATGGGATCATGTAATGTAATTTTGAGTTACAATTACCAAAAAGAAAATGGCTTTGCCTTTTCACAGCATTTTGCGTGCTCAATCAAAAATTTTCTCAGTGAACTCTCTCGATCCACAAATACAGGCCTTCTCAAGCACCAAATATGTGCATTTGAGGCGCTGGGATGGAAGACAGGTTATGAAATCTTCATTCTTAGAGAATAAGTCTTCTGGTTGGAAGCATGTTTCAAGGTATCGCTGTTGCACCAATCTGGCCCTTTCAGATCCGTTCTCTCTAAAGATATCTAACAACTTCTCAACACTCAATGCCTTCTACCCTAGGGTTCCACCTAGGGCTCCTCCATGGGGATGTCATATCACATCACAAGGAACTCTGAATCCTTATTCTCCTCCGCATCTTTGACTTCAGATGGCTTGGGATAAAGGGTTTTCACTCCAGGATAGGAAGAGGAACTTATGACATTCGTCCTCGACTCCTGATCAAACTAATTTTGGATTTCTCTGCCCTGATGTCTCCCTGGGAAAGGTATACTCTCCACCACATAAAATACTCACAGATATAGAAAAGAAATATAATTGTGGCCACAAAATAGTATAAACACAGAAGATATTAGGCTCTACATCTACAACACCGATTAGTTGTTAAAAATGGGATGGTTAGAAGAGTACAAGATATGTGTGCGGAGTATGGTCTTTTTTGCAGGTGGAAAGGCATTGTAGCGTTGGAAAGAACTATTTCCAACTGGGTCAAAGAGAAATTTCAAAATGAGGTATGCATTACAACCCTCCAAGAAATTTTTTTATATTTAGATTGCTCAAGTAAAAAACTTAAAGTGAAGCTCCTCTCTGGAGGTTTTCCAAATTTTAGGAATATAGGATTTTATACCCTCTACTGGAACCCTCTCTTTAATCCATCAAAATTGAAGAATTTTTTGGTTGAAAGGGTGATTCTGCTCAATAATCTTCTAATTGATCTCTCAGATGATGAGACTCTGAGGAAGATAGGTAACAACTTAGGGTATTATATAGGTTGTGTTAACCTCAATGTGGCTCATGCTGAAAGAATCATTATTTTCAAAATGGATATCAATACTACCATTAATTTCTCTTTGGAAGTTCAATGTAAGGCGGGATCAATTCTCATTAACCCTAAAATTTTATATGGGGATTTGGTGAATATTGATTATTTTGATATAGACCTTGTGAGCTCGAAAACATCTCTGCCATTAACCAATAGAATGGTGGAAAGATTTTGTGCTCTACCCTCTAACAAAGTAGCAAACAACATCCTAAATTCTGATAAGCTCTCTGGTGGAGATATTTATACCCGTGAAGGTGTGGAGATTAGATGTCAAGGCGCTCAATCCATAAACCTTAAGCATAAATTTATAGTATCTTCTTCCCCTCCCTCTTCATTTCTTGAGGAAGGAGAAATCTGTTTGTACCCTAGCTTTCCTTATTTATAAGATCCTATTCCCAACATATCCTTTAACTAAAAAATAGGAGGCTTTTGTTTTATCAATGATCTTCCTCATCAGGTAGAGACCTTGACCACTAAAGGTAGTATTTCTGCACCAGATTGTCCTCATTCAAAAACTAATAGAAAGATCAATTAAAAACTGGTTCTTGAATTAAATGACAGAACAATAATGAATTTAACAAATGATACATCACCTTCTGGTACTAAACTCCTCTCAAGTCAGGTATCAAAGTCACTCTCAGATTCAGGTATCCCTCAGACTCTGAACAATAATTTAGGCATTAACAAAACTCTAGCAACAGGGACAAATATTATAGAATTTTCTTTGTCTCCTAATGATGAGGTCAGTGACACAGTAGAAACCAATAGAAGAAAGAAAATACTAATTCAAGAAATAATGAAACTTGATTCTTCATTAAAACTTTTAGATATTACTAAAAATATTGCAGTAACCCCAAACAAAGAATTTTCTGAGTCTGCCTGTCTAGCTGAGGATATGATTAAAAATTTAAAATCTAAAAATCAATCTACTTTGGATAGGCTCGGGTCTGAAGAAGATAAGAGCTGCATCCCTAAACCAACACCCTTAAAAAATTTCAAACCTAACAGTACAGAGGAATATAGTTATCTGAATAATATAGAAACTCAAAACTTGGAGAATGAGGAAATCAATGACTTTCTAGGACTTAATGAGGACTCAGAGGATCTACTACTACTAAAATTAATAGATTCAATGAGAAATGATGATAATACTAATCCTATCACATCAACTATGGATCATAAACTAACAGGGGAGAATAAGTTGGGACTATTGTCAAATGTTTGTGGAAAATCCTCCCCAAGTTTTCCCAAGCTATCATTAAAAAGAGGTAGGAAATCTCTTTCTGAACTTAGGCAGAAAGATGGTTTGGCATTAGGTCAAACTAAAATTACATCAATTCTTAATGTAGGGAAGGGGACATTCCTTCCCAAGGTGCCATGAAAATCATTTCTTGGAATGTTAGGGGATTAATTGCCCCTAACAAACAAAGGCTTCTAAAAAGGAGCTTATCTTCCTTATAGGCATCACTATTTCTGATTCAAGAAACTAAACTAGGACAAGAGGGATATGCTAACTTTAGAAAGAAACTAGGAATTTGGGAAGTTACAGGGGTAGATTCCAATGGAGCATTAAGAGGATTAGCCTTTATTTGGAATCCAAGGTTCCTGTCACTGGAGCTTCTGATTTCCAATACCCACTGGATGGCAGGTAAGGTTAATATTCTTAACTGCAACCTGGAATTTATTATAATAAATATATATGGACCAAAAATTTTACATGACAAGAGATCTGTTTGGACTGAAATAAATAAATTTACTCTTATCTCTCCAAATGAAAACTTATTCATGGGTGGGGATTTCAATGCCATTTTAGATATCAGTGAAAAATCAGGTGGTTCAAAAAAAATCTCTCAGACAACTACAAAATTCAAAGAGTGGATACAATCAATAGCTGGTATGGACATTCCGCTGGACAATGGCATTTTCACATGGTCAAATAAACATGCTGATAGTGAACTAATCTCAGAGAAACTGGACCGATTTTTCTACATAGGCAACTTAGCTAGATTTAATTAAAATTTCAAAGCCAACATTGTGGCACATTTCGGTTCTGATCATTTCCCGATTTTCCTAATCTTAGAAGAAGAAATTGCTCCTAAGAAGAATCCCTTCAAATTCAAAAAAATGTGGCTAAAAAGTGAGGAATGTTTGACTAATATTGAAGAACGGTGGAATGAAAAGAGCTTTAAAGGATCCAAAACCTTTATTTTAAACTCTAAACTTAAACATATTAAACAAAGACCGATTGTTTGGAACAAAGAACATTTCGACAATATCTTTGATGAAAAATATAATTCACGAGGGTGAAATAGAAGAACTGAATGAGGAGGTCATCAGGGATGGGATGAATTCATAAGCATACACCAAAGAAATTTTTTTATTACACAGTTATGAGGATATATTAGCCAAAGAAGAATATTAATGGAAACATAGATCAAGAGAATTATGGCTAGAAGAAGGGGATAGGAACACTAAATTTTATCATAAGAGCTCCAAGGAAAAAAGAAACTTTAACCGTATCACTAAGATTAAGAAAGAGGATGAGACATCAATTGTAGATCCTGCAGATTTAGCATCTGAAGCTGCTATACACTTTGAGACTATCCTTAATAACCTAGAAGGATCAGATAGATTAGCACATAAGGAAATATTACATTCTATACCCAACATTATTACTAATGAACAAAATAAGTTGCTCAATGCTAAAATTACCAAAGAGGAAGTATAATTTTCTCTTAAACATCTCTACCCAGATAAATCCCCTGGACCGGATGGATTTCCCACTTTCTTTTATTTGCAATTCTGGAACTTTATTGGTGACGAAGTAGTTGAGGCATTAGAAGGCATTAAAAACTCAGGTAGACTCCTTCAAGAAATCAACAATACGTTTATAGCCTTAATACCCAAAAACTCAAACCCTGATGGTTTTGATGACTATAGAACCATATCACTTTGTAATACAATATATAAACTATTAACAAATACTATAGCCAATAGGTTAAAAAAGTTACTTCCCTTCATCATTTCTGAGGAACAATCTGGCTTTGTCCTAGGAATATCTATCCTTGATGGAGTTATCATTGCACATGAACCCATTCATATAGTCCAGCACAACCACCTTCATAGTATGCTTGTCAAATTAGATATCAAGAAAGCTTATGATAAGGTGGACTGGCAGTTTCTGTGCAAATGTTTGGAAGCCTTTAGCTTTTCAAAACAGTGGATCAATCTAATTTTTGAATGCATATCTGGACCTAAGATGCCGGTACTGCTAAATGGTAATCTAGTTGGTTTCTTCAGTATCTCTCAAGGGATTAGATAGGGTGACCCATTATCCCCTTTTCTTTTTATCATTATGACAAAAGATTTAGGTAGGAACCTCACCAAAGCCAAGGATAATAACATGATTGATAGCATAAAAATTTCTGAAGGTGTTGATGCCTGCACTCATCAATAATTTGTTGATGATAAAATCCTTTTTGGGAAGGCAACATTGATAGAATCCAGAGCAATTAAAAACATCCTAGACCTGTACTCTAAAGCATCAGGGCAAAACATTAATAAAGGAAAATCTGAAATATATTTTCTAAATACCCCGGAGATGGAACATAGGACTATTTGTAGAACCCTGAAATTCAACAAAGGAGAACTACCATGTAAATACTTAGGGGTTCCCTTAGACAAAGGTAATAGATCAAATAATCTCTGGGATAGAGTATTGAATAATATTGACAAAAAGGCAAAATATTGGAAAGGGAAATGGCTTACTAACGCTGGAAAAATCGTGATGATCAAATCTATTTTGTCAGTAATTCCAATATACCAGATGATGTGCACGAGCCTCCCCAAAGGAATAGAGAGAGATATTAATAAAAAACTCAGTAATTTTTATTGGCAAGGATCGAATGAGAAGAAAAAATTAGCAATGTTTGCATGGGATAAGATGTGTAAACCTAAAGAAGAGGGAGGCTTGAATATTAAAAACATAAAAAAATAGAACATTGCTCTAGGTGCAAAACTGGTATGGAAAATGTACAAAGATCCTTCTGCCAAATGGGCTAAAATATTGAGATACAAATACTTAGATGGAACTGACAATTTGAGTATCTTCAGACATAGTCTTCCTCCAAATGGTTCTAGAATTTGGAACTTTATCCTAGAGTGTAGTAAGGTCATCATGGACAATATTACCTGGGATATAGGGAATGGGGAAACTTCCCTATTCTGCAATGACTCATGGGTTGGCCTCCCTCCTCTCAGTACTGTCTTGAATGATGATCCCTCTATAGATAACATTAAAACTAATAGGGTTTTATATGTTAAGGATTATATAGATGTAATTGATAACAACCCAACATTAGGCTGGACATGGAAACCCTTGGATAATTTGGGATTGCCTAGTATATTTAGAATGACTTTAGAAGAAAACCTAAAATGTAGGAAAATCAATCCATCAATGGATGCATATAGAATAATTTGGGCTAAATCTAAAAATGGTGAGTACAATACCAAAGACGGGTATGTTAATCTTACTAATGTAGCTCCTACTTAAATTACGCTCCCTATAGATCTTTGCTGGAGTAAAAAATGCCTACCAAAAGTTGGCATGTTTACATGGGCATAAGCTCAACATAAAATTTTGACTGCAGAATGATTCCAGAAAATGGGTTATCATGGTCCCTCTAGGTGTGAATTATATGGGGAGTCTTGTGAAACCATTAATAATCTCTTCATAGAGTTCCAGTTTTCATACTCTCGTTGGACTTGGTTGGCCCAAAAACTCAATTGGAAAACTGCATTCCCCAATAATATAGATGATCTTCTTAAATACTGGTCCAAAAAGATGGAATCTGGCTTGTTTGATAAGATTTGGATTACTGCCCCATCTATTCTAATCTGGGAATTATGGAAGGAAAGAAATAGACAAATCTTCAAGGATAAGAAAATGACAAGTGACCAATTTTTAAACAGAGTAGAAGCATGCATAGTTGAAGTCATTAATAATCTCAACCTGATAGGAAGAAGAGATACACAATTCACCTTAGTTGATGAAAGATTAAGGAAGCTTTGGTTTGGGTTAAAAATCCCTCCCTTTATAGGACAACAAGGAATAGATGAAACAAATCTTAGGAATAATTGTGTATGGGAACCTCCCCCTCTAGGGTGGCACAAACTAAACTTTGATGGTGCCTCAAAAGACAATCTAGGTAAGGCTGGGTTTGGATGTTGTATTCATGATGAAACATGAAGAATGATATCATACAAACAAAAATATTTAGGCATAGCCACTAAAAATATAGCAGAATGTAATGCGCTTATAGAAGGTCTATTGCTTTGTAAGATAATAAACCTAGATCATATTCAAATAGAAGGGGATTCAGCTATAATTATCAATGCATTTAGAACTGGTAATACTCAGAATTGGAGATTGAATGGACTTGTTAAAACCACTACACAATTAATCATATCTTTAGAGAAGGAAATCAAATCATAGACTCTTTGGCCAATAAAGGGGTAGAAGGAAGGAATATAGAGCATCATAGCCCTTCTACCAATATAGTAAATAATTCTGGTTTTTAAAAGTGGTTCTATTAAAACATAGTAATAATATTAAAATACTAATAAGATTTTTCTAATGGATATGCAATATTAGGAAGATATTGTTCAAGATAAAGTCACCATGGTAATCTCTTATCTTGAAGTCAATATGAAAGAACTAGTATTGACTCAAGACAAGAAATTATCATGTTGAGTTCTTATCTGTGGTATTTCTTTCTCCATACTGTATATAGACAGTGCTTCTGAAGATAGAGCATGA
Organism: Thuja plicata; assembly: GCA_018584345.1. NCBI lineage: Eukaryota > Viridiplantae > Streptophyta > Pinopsida > Cupressales > Cupressaceae > Thuja > Thuja plicata. The sequence continues at coordinate 638,679 of MU226274.1, read as the reverse complement.
CAATAGTAAGGTAAACGAGTGATTTAGTTGAATTTACTTCACAACCTAATATAGATGAATTCTCATATATATACTGATATATATATACATACATACATACACACACACACACACACACACACACACACACACACACACACACACACACACACACACACACACACACACACACACACACACACACACACACACACACACACACACACACACA
>MU226274.1:604647-623928 GCA_018584345.1 Thuja plicata | reverse complement strand
TACTCTGCAGTATTATTAGTATTTTTAAAATTCAGTTTATAGGCCAAATGAGTAATTTCTCCATCAGGGGCTATTAAAACTATTCCAGCTCCTGATCCAGCCTTGGCACAACTTCCATCAAATTCTAATGTCCATAATTGCTCAACTTTTGCTTCTTCTATCTCTTCTTGAACATAAGGACTAGTATAGGATATCATATAATTTCCAAATTGCATTTCTTGATAAAGAATTTGGGATCTTGGATCATCTGACTTTAATACAGTGAATTTTTCTTTTCCTTCTAGTTCCAACTTCACCTTTTTATTTCCTACTTGAATATAAGAAGATGTCCAATCTAACTTGATTTCTCCTCCCAAGTCTTTGCAAAAACTTCTACTAAGCAGCATTCCATAACTCTCAGGGATATCAGCGACGAGGATTGTGAGCTTCAATCTTTTAGAAGGATAAGCAGCTAAGGCAACTTGAGTGTCTTTAATTTGACCGATTAAAGGCACTTGCTTAGCATCCATAGAATAACATTTACCAAAGACTTTGGTCAGAGGCAGCCCTAGAGATTTAACAACTGGTGTGGGCATTACATTATCTGAGGCTCCAGAGTCTATGATGCAATTACTTAATCTGTTGCCATTAATAAAAAGAGACACATAGAAAGGTTCTGGTTTCAAATCTGAACCAGTAGCATGGAACACATATTCCTCTTCTTGAAATAGCCTAGTGATTGAGAAATCATCATCAATTGAATCTTCTTTATTGATACTGACCTGTCTTTTATCACTAACATTAGAATTGTCATGAATTTTTTCTCCATCTTTGCAGTGATCAAACAATATTTTGCATTGATCAGGGTGTGATCTCAAATAATCCATAGTAGATATTTGAATTTTAGTTTCTTCACAAAATTGAATAATATCAAAAGAGGAAGGAAATTCATCAGAACCTGAGAGGACATTGAAGATACCGAGTAGGATGAAGCTGTAGAGACAGAAAGTGTCAAGGTACAAGATCCTAAATCTATTGATGACACATGCAAATCTATTGTAAATTCTGGATCTATTACAGATTCAAAGATTAGAAGACGGTTGCAATTAGACCCAGAAGATCAGAATAAAATAGAGGACACCATCATAGAAAAATGTACAAGTTCAAATATGTACCGATTTAGTTTGAAGGCAATCATGTACCAAGATAACTATTGGATAGAATATACCCCAGATGGACATTTTCTTTGAAGAATGAGAAAGAAATAAGAGAAAGAGTACTTATTTCTCTAATGCCACTTGAATCAAAGAAGGTAGAAATAGATGAAATGATGGAGACATACAAAAAGGAGTTCTCACTGAAGTTGAGAGCATATAAATTTCTTGAAGGAAATATTATAGATCTTGAATAGGATAGCCATAAGAAATGGTGTAAAATCATGAACATACCCACTAAGGAGGAAAGCCCCAACAAAGACCTTCAACAACAAGATGTTGGCAAGGAAACTCAAGATGACACATCTATTGATTTAGACAAGGAAGAAGATAATACAACCGGAAAAAAGAATGCAGATGTTGCAGATGAATCATGGCCAGACACCACAAATGACAACATTGTGGATACAAATGTTATTGACATTACCGATGACCTAACATAAGAAATTAATAAAGATGAAGATGTGACTGTTGCAAAGGACACAACTGATGAACATGCCACAAATGTTGATACTACAAAAGTAAACATTCCATGCAACATGCCAATATTGATACAAGCTATCAATATTCTGCAAGAATCAAGAAAGTTACCTGAAAAGGAAACTCCCAAGGATGCATGGGAAGAAGAAAAGAAATACAACACCTATGGTTAGCAAGACATCAGAGCCACTCAAGATGTAACCGATACTGATAAGGTTACATGAGGAGATACAAAGAAGGATGCAGATACAATCGATAAGAATGCAAAAAAAAAGAATGATGAAGCTAAGGACACCGATGAAGGAGACAAACCTAAAGATGGTACTCCTGAGGAAACCAAAAAATGTGCTACCAAAAATGTGAAGGTGAATGTGGAGACATCTACAGACACACAACAAGCTGAAACTAACACCAAGAAACAAAAAGAAGCACAACAGGTCACTTCATCAAGCACAACTGAGAAAGCCGAGAAATTGGCAATGGTCTTACATTCTAGTGATTCACAGAAGAAGAAGAAGAAATCAAAGAAGAATAAGTTGGATGTCACCTTGGATGAACTAATAGAAATACCAAAGTGTGACCCATCTACACTTGATTTTGAAGCATTACAAGAATATGGAGAAATATGCCAACGAAAGGCATTACAGGAGAAGCTGAAGAAACAACACATGGACTCCATGGTACTGGAGAAAACATGGGACATTTTGCACCAAATTATACCCGATGTTGATATTGATTAAAACAAGCCAATACTAGATCAATTAGCCACTCTAACTGACACAATAACAACTCAGAATATAGATGCTGAGAAGGCAATTAAGGAGAGAGCAGAGCTGAAGTACCAACAAAAGCTCATTGACAACATCAGCCAAGAAGTGATGGTAAATAAGGTAAAGCTATGAGAATTCATCACTGAATTAGACCCAATTATTATTGAAGCTATAACCTTGATTAAAAAATTGAGCACAATAGACAAGTTCACTAAAGAGAATAGTGACAACATTGCAAAGCTGGATACAAATCTAGCAAACAGTGCAAAAAGCTTAACCACTGATGGAGACAATGTAGTTAAATTGCATTATGAGAAGATCATAGAGATAAAATAGTTAAGGCAGGAAATATGGGAAGCAGAAACACACTTTAGGGAAGAAGTAAGCGAGCTCCAAGCTCAACTTCTACCAAACCTTATACTGCTCCAACATCATATTAGTTCAGCAAGGCAACTGATAGCAACTCCTGAGATGTTTGTAGCAGACAACATCTATGACATGCACTCAAAGATAACACTCGAGCACATGGCTCTAGAGAATCTCAAAGAAAAATGGGAGAAATTTATGGAAGACATGAAGTATTCTCACTCCCACATTTTTGATAAGCTCTAAGGTATAAGACCTTTTCCCTTAATATCAAAAAAGGGGGAAAATGATATGAGTACAAAATAAAAGGGAAAATGATATGTATTCATTCATTCATTCAGATGGGAAAATGGTAAATATGTATATGTATATTCATATGGGAAAATGATATGTAGAAGGAAAGATATCATATGTACAGATATACCGACATATACATAGGGGGAGTCATTAAATGACTAAGGATTATATATGTTGTATATACATAACATTTTGTTAGTATTTTGCACATATCAGTTTTTGATACTAATGTCAAAGGGGGAGATTGATGACATTAATTTTCCATTAGTATGAAAACAACACTTTTGGTAAGCATACACTGAAAGACAGGACAAAGAAAACTAAAGATCAGATATTAAGAGATCAGCGAAGATGACTAAGTATAAAGAGAACCGACAACACAACTTAGTGTGTAAACCAAAAATGCAATGACAAAAAGATAAAGAGGAACCTGACATGCATGATACAATGTAGACCAACAAGATAGTTAAAGTGCAACTGACATAACAAAATTGAAGGATAGTTAGTGCATAATTGACAGACAAAAACTGAAAGTCAGTTGCAACTCGTAAAAAGTGGATCTGACTTCCATGTCAGATAAAGAAATCTTATTCTATTTATAGGATATTTATTTGTTTTTAAATCATTTATTTAGGGACAAGATACATGAATGCAAGTGCTTTAATCAGTTCAAATAATTTAAAACACATAGACTAGGAGATCTAGGTACAAGTTGTAAACCTGATCTTAGAGTTAACATTATTTTTATTGAAATTTGATGATGTCAATCCATCTATAAATAGATGATGCAATCATTCATTATAATGGGGGAAAATATGAAAGAGAGCATGAATGAAGCCAACGAGCACATCTATGGATAAAATTGAGAGTTTCAAGAACAAGAACAATAAAAGGTAAATTTGGTTATCAGAACCAAGAATAGAGGATATCGAGAATCAGAGGTATTATTCAATCACAATTAGGTGATTATATTTTTCATGTAAACTAAATTGGATCTATATCAACAATAGGAGATTGAATTTACTAGGTAGATTTGTAATTTTCTATCATTCTAACAAGTGGAGCGAAGTGTAAAAATCCTTTCAAGGAAGAAGGATTTAACAATCCAACAAAAAATATCTTAACCGAGTGCACACTCAATAGTGTTGATAAAGCTCCTAACAAAGTAGAATTTAATAGGTCTCCACCAATACTCTTAATAGTGTAGATCATTAGAAGTGATCAAATTGTAAGCCTTAACCGGCCCCTTCCAATCTGTAGATAGTGAATATTTTGTGGGTGCCATCCCCACCACAATTTTTACTTCCTAACAGGAGTTTTCTACGATATCATATATTGTGTTATGTGTCAAATTACTTTCATGAATGTTTCTATGAATGTTCACATGTATGTTAATGTTATGAGTTGATATAACTCACATCAAGATAGTATAGATCAGATTGAATGGATATACAATTGATTACAAAGGTTAATTGATTAAAGGATACAAGACATTTTGGAGGTACTAATTCACCCCTCCCCTCTCAGTACATACTTCCCATTAATCCCAACTACATATATGATCTGTTTTTGAGTATCAATATGTAATCCAAGGCACACTCTAATAGGATATTATTGGTAGGTGTCTTTAAAATATAGAATTTGGGTTTTTGTCTTTTATTAATGATTTATGCTTCTTAAAGGTGAATGAATATGCTTTTAGCCATAGTCATTTATCCTAATTCTTACTAAGATTTCAGCTCTGATCTAGGAATATAAGATAGAGCATAGTTCTCTCTGTTTAAAAAACATGTGGTATTATGATCTAAACTACAATAACATTAGGAATACAAATTTAACTTATTTTTTAACATATGCTTGCATAATCACTAACCAAATCCATTAGAATTAGATATGGTTTCCTCAATGACATGATGTGTAGGAACATATTAATCAGAACAACAAGCGATAATCTCAGAAGCCTGGATATGATGAATACAGATACTGGAATTTGTAGTAGATAGGCAACCAAGAAATTGGTCCAATCGAAAGTCTTCTGCCTCTGTATCGATGTAATGAAATAATAAAAAGTAAATATTGGTAGGGACATATCCTCAAAATTGTGAAATTATAGTAAATGAAGGAATGCCTTCATAAATCTCTATAAATGAGGGAATGCCCTCATAAATACCTATCTGGACCTCAGTCCCGGGAAAGACAAGAGGTTTTCTTTTCCATTCTTTTCTACCAGTGCCTGCAATGAATGGAGAATATTGTATATTTTTTAAAAAAATTAATAAAATACATTGGCCTCGACCTTTTACCGACCAAAAAAAAACCTATCTAGGGCATGATATACCATAATTTATTCAAGATTGGCATTACTTGACCAACCTAGGGCACAAAAGTTACAAGAGCCAATATTCCAGAATTGTTTATCAACCACAACCTTCTAACTATCTGAATCATAGAATAAAATAATGAATAACCCTTTTTGAAGCATTTTGGAAAAGGAGAATTTAAACCCTAGTTTCTTCCCCCACACTAAGTGGAGCCAATTATGCATAAAAACATGGCAAGGAATCTTATCTATATTTTGAGAAGTAAGGAAATAACAATATCTACAAGCCTACATCTCTTTGCCTTAATCAAATTGCACATATCTACATTAGGAGAAATGACAAGGTGTTTGGAGACTGAAACCTTATCTCCTGGTCCTCCTTCGACTCCATCGCCTCCCTGGCCTTTGTCAATGAACCTGGTGCCATCCTTGCAGATTGGGACACCTGCCACCGCTTGATTAAATGTTTTTATCTCCACCTATCCATTGCCTGCAAATAATTTATTTATTTATAATATTAATATAAATTATATATCAAAACATATTTTATTTAAGGTCTTACTTTTTTCTACCTATTATAGGAATTCCTTTGTTGTTTAACGTTATAATCCTTTTCTAAATTGCTAACAAAAGAAAGGTTTGTAATCCTTTTGCTAATTGCTAATAAGAAGGTTCACAATATTCTTGTTAATTGCTAATAATAGGAACCTGCCTAGCTAAGTTCTAATAATAAGGGTTGTAATCCTTTTGTTAATTCTTAATAATAGGAAATTTCCTACTTACTAAACTTGCCCCTAAGAGGGTAGACAAGAAAAATGTCTTAACACGTGTTTTCTTAAGTTTGTAGTTCTTTTTATAAAAAACAATTTGTCTATTTATAATTACCTTCATTAAGTGGAACAAACTTCCCTTTAAAGAGGATAGATAAGTTTTAGCTCCATGCATTTAAGTGGTTTCATATAAGTTTTAGTCTATTTGTATCTGTACAAAAGAGAGAACATACATATAGTTGTATATATATTTGTGCATATTTTCTTTTGAAAATATGAAACCACATTATTGGCTTGATTCAATACAAATTCTAAATAGAAGACAAATCTCTTTCTTATGCCATCAATACTATTTGGTAGTTTCCATCATCTAAAAACATAAGTGCAGTAATCATTATATCTATTCTAAAAAGCATAAAAATATCTAGCTAGAAGGTTAAGGGATGTCTTAATGCAAAGAGAATGTACGATATAACTGTATCTAACTATAGTTGTAAATGTAAACATGTATTTTGTATGATAATAAGTATTATCATAATTTTAGTAGTCACTAAAAATCGTAAAGTCCGTATCCTACTTGTCCACTAAAAAGGTCTGAAAGTATCTATATGTGTCTTATACATTAAGGAAAAGTTTTATTCTATATTATATTGTTTACGCTTAATAACAATAACATATTCATCTAAATACTCCTCAGCCATGGCCATTTTTCATTTTCCTTTGTTTTTTCCTAGAATTTTGCCTGCCCAACTTTTCTTTACAAACACAGGGGGATAATCTAGATTTTATCCAGTGCCATGTTTTTGAGTGTGGAGGGGACCTCAAATCCTTCAACAAAGAGGTAATGATAGAACTATTCAAAATCATTGGTGGGGATGATACGCAGCCAACGAAGAAGAAAATGTAAGTTCCTTTTAATTTTTGGCCAATGGATGTCAAAGACAGTTTTGTCTTTGAAGGACATGATTGGTTGTCTTGTAATTTTTTCCTCATTCACCAAATTACAAATACAGGAAAATCTATAATCCTCAAGATACATGATTTCATTGCTCTTATTTAAGCTATAAAATGCTTGCTCAAGTCCCCATAAAATCTTGTATATGAAAATTTCCTACATAGGGTCACAATATAATTTTTGTTAATGGCTTCAAGAACCGAGCAAGATATTAATGTGCCAACTAATTTGCCATTGGTTCTGAGGGTTAAGATATAATCAAAATAGTTTTCCCTAAAAGAGAAATCAATGGAATGCTGAATCATGTCATCAACAAGTTTCAAAATGTGATTCCACCTTTCAGGTTTGATATCGCCACAAAAGGCCATATATTTCTTTCCAGAGGAGTGAAAAGTATGCATGTAGGAATACATTTCACCTGTTGCCAACATAATGGATGACCCAAAATCTAAAAGACCCAATACCATAATAAGGGAAGGACATAATTCACAAAGTATCAAGAGAAGGAGAAGAAAGAGATGAAATAACCTTAGAAGGATTCACAAACGATTCGTGCCAAGGAAACCAAATGTGAATGAAATGGAAAGGGAAGCATGCATATAAAGGGGAATGGAAGCCACTAGAACCTAAAGGTGAGCCATCATTTCTAAATACAGTGGGGAATAGATATGTTTTAGTTATGGATTACATTGGAGGATCAGTCTATGGAGGTACTATCAACACTTAAATTGGCCAATTCATCTGCCTCTTTGTTGCCTTCCATATAAATGTGTTTTCATATTACTGATTCAAAGTAGGAAATTAAACTCATGGATCTTTCTAGTTTTGAATTTATTGTCCAACAAGGATTGGTCACTGTCCTTATTGCATTGATTATAATTTGGGAGCCCTCTTCAATCTCCATATTGTTTGTACTCATTGATTTGCATAATAGGAGACCTTTATTAAGGATTTTAATCTCTGCCATATTGTTAGTGGTATTACCAATTGGTTTGACAAATTTTCCATGCATCTTTTTCTCCCAATCATGAATTATGCACCCAATACCTGCATTCTTGGGATTGCCTCGGGAGGCACCATCAAAGTTTAATTTAAACCAGTCTGATTGAGGAGGGGACCAAGTGCATTCTTTTCTAGCTTTGTCAGTCTCCTTTCCACCCAACCCATATTGGGGTGGGATTATTAGACCATACCAAACTTTCCTTACTTGGCTATCCCAGTATGAGAAAGTGCCTTCTTTGCATCTAGGATTCCTTAGTCTTTTCTTTTCCACTTACACTATGATAGCCTCTCTTTTATTGAGAAAATGTTTTGTCCCCATCTTTTTTTCTTAGAAGATTTTGTGATTTCTTTCTTTCCAGATTTACCAAATCAAAATTGAGGGGCAATTTTCCATAGTAAGCTATATAGGTTTTTGCATTTGGGTGAAGGCCAACTATTGAGAAATTCAAAGAGGCTATTGGGCATTTTTGTAGGAAATTGGAGTTTTTGAAGTAGCCACAACCAACATTCTTGTACAAAAGGGCAAGTTAGTAGGATGTGATCCATTGTTTCTTTATGGGATTCACATAATGAATATCGAGAAGGACCTTCAAACCTAATTTTTCTGAACCATTCAGCTCTGATAATTCTCTTTTGTAGTGTAGCTCATGTGAACATACCTACTTTTGGACAGTAGAGTTTATCCCAACATAAATGTAGGGGTAAGTCTGGCTTATGCTAATTCTGATTGTTTGGCAATAATTGGTAACCCTCTCTTACTTAGTAGGATCCAGTTTTGGATCCAACCCATAGTAAAGAATCATCTTCATTTTTAGGTGTAATCTGTCTAGTAGATAAAAGTAGATTGAGTTCTTGTTTCTCTTGGGCTGAAAGGGGTGTATTATCTAATGATTTCCACTTCCACTTTAAGAAAGGATCCTGTTCTGGGGATTTAATATATTTATTAAGAGTTGATCCCCATAGATTGGTTAGAGTGTCTTTGATATGGGGGGAAATTGAATCTGAGAGGACTATATCCACCCAAAGAATAATTCTAAAATAATGCCTCATTTCCAGAGCCAATATCCCAGGTTAAATTATTGGTAATAATATCTCTACATTCTAATATGAAATTCCACGCTTTGGAGCCTTTAGGTGGGTTAGCCATTCTGAAGATACTTAGTTTGTTATCTAGGTCCAAGTATTTATGAAATAAGATCTTAGCGCATTTTCTATTGTGTTCATGATACATTTTATGAAATATGAGCTTAGTAAGGTTCCTGGAAAATCCACCAAGTACTTTTATAATTTTTTAATTTCCATATGTGCCACATGATTAAGGTAGAGAGAAGGAAAAAAAAATTATTAAATGATTGCTTAAGACCCTTATTATTACTAGATAAGATCTCAAGGAGGGAAAAATTGATTCTGTCAGAGAAACAAAAAATTGTCCAGTTTAGTGATAAGTGGTTCCCATGTTTTGAATGATCTATTATCTTTGTCTAGGGGTATTCCTAAGTATGTTCAAGGGAAATTACCCTTTTTCTAACCCAATATTTGACAAATCTCAGTCTCAAGGGTAGGGGTAGTGTTTAAATAAAAAAATTTAGATTTATCTATATTTACTTGTTGTCCTAATGCTCTCATATATAAATCTAATATTTCTTTGTGTTTGAGTGCTTTATTTGTAGAGAATTTAGCCAGGAGAATGGTATCATCAACAAACTATTGATGGGTGATGTTTGCTACTCCGTCAACTACTTTGACTCCTGAGATCTGATTTGTTTGATGATAATGGGTGATCATTCCACCGAAGGCTTCTGCCATGATGATGAGGAGGAAGGGTGATATGGGGTCCCCGTGTTTAAGGCCTTTGGAGATTTCAAAATAACCTTCAGGAGTTTCATTTACTAGGACAAAGATTTTAGGAGAGGAAATACAATTGAATATCAAATTGATCCATTCCTTCGAGAAGCGAAAAACTCCTAATCATTTGCAGAGAAATCTTCAGTCAAAATTTTCATAAGATTTTTGAATGTCTAATTCTATAATCATGCTTGGTTCCTTGTTCTTTTGTACTGAGTGAATGAGTTATTGAATGATTATAATACCATCAAAGATAAACCGTCCTAGAAAAAACTATTTGTTCTTCAGAGATTAGGCCTAGTAGTAGGGTTTTTAGTCTATTTTCTAGGGCTTTGGATAAAATTTTATAAATGGTGTTATAAAGTGCTATTGGTCTGAAGTCACCAAAATTCTCACTTTCATTTTTATTTGGGATAAGTGCAAGGAAAGTGTTATTAATTTCCTTGAGTATGTTCCCATACTTTTGAGCATTCTCAACAGCTTCCCATAATTCTTGACCTAAGAAGTGCCAACATTTCTTGAAGAAGTATGCTTGAAATCTGTCAGGGCCTGGGGGCTTTTCTAGCTTCATTTGGAAGAGCATGGTTTTGATTTCTTCTAAGGTAAAACTAATGTTCAATATTTTTCTGGAGTTATAATTTTGGGAATGTTGTTTAAAAGTATCCATTGGGAGTGTAGATCTGAGGTTTGCCAATTATTTAGAGTATTATGGAAGAATGAAACAACTTCCTAAGCAATTTCTTTGGGATCTTCTAGTGATAACCCCTGATTTTTTTTTACTTTCGTTATTCTTTTGATTGTTCTTCTTTTTTTGGTGGTATTGTGGATTTTTTTGTATTTTTATGTCCATCCAGTAACAAGTTTTCTCTGGATTTTTGTTTCCAATAAATTTCTTCTTTGGAAATAATCTCTTCATATTTTTTGAGGAGTTCATTTTCTTTGAAATATTTGTTGTTGTTCGTGCCATATTTAATCACTTCTTCATTTAATGCTTGAATATATTTTTCTATTACCTCATTTTCTTTGAATATATTCTTAAAGTGTAGGTTGTTCCAAATAAGTATTTTGTATTTTAAAGCTTATAGTTTAGAGATGAAGCAATACATTTTTTACCCTTCAAAATGTTCTTCAAACCACCATTCTTCTAGTAAGGTTATGGATTCTTTTGTCTAGGAACCACATGTTTTTAAATTTAAATGGATTTCTCTTAGTTTTGGCTTCTTCCTTAATCTCCAAGGTTAGTGGAAGATGATCTAAGCCTAATAGAGCTTCTAAGGATGAAAAGACAATGTAATCAAAGGATATTAGATCACCTACAAATATAAATCTGTCTAGTCTTTCAGCTATCTCTTAGGAACCATTTCTTTTATAGTTCCAAGTGTATGTATACACTATTGATGGTGTTTATGTAAATAAAGTTGTTTCTAGATATCCATTTGTTAAACTCTTTCATTGATTGTGATATCTACTGTGTTCCTCCTTTTGTTTCATTGAGGTTTTTAATAGTGTTAAAATTTCCACCCAGAATGTAATTCCAATCTTTGTTTGTGTTTTAGAAATTGTCAATTTTCCCCATAATTCAAGTTTTCTATTGGTAGTGATAAGACCATAAGTATGTTGATGACAATTATTCAATTGTATATTGTCATTGATGTTACACATGTATATGCACTTATATAGTGATGTTACACAAATGTCTACATCCAAACTGAGCACAATTAGTGTATGTTAAGTGAATCTCAGTGTTCTCCGAGCTCAGTCGGGTATTGAAGAAATTTAGTTCTTACCGAGTTCACTCAGGCATTACAGTGCTGGTCGGGCGTTGAATAATTTCAGTGTTGACCGAGTTAAACAGTTAGTGTCAGATGACTAACAGATGATTACTTTTTATGTTTAACTGGGCATATGAGGCCGATAGATTTTAGTTTTATTATTTAGTTGGAAGGTTATAGAGGTCGACTTGACAAGGTCTATTATATATATAAGGTCAAGTTTGGTTTGAGAAATATATGTGTGGAATTAATTAAATTAGTAGATGAACATGATATGAAGAGAAGAGGCGAAATAAAATGAGATACTGATTAAATATAGGTCATCTGAACAAAGCTACAATAGAACATTTGATCAGTGAGGATCCAGTTTACAAACAAAGCAAGATCTGAATCAGCAAAGATAGTTGCATATACAATCAGGTCAATCCATTGTTACTTTCTAACAATTGTAGCAGTGATTCAAATATCTTAACAGAGTAGACTTAACAGTCTTTTGTAAATCCTCTCACAAGGTGACATTTCTATATTGAAGTGTTTGAAGACCTCTAACAAGGCCACTCCTTACAAGGTGATTAAATCCTCTAATAGGGTCACACCTAATAGTGTGTTATTGTAACCTTTAACAGGGTTGGCTCCTAATAGGGCTCACTTCAGAAGAGTAAAAATCAGTAACTAGTTGCAATTGGTGGTTTTTCCCATATTGGGTTTCCATGTTAAATCTTGGTGTTATCTATGTACATTTTATTTTCTTTATGGTTTATGTTTCTGTAATTAATTACCAAAGATAATCAGAGTTAATATCTTAAGATTTTCTATGTTAACCGAGTGACATTGAAATATCTATGTTGACCAAGCAACAATGATTGATTTGTTTAAGACCTCTAAGGGAATTGGATTTGTTTTGTAGTAACTGATTCACCCCTCCCCTCTCAGTTACTCATCTCATTTCCAAACATTGGTATCAGAGCGCCAAGTTCTTGCAGGGAAGGTTTAAAGGCCTAAGCTAAAAATTAGAGATGTCTTACAGAAGGGAGATCCCCAAGCTTAACAAAGACAACTTTTAGACATGGCAGGAGTTGATGATGCTACATTTATCTACTGTTGGAGATAGTGGTTTTCAATTCCTGGATAACAAATATGTGGAACCACTGGTACCTTTGACTATGGAATAGATGGTGGATAGGAAGAATCATAATATAATGATGATTGGTATAGCTTCTTCACTCAACTACTCAGAATTTGATGAAGTCAAGGAATTCCCTACTGCCTTTGATATGTGGAACAAACTGTATGATATTCATGGAGCAGATGCAAATGTAAAGAGAGACAAAGCAGAAAGTCTCAAAGGTCAGTTTGATATGATGAAAATGAAAGAAGGAGAAAACATTACAAAATATAGTAACAAAATCAAGAAAAGTGTAAGAGCCATCAGAGCAGCAGGTGGAACAATTGAAGATACTACAATGGTTAGTAAGGTATTGAGAACTTTACTTCCTATCTATGAAATTAGAGTTTCAGCTATTCAAGAGATGAGGTGTAGTAATAATATATCTCTAGATGCATTGATTGGAAGGCTATCATCATTTGAGATGGACAATTTTGAAAATTATTCTCCTAACACTAGCAATCTTGATTCTGCATTCAAAGCTAAACTAAACTTTGGAAAGAAGGATAGATACTCTAAAAATAAACAGACTGATAGTGACACTGATGATGAATATGATGACAAAGATATGGAAATCATTGAAGCGATACTTGTAAGGAGAGCTGCAAAAGGAAAATTTCAATACAAAGGAAGAATACCATTGATCTTCTTTTCATGTAATGAGGCTGGTCACATTGCTACTAAGTGTCCTAACAAAGATGCCAAAGATGAGAGAAAATTCAACAAATATAAAGGCATGAAATATTTCAATAGTTACAAAAACTACAAGGACAAAGGTAAGAAATATTGTTATATTGCTAAAGATTCTGATAGTGATGAAGATGAAGATAAAATGGTTTATATTGCTATTAAGGATGAGTCAGATAATGAAGATGATGAAAAGATTGCACTGTTCTCTCATATTAGCAAAAATGATACTTGGATAATTGATAATGGTTGTTCTCACCACATGACTGGTGATAAAACAAAATTTGAAACTCTTGAGCACTATGATGGTGGGAGTGTCAGTTTTGGGAATAATGAACCTTGTTATGTGAAGGGTAAAGGTTGTATTACTCTAAATGAAGGAATTAAATGTGATAATGCTTATTGGGTTGAAGGACTAAGGCGAAATCCACTAAGTGTGGTACAACTAAATAACATTGGTCTCAAGGTAGAATTCATGAATGGTAAGGCCAAGCTCCTAGATGGTAAAGGAAACCTAGCCAGAACTCGCAAGAAAACAAAAGGTAATCTATTTTATCTTGATCTCAATGAAAGTTCATGTGTTATTGCACAAGTAGAAGAAATCTGGTTATGGCATAAAATGATGTGTCATGTGAACTTTGATAACCTGGTTAACATAAGCAAGAAAAAAAGAGTAAGAGGTATTCCTGTTTTAAAGAAACCTGAACTAGCAACATGCAAACAATGTCAAATTGGGAAAATGAGCAAATCTACTTTCAACGGAAAAAACTATAATACTAAAGAAGTCTTGGAATTGGTACATATTGATCTGCGTGGACCAATTAAGACAAGTTACACTAGAGAGAAGTATTTCATTCTATTTTTTGATGATCATTCTAGAATGATGACTGTTATGATTCTTAGAGAAAAATCAAAAGATTTTCAAAAATTCAAATGGTACCTTGCCATAGTTGAAAAGGAAACAAGAAAGAAACTAAAGTGCCTAAGATCTGATAGAGGAGGGGAATTCATTTCTAATAAATTCAATGAATTTTGCAATGAAAGAGGAATAAAGAGACAAGTATCTTCCCCTGGTACACTGTATAAAAATGAAATAGCAGAAAGAAGAAATAGATCCATCATGGATTGTGCAAGAACCTTGATGATTGAAAAGAATCTCACTACCAAATACTGGAAGGAATCCATCACCACTGCAATTCACACATTGAACAGAGTTCAACTGAAGAAAGGTACTGAGAAGACACCTTTTGAATTATGGTATGTCTATAAACCTAATGTTTGTTATTTCAAAGTATTTGGAAGCAGATGTTACATATTAAAAGAAGAAAGAAATGGAAAATTTGATGTAAAAGGAGATGAAGGCATATTCCTAGGCTACTCCTATAAAAGCAAAGCATATAAATGTTTGAATCTTTCTACTCACAAAGTCATAGAAAGTGTGCATGTAAGGATTGATGAGTTTGCAAAAAGATGTGAAGAACAAAGCAGTAAAGAGCCTGAGGAGTACAAAAATTTTGTGTACTATGAACCTGATACTATACCTAAGACACAAGCAATGATAATTGGACAACAATCCTATCAACCATTGAATTCATCAGTAAAAACCGTGTTACAAACTGTGCAACCTGAGCTGTTAGCAGAGAAAACTGAATCATAGACACAAGGAAAAAAATCTCAGATAGAGGGACCCGAGTCACAGATAATGAAACCCGAGTCTCAGACAGTGGAACCTGAGCATTAGACAGAAGAAAAAGACAAAATATCTGAACATGGTGAACATAGTGGAACAAGCCCTGAATCAAGAGGGAAGGATCTTGTACTTTCCAAATATGTCAGAAGGCATCATGCACTTGAGAAAATAATTGGAGATCAGACATAAGGTATAATGACAAGGAAAAAAATTTAAGGTACATGTTTTCTTAGTGAAATTGAACCTAGATCTATCAATGATGCATTGAATGATGAAAGTTGGATAGAAGCAATGAATGAAGAAATTGAGTAGATAGAAAAGAACAAAACCTAGAATCTTGTACCTAGACTGAAAGATAAAAATGTAATTGGTACTAAGTGGATTTTTAGAAACAAGATGAATGAAAAAGGTGAAGTTTCTAGAAATAAAGCTAGATTAGTATGTAAAGGATATTCTCAAGAAGAGGGTATTGATTATGGAGAAACTTTTTCTCCTATTGCAAGACTTGAAGGAGTCATAACTCTTCTGGCATATGCTGCACACAAAGGATACAAGGTATATCAAATGGATGTAAAGTCTTCATTATTGAATGGAATCCTAGAAGAAGAATTCTTTATTAAGAAACCTGAAGGCTTTGTAGATCCTAATAAGAAGAATATGGTTTGCAAACTGCACAAAGACTTGTATGGACTAAAACAAGCCCCAAGAGCCTGGTATGAAAGACTGCATGGTTATCTACTAAGTATTGGATTTTAGAGAACTAATGATAATAGTAGCTTGTACATCAAAGAAGGCCCTAAAGACAAGATACTATTAGCAGAGATATTTGTTGATGATATATTCTTCACTGGATATGATGATTTATGCAAAGCATTCTCTATAGCTATGAGTAAGGAAATGAAATTATTTGTTGGTTTACAAGTTCAACAGATGAAGGATGGTATCTAAATCACTCAGTCAAAATACATCAAAAAGATACTGAAAAAATTTGGAATGGAAGATTCTAGACCAATTGGGACACCTATGTCTACTGGACATAAGTTGTCTAAGGATAATGATTCAAAGGAGGTAAATCAGATTACCTACAGGTCCATGATTTGTAAAATACAATATGTTGTTCACACCAGACCTGATATTGCGTTAGCAGTTGGTATTGTTGCAAGGTTTTTGGCTAATCCTAAGGAAAATCATTTGATGACTATCTAAAGGATTATGAGATACCTTAAAGGTACTCAAGATTATGGATTATGGTATAAGAAAGGAGGAAACTTTGACTTGAGGACTTTTACTAATGATGATTGGGCAGGAAGTGTTGACAACATGAAGAGCACAAGTGGTGGAGAATTCTTTCTTGGAAAGAGGTTAGTCTCCTGTACTAGTAAGAAACATAACTGTATTTCTTAGTCTACAGTAGAGGCAGAGTACGTTGCTGCAACAGTCAATAGTTCAAATATCATATGGTTCAAACAATTGTTGTCAGGTATGAAGGAAGAAATCAAAGAACCAGTTATTATTTACTGTGAAAACACTAGTGCTATTAACATTTAAAAGAACCCAATGATGCATACCAAGACCAAACATATTGCAATAAAGTATCACTTCTTGAGAGAATTGGTTTAGAACAAAGAAGTAAGGTTGGAATATGTGAATACTAAAGAACATGTTGTAGACATATTCACCAAGCCTTTACCCAAGGATGCATTCATGTATCTCACAGGAAAGATAGGGGTGCTTCCCCTAACTAAGGCTCACTAAAGAACCGTTTAGTGATGCATCAACCGAGCTACATAACAGATCAAACATGTTGATGCAGATTATCAGAGCTCATTGAATATGAACCAGTAAATTTAGGTACATTACAATTTAATTGATATGTCAGTTGGTGTCTTTGGCATTGGTTGTCAAAGAGGGAGAGATTACAGTATATCATAATTATCAGTAAAAGAGGGAGAGATTACTGTATGAAAGTAAAGATTACTGGTGAAGAGATTGATGATAGTGGGAGAATTTTATCAGAGACAAAGACAAATGTAAGAGGGAGAATTTTTTCTCAATTATTGTTGACATAAGGAGTCTTATGGATGTGAATCATAATGAAGCTAAAGACATTAATAACATTTGATTCATCTTACTGTTGCTCTAAAATTCTTTGTATTATGACATGTTGTGTTGCCATCAATGCCAAAGAGGGAGATTGTTGATGATAATTATTCAATTGTGTATTGTCATTGATGTTACACATGTATATGCACTTATATAGTGATGTTACACAAATGTCTACATCCAAACCAAGCACAATTAGTGTATGCCAAGTGAATCTCAGTTTTCTCTGAGCTCATATGGGTATTGAAGAAATTTAGTTCTTACCGAGTTCACTCGGGCATTACAGTGTTGGTTAGGCATTGAAGAATTTTAGTATTGACCGAGTTAAACAGTTAGTGTCAGTCGACTAACAGATGATTACATTTTATGTTTAATTGGGCATATGAGGCCGACAGATTTGAGTTTTAATATTCAGTTGGAAGGTTATAGAGGTCGAATTGACAAGGTCTATATATATTGTTGGAATTATATTGAGATAATTTGTACTGAGAGGGGAGGGGTGAATCAGTACCTCTAAACTTTTCTTGGTTAGCCCATTAACCCTTAGTCATCAGTTTGTAATTTAAATTATCTACCTATTCATCTTTCTTTATGCATATGAAATCATATCATACATTCTTTTTGATATGTAACAATAATAGAAACATTCATGAAATTAGATAACACATGACACAAGATATGATATCACAGAAAACTTCTATTAGGAAGTAAAAAATGTGGTGGGGATTGTTACCCACAAAACTTCACTATCCGCATATAAGAAGAGCCAGTTAAGGCTTACAATTTGGTCACTTCTGATGACCTACCCTGTTAGGAGTATTACAGTGGAGACCTATTAAGATCTACTTCATTTGAAGCTTTCAACAACATTGTTAAGTGTGCACTATGTTAAGAGATTTACAAAGGACGGTTAAGTCCACCTTCTACAAAAGGATTTTAGATGTGATGCACTTGTTAGAATGCAACTACATAGGTCTTTGATCTGATGGAATATGCATTTTTCAATTGCTGATAAAAGATCCTATAAAGCTCCAAAAGTTTAAGTAATCATCCTTTCATGATTGAATATTACCTTTATCTGCTCGTCGGTAGCATCTGTGTTCTTGATAACTGATGTATTCTGTTTTTGATCTTTGCATGAATTCTGCCTTCTACTCCTTAGATGCTCTTCATGGCTATCAATTATAAGAATTCATTTACTCACATTTGAGTATGAACATCTATTTTTATACTAGCTTAGGTTCAATTCTTGATTCATGCATTCACAAGTTAACTCTAGATTCAAGATATACAACTTGATCTCGATCTGTAGTTAGATATGCTTTAGATCCATTACGATGCTTTAAAGCATTTACATAAAGCTTGCATGACCATCTAATATGATTTAAAACAAAATAAAACTCTATAAATAGAATTACATTGCTTTATCTGCCGTGTAAAACTCAAATCCACAATTTGTAGGTTCTTGATCTGTCTGTCGGTTCTGATGGTCAGTTTTTTTGATCGTCAGTGTTCCTTTCTTGAACTGGTCATCGGGTATGCCTTTTCTATTTATTTCAAGTTAGTTATGAAAACTATGTCACCGGTAATGCTTGTGGTTGCTGGTGATGCTTGTGGTTTCCGGTGATGCTTGTCACTTTTATACTTAGCATTTTTATCAAAATTCTTTGTTCTGTCGGGTATGCTTGCATTTCACCGGTACTGCTTGTGGTTCACCGGTGATGCTTGTTGTCTACTGGTAATGCTTTTTGTCTGTGTTTTTTCTCTGAGTATACTAATGGAAAAATAATGTCATCAATCTCCCCCTTTGACATTAGTATCAAAAACATGATATGTGCAACATACTGAGTGTATTAGTATGTACAC
>MU226274.1:585700-603129 GCA_018584345.1 Thuja plicata | reverse complement strand
TGGGATTTTGATTAAAGATAGGTCATCCGAACATAGCTACAATAGAACATTTGATAAGTGAGGATCTAGTTTACAAACAGAGCAAGATCTGAATCAGGAAAGACAATTGCATATACAATCAGGTCAATCCATTGAACATACTTTCTAACAATTGTAGCAGTGATTCAAATCTCTTAATAGAGTAGACTTAACAGTCTTTTGTAAATCCTCTCACAAGGTGAAATTTATATATTGAAGTGTTTGAAGACCTCTAACAAGGCCACTCCTTATAGGGTGATTAAATCCTCTAACAGGGTCACACCTAACAGTGTGTTATTGTAACCTTTAACAGGGTTGGCTCCTAACAGGGCTCACTTTAGAAGAGTGAAAATTAGTAACTAGTTACAATTGGTGGTTTTTCCCATATTGGGTTTCTACATTAAATCTTGGTGTTATTTGTGTACAGTTCATTTTCTTTATGGTTTATGTTTCTGCAATTAATTACCAAAGATAATCACAGTTAATATCTTAAGATTTGCTATGTTAACCGAGTGACAGTGAAATATCTATGTTGACTAAGCAATAGTGACTGATTTGTTTAAGACATCTAAGGGACTTGGATTTGTTTTTTAGTAATTGATTCACCCCTCCCCTCTCAGTTACTCATCTCATTTCCAACAAAATACTAATAATGAATAATGTTAAAGAGCTATGGATACTTTTAACCCACCCCCCATCCAATTGATTTCTTTTATAATGCATTCAAATTTAATTTTTCTTGGGTCCCAAATTACTGCTAATCCCCTAGAGGGTGCAGTTATCTTAGTGTATTCCATAATCCATATCCCTAATTTTATTTTTATCTTGCTGCTTTCTTTATTATTAAGAGTTTTGATTTGTTTTAAATCCATTTCTTGAGGAACAAGAAACATTATTGTAACTGTTTTAATCAGTCTAACTGATTAAATACATGCAGACTAGGAGATCAAGGTCAAGTTGTAAACCTTTGATCATAGATTTAGTTTTGTAATACGTGAAACTAAATTAGGTCAATATATGTTATAAATAGATGTTGTAATCATTCATTTAAAAATGATGAAAGGATAAATGTAGCCAATGAGCACATCTATGGATCAGACTGAGAGTTTCAAGAAGCAGAACAACAAAAGATGAATTTGGTTATCAAGAATCAAGAACACAGGCTACCGAGAAATAGAGGTATTAATCAATCACAATAGGTGATACATTTATACATGTAATCTTGAATGGATCTGTAATCAGCAATTGTAGATTTCACACACTCAGGTCAATAAGTATTTTTGTCTACATTCTAACAAGTGTAGCAAATAGAAGAAATCCTTTCTAGAAAGGTGGATTTAACAAACCTATTGTAAATCTCTTAACCGAGTGCACACTAAATAGTGTTGCTAAAGCTCTTAACAGAGTAGACCTTAAGCAGTCTCCACATAATACTCCTAATAGGGTAGATCATTAGAAGTGATCAAATTGTAAGCCTTAACCGGCCCCTTCCAATCTACATATAGTGAAGTTTTTGTGGGTGCCATCCCCACCACAATTTTTACCTTCTAACATAGGTTTTCTACGTTACCATATCTTGTGTTATGTGTCAATTACTTTCATGAATGTTTCTATGAATGTCTACATATAATTAAGGTTATGAATTGATATCACATGCATAAAGAAAGAACAACATATATGATCGGTAAATCAAAGATTTGATTACATAAGGCTAAAGGTTAATTAACTAAAAGTTTTGGAGGTACTGATTCACCCCTCCCCTCTCAGTACACACTTCCCATTATTTTCAACATCTCAGTGTATTCCATCTTCCATATCCCTAATTTTCTTTTTATCTTGCTTCTTTCTTCATTATTAAGGTTTGTTTCTTGAATTAGGATAATTTCAAAATTTAGTAATTTTAGCCATTGTTTTAATAGTTGTGGTTTGTAGGGGCATTCAGGCCCCTAACATTCCATAAAGAGAGCCTCATTTCTCTGTGGGAAGGAAATTCCCCTTCCAAGCATTGAAGAGACTAGATATTTTGATTTTATTCTTGGCTTCTCCATCCATTTTCCTTAATTTAGAATATGGTTTCCTACCTCTTTTCATCAAATTTTTATCACAGTTGGGGGACTCGACCCCTAAGATGTTAAGAGAAATTACTAGTTTGTTGTTATTGTTTGCATTAGTTACTAGTTCTTGATTTAATGTATTTGTTTCATTATCCTCTAATTCTAAATCCGTTTGTATTTTATTAGTTATGACACATGAGGGGACTTGTATCAGATTCATGCCCCCTGTCAATTCTTCCCTGGTTTCTACTTCCTTATGTATAAAATTAATTCCCACCATGTCATATACTGCCTCTAATTTAGGAGGAATATCATCATTTTGTTTGGATGGGGGTTGATGAAATTCTTTAATTTGTTGTGGTGTAATTTTATTTACTTCCTGGCTCTGGTTTGTTTCCTTTTGTAATTGTTTCCATGTTATTATCATTTCATGAACCTCTTCCTGTGTAGCCATGGTTTCTTCCATTATCCCACTCAACATACTCATACTATTTTCCATTTTATTTATCAATTCCTTATGTTCTATTTGTTCGTTGTTGATTTTAGATTTGACATTTACTATCACCTATACCTAGTTTGTATTTTTAGATGTTGTCCGAGGTGTAATAATGAGATTATGAAGGATGCTATTTTCCATATTTTTCTCTATATCTATTGGCGTTGTCAATACATTGTGATTCAATGTCTCAATGAATTTATCTGAAGTGGCTTATGTATTTGGATGATTTTTTGTTTTGAATATTTAGTGTCTTTGAGGATTCTATATTAAAATATATGTTCATCAATGATTGATTAGTTTCTATTGTTTCTGATAAGATGTGTTTCGATTTTCTTCATTTGGGGCTAGGTTTATTAGGGGCTCTAACTCTATTACTTCTGGATGCTTAGGGTTAGGATTTGCATTATTGGAGTTTGGGGATTCCGAAAGGAGATGGGTCAAAGTTTGTTTGTTGGGGATAACAGACAAATCCATGGTAGGATTCCTTACAAGATATTCTCATATTTCTTGAGATAAGAAGTAACCCCCACAATCTGTATAAAATTTAACTTTGATATTGTTGTCAGAGAGAGAAGTTTTGTTAGGTTTTATCTTATGGGACAAAAGTGTCTCATTTTTGAAATCTTTTGTTAATTTTGCATTATTGAAGTTGATCTTACTTCGTATTGTTCCATAAAAGGGTTCGGGTTTAATTGCGTAGATGGATATATTTGTGATGATTTTGATTGGTTCATAATTAAATCTGGTTTCTAATTTATGAAAATCTTCACATTGCATGATGAAATAAAGTTTTCTTCAATACCTACAAAACTTCCAATCATATTACCTATTTTTTTCCAAGATCTCACTGTGTAATAATTCTATCATAAATTTGGGGATGTTTACCCATTGATATTTGGGGACAAAATTGTTTTGAAAGGATCAAATTCTTGGTCCATTAAAAAAACCTAACCAAAAACCCTTTATAGAATATAGGAGAGCCATATAGAAATATAGATCTTAGAGAAGTATTTTTGAAATATATGAAACAAAAACCATTATCAAGAGATCATTCAGAAATGCAAAACCCAGAGATTCCATAACCTTCCCATTTTGCGTAAACTCCATGATTTTTATAGTGCTCCTAGAGACCTTCATAACATATGTCACTAATTATGATGGTTTTTCTAGAGCTGTAGGAATCCTAATACTTCCCTTGGTTTAGATTTGTGATTGACATGTCTAGCCAAATTCTTGGGATTTTTTTTCTTAGGGTTAGGACAAAAGGAGCTCTGAAACAGAGGAGCATATATTTTTGTTAGTGTATTATCCGATCCAAAACCAATTTTACCTAGAGAAATTTTATTAGATCCTGAAGCAAAAGGAGGAATTTAGGATGGGCCAAGGGAGGATTTATTTTTTAAATAATCATGCCTTTCCCTGCTTCAGACCGTAATTGATTCTTTGGAAGCAAAAGTAGTTACTTGCTTCGATACCTTAGAGATTTTTGCAACCTTAATGGTTTGTCTTGATTTGTTTTGTGTGCTCAGATTGTTTCTTTTCTATTGGATGGAGGTATTATCTAGAAATGGAATAGAGGCATAAAATTTCCCATTAGCCAATTTCTTCAGGGAGTCTAGAACAGAGAGTAGAACATCGAAAGGATTAAAAACCCTAAAATTATTTTGTAATCGAGCATATTTGGTTTTATTATAAAAGTGAGCCTGCTTTTTTGAATTAGCCAGAGCAGGAAATATCGATTGGTGATCCATTGAATTAAAAACCTTATTTCATTTTCTTTTTAAGTCCAATTCTATTTTAACTTTGCACAATTTAAATTTAATTAATTTAGGAGGATTTTGGTGCTAGTTTTAACACTAATGGATAGTAAGGATATAATAAATTTGGTAATGACACCTAGTATAATCATATTGCATGTATATTTCTCACAAAAGGAAAAATGATTAATTCATTCTGAGCTTCACTTATCTCGTTTAATAATTTGGTTTGATAGAAAATCTGGAAGCAATATTTAGGTTTCTTGTCAATAACTATTGTTAATTTCTACTGTGATATTTATCTATGTTGTTTTCCTTATCATCGTAGTTGAAGCTTGACAATTGGATTTTTCAATCCAAGTTTGGATTCTCCTATCCACACATTTGGTTACACTTAGATCTTGCCAAATTTCAAAATAATTATTTTCAGTAGAGGTAGTGTATAGAGTTGTACTATGTAATTCAATAGTTTGGTACTATGGATCTTTGTCTTTGGTTTCTATAAATTCTAAAGCTAAAAGTTTCTTTGTTATTATTTTATAGGATCCATAACTTGTTCTCAAATCCTTTCTTTGTATAAACTATTTCTCTAGATTTGGGTGAACCTTGGCGTTTATAAAACTCATTGGGTAAGACAAAACGTATTTGAAAATTATAGGGAGTTTGAATATGTATTTTCTATTAGGACTTCTAGTTGTACCCCTTTATGTAAATATCATCTAAGACCAACTATATCAGTGGTAGAGCACTTCATTTGTGGGAATTTTGGTAAAATATGTTATATTTGATGTTTTTGGTTATATTGGGGAGGTTGAGTTCTTAATGCCTGGTAAATGGAATGATCTTAAATTTTTTTTGTTATGATTTACTCTCTTTGTACTTGCTCATGTAGTTATATCATTTGGTGGGTTGAACAAAAATTATGTCAAAAATGCGGGGAGTTTGAATATGCATTTGTCTAATATACATCATTTTGGTTTGCCTTCCAATTATATTAGGACTTTATTGACATTGACTTTTATGCAGAGAAAGAGTGTGCATGCATAATTTTGTGCTCTTTGTTGATATTTAATGAATTACTTCACATTGTCTTCTTGGATGGTGTCGAAGAGCCAACTACTGCCAAGTTAAAATAGATAATTTATTTATTCTTAGATCCTTGGTTCAGATGTACTCTTTCTGTGCATGCAAATAATCTAAAAAAATTATATTCAAATCATTTAGGGTTTTTGATGGTGTTTGGGTGTGCATACCCTTTGAAAATTGTTGGTGCAGATTTCAAAATTGATTAGGGTAAACTATTAAATTTGGCGGTGAGTGTTAACTATTCAGTTTCCTATATAGTCTTGGTGATTTGGTGTAGGAATCATTTTTTTTGTAATTTTTGTGGAGAAATTCATGTCAAAGCACTCTTCTCTACCAGTATCATGTTTAGTTTCCTTCACATTGTCTTCTTGGATGGTATTGGAGAGCCAACGATTGCCAAATTAGAATAGTTTAGGGTTTATTCTTAAATGCTTGACTCATATGTACTCTTTCTATACATGAAAATTGTCTAAAAGCATCATATTTGAATAGTTTAGGGTTTTTGATAGTGTACAGGTGTGCATACCCTTTGAAAGTGATTGGTCTAGATTTCAAATGTGATTGCGGTAAGCTAACTATAATATTTGGTGGTTTGAGTGTTAACTATTAAGTTTCCTATGCAACTTTGGTGATTTGGTGTATGAATCATTTGATTTTTATAAGTTTTTTAGAGAAATTAGTGTTGGAGCACTTATTTCCACTAGTATTCAAATTATTTTGAATTTTCTAGTGTTATTGTTAATTATCAATTTGTTGTAGAGTTGTTTATGCTATATTGGCATACCCAAAAGCTGATTATGAGTTGTTTTGTGAAGAAAATTATGACTATATAGGTGTTCAAAAAATTATAATTATTAGTGTTCTTCACATAATTAACAAAGAGCCTTATTAAATCTCTCAATTTTACCACTTCATACCATCCTCAATTTATTTTTGAAATCTAGTAAACGTAAGCTAACAATTCAATTAGACTTTCAATTCTATTGATATTAGGTTTTAATTTGTTCCGTGTTATTAATTATGAATATGATGCATGAGCATCTTGGGTTCTTTGGCAATCTTGATCAACCAAAAATGTGTTTGGTTTGGTTTGAAAACTTGTTGGAGGCTTCTTGGTGAAGTGCTCGATAACTAATTTGGGTCGGTCGGTTGAAGATTTGTTTGTCCTCCATGCAGGCCCAGTTACTTGTTTTTGTCGTGCTTTACCGACGGGTCTCGAAAGATGTTTTGGCTACTCGGTGGGTTTCACTGACCGGTCTCTGTACTCGGTTGACTTTCTTACTGAGTTGTGTTCTTGAAGTTGGATCTTCTAGCTGGATTCTCACTACAACATTTGGGGTCAAATTTCAATGCCAATTTGCAATGATACTACCATTTGTGTGTGATTTTTGTGTTTTTTTCCAAGTGCCCCTGATGTTGTCGTAATAGCGATGGTACCATTGTAATTTTGATAGCCACTTGATTATAAACAAAAAAGAAAAGAAAAAGAAAGACTCATTTTCTAATTTTTGTGATCAAGCTATGTGCGAGAAAAGGGCCCTAACTGTGATCGAGCTACGTGAAGCCTTTTAGTGATTGCATCATTGCGCGTTTGTCTCATTTATTTGTGCTTGGTGTACTCCCACAATGTATTTAGCTCCTACTGTGCCTTGTCCAACATCAGAAGTATAGAAGGTAGAGTCAGTTTATCGTGTGAAAGAAGCAGATCTGGGTGCCCTTTAGAATAGTGGGGGAAAATCGAGTCACAATCAAGAAGAGGGCCCTAACTATGATCGAGATGTGTGCAAGAAGAGGGCCCTAATTTTTGGAAAGAAACACATAAAAGGCAAAGCTCAAAATCACATAGTTTATTACTTCATTTACTTAGAAGCACCTATAAGAAAATATAGGAGGCTCCTTTAATAAGACAATGAGGTATGAAATGAATATTACATTCTTTAATTTTTAGATAAATCATTCCCTTGTTTTTGTCATGGTCACAAAGACATTGAGTTTTCTATGCATTTCAATAAGAATTCTATCATCAGTATCAATTATTAGGAAATCTCTTCAAGTAAGATCCTTCGTTAAATAAATTACAATATTAGTGATCTAGTTCCATTGATGGGTGCCATGAATTCTCCTAGAGGATAGCACATAAAAATCACAATATTGTCAAGAGTTCAACAAGGATTTATGGTTAGGGTTTAGGGTAGTTTACACAGGAAACAAAGAAACATGAAAACACAGTATTCTGATCATGCATTGTATAATGGGTATGAATGGATTAGGAAAGCCAATAACACATTGATAGAGACAAATGCATTGGGTACTTGGTTGTTCCTATTTGAATTTTCATAGAAAAAGAGAAAAAAATGCATTGTAATCGTGTATTGTATTGAGTGTAAGCATGTATTAAGAAAATACAAAACATTTTTCTAGAGAAAGATATATTGGTTACCTGGTTTTTCCTATTTACTATCAACCATTTGCTGACAGAGTAGTGAACCCTCTCACGAGCAACAAACTCAGATTTATAGGGCTCTTTAAGGAAATTTCTTAGCATTATAGCACATACATTAGCATACACTACATAGGTCATTCCCTCTATCCTCCAAAAAGGCGCGGCTGCTATGGATGCTTTTGTCAAAGCCATTCTATTCTAGAATGCCCTTCACAATCTTGGTCATCGTCAACTTTTGTTCATCAAATGTTCCTCTCGCAAGGCTTAAATTATGGCTGGATTAAAGGATTCAGTCACATATTTGCATTACTTGGGAAGGGGGGCCAAGCAAACCAAAATATTCCTAGATATAGATATAATGACTAGCAATTGCACCTTGGTGTGCAATGTGTGTGTGGAAGAGGTGTGAAAAGTCAAATAGAAAAAAATGGTTTGTTTTTTGGTACATTTGTTGAGTACATAAGATCAATTGGTAGAGCATTTAGAAAATGATGGTGTTATGCAACAAAGATTTGGATAAGAAGTGATAGCTTGAAAAAATATTTTCATTCAATTATAGAGATCCAAAACACAATTGAAATAAAACCTTTGAATAAGGAAAATAATCAATGATGTAATAGGAAGAACTAAAGAGGGGGGAGAGAGACAAACAAGAATTGGCGTAGAGTCTTATAGATACAGATGTGAGTGAGAGAGAGAGGGGGGAGGGGGGTTATTTTATATTTTATTATAAAATTGTAACATATTATTATATATTATAATTTTATCCATTAAATTTTTTTAAATATATTGTTGATATAAAATAATATTATAAAATTGTACATATATATTCAATTGTATTTTTTATTTTACATGATAAAATCTTTATAATACCTTATTTTTGTATTGGAGAAGATTTGAACTCAATGCCATCTAAGTTCTTAAAATGAGGACATTATAATATGTATATTTATAATTCTTATCTTAATTATTTATTTTCTATAGAATTAATTATAAAATATAATAAAATGTGTTTATTTATAATAATAGAAACAATGATATAATATAATAAAATATGTTTATTTATAATAATTTATGTCATATAAAAATAAAATTAAAAATGATTAATGTCACACTAAAAGCAAAGTAGGAATATTTGCTACTTTGAAGCAGCCTAAACAAATCTAGATGGTCAGAAACATTTCCCTCATGCGAGGGAAATGCAATACCAATTGGAAGGAGGCCACAACTAGGGTTCATATTACAACAAAGATTTCAAAGGGAGATAGGGAATGATTGGAAAAGGAAACAAATAGTAATCCATTTTCAGAACCACAGGAATTCATGGAAGGATGAGGCAAGGGTTCCAAGCAAGTGTATTTTTGTAGGAATAGAAAAAGTGGTGGTAAACCCCAAAGAAATCAGTTGTGGGCTAAGAAGAAAATATCGCAAGTAGTGAACCCTTACTCTCCGCTAAAAGAAGAAGTAGGGTGATATCGATCTCATCAACCTTCATGCAACCAAGATGGGATAATTTTAGGGATTGTGGTTTGTTTGTCAAATGGACAGGTAAGGAGGCGCTCAAGAAAAGGATCTAACCACATCTTTTCCTTCCTTGCAAGTTCTGGATCATACAGGAGCATACTAGTTTCAACCCCAGGTCAACACTTCATTACTTCAAGCAATGTATGGTACCTTCATTATTTATGTTCATCCACTTATGTATGTTTGCATTCATTCATATTCTTCTGAAAGTTGGCTATTAGTGACCATATATGACCATTCTTGATGTTTTTGGGTCATTTGATGAAAAGATGTAAAAGTTTCTTAAAAGTTGTCATGTTGTCATGACAACATTTTCATTTGTAATGAAAATTTTTGCAAGTTGGTTTTAGTCATTTTGAAGGTTGACGAATTATTATGCATCCATAAATTTCCCTATGAGAAGAGTTCAATTGACAACAAATTGGAAGAAATCACCTTATAGAAGACAAAAAAAAGGTTGATCCATTTTATGTGTGGTGGTAGAGGGATTTGTAGGGTCTTTAAGAGTCCAAATCAATTTATTGGAAGCCATTTTAATAAGGGTCATTAATTTTTTTTTTTACTGTCCTAAAAGGAAAAAATGTAATAGTCCTAACTTGCAAATATTTTGTATTCAAAGATGATGTCTGGATGGGATGTTTGGGTGATAAATCCTTAGTAGACAAGTCAATTTTCCATTTTCCATGTTCTTTTGAAAGTGATTTCACTTCTGAATCTATAAAAATAAAACTCATTTACGTGAAACTAAAATATAATGAAACCCTTTGATATTGCCTAAAGCTCTAGTTTGCATTAACTCATTATTCTTTATATACCATGTCATAGCTCTTAATGTCTACACGTGGCCTTTCTAAAAGTGTACAAAGGAGAACTTTGGTTTTTTTCCATCTCTGGAAGCCATATTATCTCAACAAGGGTTTCTCCACACATTGTCAATTTTGTTACAAGCCCTCACTATTCTATATATATTTCTTGACTAGATCTCTGGATAACTTACAAAGGTTATTTTATTTATAACTATGGTTACTCATTATACTATGAATACCTTCATGGTTGTGGCTGCCCATTGATTCTTGTACTTATTTTCTCATGTCTACTACTGTCTTTCACGAAGCTCCATATTTCTATGCTCTTCATTGATAAATAAAAAGTCTACTTTTTATAATCCTTTTAATGTTACTCTCTTCAATCACAATGTTTCTATACCCTTTGTGACTGAGATTGTCATCATGACTGGTGACAAATCCATTGTGTCTTCCTGCTAAACAAAATAATACATCCCATTGTAGATTTTCTTTTACATTTTACTAAAACCTTAAACATTGTGCTCTCTTTCCTTTGTCCTATTTATCCATACTTGCTTTATTGACACTTCATTTCTATAAAACATGCAAGTATAGTCACTTCCATGGTTCCTATGCAATTTTTGTATATGTTATATAGGGTTTGATGGAAATGATACATTCATCTTGGTCTTTTATCGCAAATTTATTCTTTACATGTTGAACTCCATTTAATACCGTAGTTACCCCAAATATAAGGAAATAATAATTAACATCCATCCTCATGATATTTTAATTTGTTCAATAGCACTTCTTCAGATATGTCTTTGAATTGACTATGTTATGGTGTTGTCTTTATATGCTGATTGTAAAATATTGTAACATTTTATCCATTTGGCCATCTAATTGCAATTAACATGCTCATTATCAAATTTATCATATATAATCAATGACTTACACTATTATAGGGTATAACACTATAAACTATCTGATGTATCATACTTGGCTTGTTTGTGTCATTTGATTAAGGTTTGTTGTCACTATATGTTTCCTTTCATGCAAGATATTCATTTTTTTAGCTCTATAATAATCTCTTGTAAGTGATTTTCCAATATTTCCTTAGATAATAATTTCTTCATATTGTTTTTTTTTTTGTTTCAAATGATTTTTATTTTCATTTCCTTTGTTGCTGGTACTAATGCTTGGAGCTACTATGTTCACCTTTATGTTTCCTTGTGCATTTATGGATAATTACTTTTCCATCAAATTGAAGCATGGAAAACATAAACATTACTTGAATGGTTGTCCTTCTCTAATACATTGATGTAAACTGCATTGTGTATCCTTTGGCTTATAAACAATGAGACCCTTATATATAAGCATTATCAATATTTGATTTAATAGCTACTTTTTGAAAATTATGTTGCATTTTATGTTTCTTGTGTTGAATCTGTTACCTTCTTCTTAATATCACTTGCACATGAATTCCACTCTATGACTATTGTTTTATGGTATTGTTGCTCCCTCCACTCGATAAATGAATGCTTTGATTCTTATCAAGCATTTCCACACTTGACTAATGTAGTTGTCTCCTTCCTGTCCTATCCCTTTAGAAAATATGTTGGCATATGATACTCTTGAAATAGTCAGTTAGCTTGTACCTTGGGATGCTCCCATGCATTAATCAGTTCTCACTATCACTATGTCGTTTACTGTACCATTGGTCTATGATCATTGATTTTTACTTTGTGCTCCACTATTGAAATGCTAAAAATTTAGCATTGAAAAGTGCCTTTCTATGCAATTTCCCTTGACAACATTTCTTGATAATGTACCTTCCTCTCCAAATTTAATTGTTCCTACTCTCTTATGGTTTGATATTGTAATGCATTTGTAAATTCATAAATGATCACTGCTTATTGATACCTATTTGAACCTCTTCTCCTTTCATATTATTCACAACACATGTTCTTATATGACAATCATGACAGTATTGATACTTTTCTATTGGTGAAGCATCCCATCATATATATTGATCTTGATATTATTGAAACTGTCATTTTATGTCAAAGACTAATGATTTTTTGTATTGTATGAATCATTGTGAGTGATAATAAGAAAGTGATCATTGATACATCATTCACATAATTGAATGATGTTGTCTTCATGAGGCTTTGAATGTTCTTATCACTTCAAACTTTGATCTTTTTCATGAATTCCTTTGCAATCTCTATTTCTGCCACAACTCAAAAACCAACTTTGAATACTATAACAACATTTGTTTTATTCTCACAATGGACCCCTCTTCTCCAAGAAAATGTTTATATATTTGTTTGAATGATTATTTCCTAAGATCACCTTAGACTGCTATCACCCACTACACTACTGCTTATTACATAATGATGGTATGTGTTTTTATCTTACAGTAGCATTGATTCCTTACAGATTGATATGGTTTTGTCACCTTCTCTATAAGTAATGACACATTTGCAAATCCCTTTGAGTATGACACAACACCTTTATTGTTACTAAAATTGGAGCAATCTAGAAATGACACTTGTAACTATTTATATTACTAAAATTTACATGGCTCCTTGATACAAGACATGTCTCTCGTGATCCAACTTTTTTATTGGAGGCTATGTCCACCATGATGATAAGCTTACTTTTTTTTTTTCTGCTTTGTTTACTACTAATGAAACTTTTGCATCACCAATGTAGTATTCTTGATTTCTCAAATTTCTGTCCAATTTTCATTGGACAATGATAATTCTCTGATGTTGTTCACTAGTTCACGTTTTTAAAATCAGTGAATATTTTTTTTTTAAGGAAACAATGATTATATATTTTTTTAAAACTTTAAGGTGAATATATTTATATGTTTTAAATTGAATGATTAACATTTCTTAGTATTTGTCTTGTATTTATATGTATATATTATTGATAAATGCACTAATTATTTACATTGGAATGCAGCCTGTCGATCCTGAAACACCATCCGAGCACGACGGAGGCGTTGATTCAGATGTGCATTGTAGTACTCAAGGTATACATTTTCTATTCAAATTGTGATTATTGATTTATTAATACAAGTAAACATTTTAAATTGAATTTGGCGTAGTAATAAAAAATTAATTATAATGTGTTGGCATTAATAAAACATTTTGTATTGCAGTTACAAGGGATGAGGAGGTTCAAGCCGCTGGGCAAGAAGATGTGGTTGCACAAGGTAATGAGTGCCACGTTTATGTTTTTTAAAGTATTGAAATGCTTGTAACAATTATGATAATATGTTTTTAAATCAACCCCAATTATGATAATATGTTTTTAATTCAACCCTTTTATTTGTTATTGCAAAGGAACCGCCTTTGCAAAGGACAATGAGATCACATGCACAGGCAAGAAGAAATGACGATGCCAAGATGGATATGCCTCTGCAATAATATAGGGAAGCATAAAAAAAGAAAAAGTCAAAAAAGAAATGATTTTCATTTAATATGCAACTTATTTGATAGTGACTGATGTTTATGTCCCGATGTTGTAATAATAAAATTATTATAGTTACTCTTATTTTTAAACGTATATTTTGGTAGTTGAATTGTTAGTCAATTTGAGTAGTGAGGTTAGTATACTTGCACTTTTACAACTTGTCAAGTTGGGGTTTAATAGACATTGATATTAGTAGTTCAATGCATATATTAGGAAGGCATGATATGATTAAATTATATACATGGTATACTAATATGTTATATTTTAAGATAAGTGGTCATAGAATTAGGTAATATGTATCTCCTCTCATACAATTATAAATCTTGTAGGTTTGGGATCATGGATATTACCTTAATATCTTACGAGAATTGGTTCTCCATCGTAGTTATGAACTGTTGGGTAGGTAACCTTATGAGGAGGTCTACGTATAATTTATTTGTAGGTAGAATCTAATTAGCATCTCATCCTTGTTCACCTAATTGGGTGGCAGCCAATGGAGACATTATCTGGGGACTCTACCCTAGAAAGGGGTTGCATAACCAATTCTACCATCCTTTAAAAGACTAGTTTTAAAGCTAAACTCAAACTATGATGTCTCTACGAGTTACATAGGAAAGGCCATCTATGATGATCCCCCGAGGAATTATGTCCGGCCCTTAGGTCTTGTAATTTTGAGTTCTTCCTTGATCTTGCCACCCCTTATCAATATTTTACATAGTTTGCATCTCTTTACAAAACTAGTTTTATATACCTTATGATTGATTTAGCTAAGTTATTGATGTATGCAAATCACTTTTAAGTAATAAGATGTTACAATGTATTTAAATAATTTTTGATGTTTTAGAAATGAAATATTCTATCTTTTAAATAGTGTTTCTTTGTAAATATTTTTAGAACTCTTCAAAATATTTTTTAACTATAATAATAAAAAATGTTTTTATACTAGACTATAAAAACAAAGTGTTGTCATATGGCTACTGATGGTTAAACTAGCTACTGAAATATTGCTTGTGGTTTTTGAAGCCACTTCAACCTAAACAAACTTTCAGGAAAAATTTCAGCTGAACTCTTCAGCGAGAAGATGAATCTGTTACACTTGTGAGTACAAAAAATTCATTTGTTTTCTCATATGTTATGATCTTCAGCATGTGATATATAAATATATCATCTGTTCTGAGCACTGTTTATTACCATCTACAAACTATTTGATAGTAATGAGTTTGAAGGAGGGATCCCCCGTACTTTGGGACTAGTGCCCAATTTGAGGGTTGTGTGAGTATCAATCATTTTAATTCTTTCTTTTCTTGCTATGTCCTATTTATGGCTGCTTCACAAACCATAATTTTATGGGTGCCTGTTTAATGTTTTTTTTGGTAATATTGTTGGGAAATAGGAGACTTGACAGAAACCAGATGGCATGTGTGATTCCCACCGAAGTCAGCGGGCTAGTAAACCTCAAAAAACTGTAAGAGACTTGTCCTGGGTTTAGGATTTTATAGAAAGTAATAAAATTTTAATGTGAGTTATCTAATTGAAAACTTCAATTTGTGATAGTTTATAAATTAATATAAAGAGTTGTAGTTTTATGTATTTTTATAAAAGTGATATCAAAAATTGTAATTTAATTGATTGACTATCTTTTATATATTATATTTAAGAAAAAAATTAACGGACTGTCAAGAAGATAAATGAAACCACACAGAAACTTGTCCTAATCAAAGCATGACTAAAATCAGAACAGGCTAGAAGCAAAGAACTTTCTGTCTGCAACCCATAAACATAGAAAAAACTCTTAAAGGAAAAGGGTAGGATTAAATTCTGAACTGCAGCGTACGTTGCGACTGTTTGAAATACAGGGTATTTTCTTCATGGAGTTTAATCTCATTCACATGATTCTTAACCTTCATGTGTTCCTTGGGGACCCCTGCAAATGAGAACATAAAGACACAGTTTTGAAAATGATATTTGAATAAAATTTTATAGTAACTTTTTTTTCTCTTGCACAATATGATTTGAAAACAGTGACAAGCATCTACATGTAGATGCAATAGAATGAAGGATATGGTATGTTTCTGATATATCCCAGTCTACTAAGATTTATATATTTTGACAACTTTGACTGAAGGTATATACCTCAATCCTTTATTCTCATTCCTGTATCAAATACCATAACAAATCCTCTTCCAAAAAATTATTTTCTATCACATCAGATTCAAATATCGTATGCCAGAGAAAAGATAAGAAGAAAATGTGGTATCTTTGTTTAAGATATTTTATTAAGTAGTTTAATGATTGTGGGAATTTAGTTAGCTAAAATTTGGATCATATTTATTAAATATTGTCTTAACATCAAACATTGAGAGGTATCTATTTTACCAAATTTATATGAGGAATGATCATATCGAGTGTTTGGATTATAGGTTAATGAATCAATGGCTTAACAGTAAACATAAGACAGTTTCTATAGCATTAAACTTTGAGGAGTTTCTATTTTACGAAAATCATATGGGACATCGATCATATTGAGTGTGGATAATAAGTTTATGAATCATTGACTTAAAATTAAACATTGAGGAATATCTATTCCACTAAATTCATATTGTACATGATCATATAGAGTACTTGGATTATATGCTGATGAATCATTAGCTTAACTTAACATTCAAGGATTTCTATTCCATCAAAATTATATGGGTCATTATCCTTTTAGAGTGTCATGAAACCTCCAGCTAACAAGATTTTATCCTTCGTAGACTCTTTCTCAATCATTCACATTCTCTTATATTTCTTCTTCTTTTAATGATGTAAATAATGATCATGATCATCCTCATTCTTTTAAACAATTCAAAAAATACATATTGAAATTTTCCTTATTGTATATAGATAGTGATCTATTCAAGATACATGAAACACTACTAATTACAAAATGTCACGTCATCTTAATACATTCTACTCCTATCATAACAAAGTGATGGAATACAAACTTCCCTTGTCAACTTGAGCAGTAAACCAATCCATTATGAGAGGAAAAATTACATAAAAAGCTCCAATAATATAGAACTTTGTCTATGTTGAGTGAAAAAAGAACAAAGAAACTAGATCTCCACCTGACCTTTGGAGATGTCAAAGTCTAGGGAACTAAACCATGCAATGTCACCTGGCAAAAACTAATTTACGAGCTCATGGAAGCCTCCCTCCTCTTTCAAGCTTCCTTATGTGCTACTGTCAAGAAAATGAAAGGGTTTATGACATCAGATTTTTCACAATCAATGATATTAATGTTGTTTGACTGTGTAAGATTTTTTATCATCAACATTTTAGATCATTTTCTAAATATAATAAATAAATTTTTCCTCTTAATAAAAGTAAAATTTGGTATCTATAACTTTTATATTTATACTGATTTTTATATAATATTATAATTTATCAATAAACTTAAAAATATTTGAAATTATTTTTATGTAATTTAATTAATTTATTTAGAATTAATATTCAAATTCAATGTATTCATTTAAAGAGTGAAATTTATTTTATATAAAGATCGTTATGTAGACACTTAAATTTGTCCATTCCAACTCAATATTAATTTTATTAATATTTGTCCTTAACATTATAGTTGTTTTAATTAATTAACTATATTTTTATATTCTTCTATTTATTTAATTAAATTTAATTTAATTAAATAAATTCATTTTCCCTCTTGTATTTAAATTCTATTTAAATACTATAATATATTAAATTAAATTTAATATATTATCCTTCCATCTCTTATTGTAA
>MU226274.1:528772-547073 GCA_018584345.1 Thuja plicata | reverse complement strand
TCGGCTGGCCTCTAGACCACTCCTCTCCTCCGCTCTGTGGACTGGAATAATATGATCCTCTTTACCGTTGGCATCGGCGCTCCTCTGTCCTCTCCACCATCACTATCATCATCTCCCTCCTCATCCCCATCTCCCTCTGCACCCCCATCATATGACTCTGATTGACTCTCTGACTCCTCTCCATCTCCTAGCTCGGTCAATCTCATTGGCCTATGCCTATCCCACCACTGACCATACTCCATAGTAATACCTGCATCTTCTACCTGTGCCTGTGCCACTGTCCATGGTACTACCTGCATCCCTCTCCAGCTTTCTCTGGCCAGACGTATATCCACCCCTATCTCCCATAATGATCCTACCTCTCTAGAAATAAGAGGATGAGGAAAGTTGTCCGGTACTACATCTTGTATGATCCCAAACTATCTACGGACTTGAGATGGCATGTACCGGGATATCTGAAATGCTGTCCTGCCAATCAACCAATAATTTGTTTGTATATAGCCTAAAAAATCCCCATCTAGACTCCCATCCTCTACTCTGCGCTACTCATCCCAATATCCCCATTCCTCGCAGCCCATGTATGGCATCCACTCAAAGAACATCATCTCATCTAGTCACCTCCACCATAGCTCCACTGATCTCATATCCCTATAAGTCAATGGTGCCTTGTATCGACATGCATACGGCTCATATCGCTATTGCGCCCCCCTCCTTGTAGTGGTCTGACTACTGCGATGTACTCCCATGACCAAACTAGCAGCAGTGTCATACCTGGTCCTATAGTCCTCTAATTATGATAAGCACACATGTGTAGATCGTAATATACCTGTGTCATCTCAGCACTTTATCCCATCTAATCAAAAAACCATGTCCCGAGTGATCTGACATCACTCTCCCTCCTATTAGTCTTGCCAAGTACAAAGCCAGTCAGGGTAATCCTGCCTGTAGTCCCCCTCGCCATGACAGCCACTGCCATGATATCGGTAGCTCATCCACTGTCTCTTGAAGCTTGCCTCCAGGTAAGCCTCCGCTCCCTCCACCCGGTACTCAGGGATAACTCCCTAATCGGCACCCGTAGTATCCTCTAGACATCCAGCAGTGTCACCGTCGCCTCCCCTGTCGGCAGATGAAAACTCGATGTATTTGAGTGCCATCTCTCAATCAATGCTGTCAGGAGTGCATTATGCGCTCTTAGTTTGGGCCACTCATGGACATGGTATAGTCCACATAATGCGACATGCCCCCACTCAGCCGCTGTCAGCTCCTAGGTCAGCTCCATCATGTCAGGCCACCGCTCCTTCGACCTAATCACATGGTCGAGCTCCTGCAACCAATAAATCTTGTTAGTTTTTTTGAGCTTACATAAAGCCTAATTGTTAAATTCTTTGAGATTTTATTTCCTGTCAACCTATTATTGGTATTTTCTTGTTAGCGGTATGCCCTATCCCCTTCCCACATTGTCTGAAAACCTATCTTTTGACAGGAAGTCGCGTCCCTCGCCACCCACAGTAGGGCCGCCCGTCTATAGATGGGCGGTTGCGCCCGTCAACCGTCCATAGATGGGTGGCTATGCGCACCGCCCACGCGGTGGAGCCGCCCGTCCGCTACACCCACCACCTGCAGGGTGGAGTCTCCCATCCATAAACAGGTGGCTACGCCCGCCACCCATCTATGGACGGGCGGCTATGCCCGCCACCCGCACGGCGGAGCCGCTCGTCCGTGGACGGGCAGCTGCGCTCACCGCCCATCTGTGGATGAGCGGCTACGCTCGCCGCACGCCCCCCAGATGGGCGGCTGCGCTCGCCGCTGGCGCAGTAGGGCCACCCGTCTATGGACGGGCGGCTGCGCCTGCTGCCCCCGCGTGGCGGACCCGCCTGTCCGCGGACCAGCGGCTGTGCCCGCCGGTTGGATGGGCGACTGCGCGGCAGAGCCACCTGTTAGGCGATTAAGTTTTTTTTTCTTTTCCCCCTTTTTCTTATAACATGAGTCAAAAAAAAATTTAAAAAATAAAAAACTAATTAAAACACTAAATTAATTTAGTGAGTTTTCAAACTCACCGGTTCTCCCATTTTAGTTGGACGTGTGTAGGTTTGAACTCACTCCCCTAGTTGCTGCTTGTCTCTCAAGTTGACCATTTTCCTCTTCTTCTTGGTGCAAATGACCTTTTGTGGTCCCTTTTTGTCCTTTTATAAGGGGTCTTTTAATGGGCTCCTTTTCTACCTTTCTTTTTCTACCTTAATTTCTCTTTTTTGAGAAATTTGTCCAAATTGGCCATTTTGACCAATTTTCTCGAGGGGGCACATCCTCTTCCATCATTTTTATTTTTTTTGACGTGATGTCAAATTTCAACACCGCATCAAAGAGGGGCAAAATGTAGACACTTAAATTTGTCCATTCTAACTCAATATTAATTTTATTAATATTTATCCTTAACATTATAGTTGTTTTAATTAATTAACTATATTGTTATATTCCTCTATTTATTTAATTAAATTTAATTTAATTAAATAAATTCATTTTCCCTCTTGTATTTAAATTCTATTTAAATACTATAATATATTAAATTTAATTTAATATATTATTCTTCCATCTCTTATTGTAAAATAAATTTGATTTATTTTATTCCTCCACTAACTAATATTCTTCTAAACTTTGATTAAATTAAAATTATTTTAATTTAATCTCTATTTACCTTATTTAAATTCACCTCTTACTAATTATTCTTCTAATCTTGATTAAAGATGGATTACCTCTAATCATGTGCACAATCACCTTTTCCAAGGTGAGGGTTGGCTTTTCCTCTTATTAACCACTTAATCCTAACCACTCATTTTTTTTGCCTCTTAATCTCCTTCACTCCCACCAAAACCCTACTTAACCCTTCATCTCAACCACTCATTTTCTACCACTTAATCTCAACCCTCCATTTTCATAAGCAAACCCATAAAAGGAGGTCTCACTCCTCATTTTGCAACTAGTCAGTGAATTGGGCATTCTTGCATTCTTACACACTTGAGCACTTGAGCACTTAGTGTAGATTTCATCTTGTTGCATGATAGCCTAGATTCATTTTCATAGTTTAGTTTGAAATCTTGCATGTTCATCTTTAGTTTAGTTTTCATCACAATTTAGTTGTTAACTTCTTGCATTTGCATTCTTAGTATAAATTTTGCATTTTACATCACATCATTTGAAATATTTGGGGCAAGTTCCACATACTTGTGCTCAAATCTTCATCATTTTGCATTCATCATAGTGGGATTTATTGTATTGTGTTGGGAGAGCACACCTACAAAATATCTAAGAGCAAATCAAACAAGTCTTGGGTGCACTTGTTTTAGCTCATCGGAGGTTGTAGTAAAAATTTAGTTGTGTTTCAAGTTCTTTACATGCTTTGATTTATTAGTATATCTTGTGTTTGCATGTTTTGACTTGCTGTGCAGCTGTAGGGATTTTCATTGCATACACATTATGTAAGTTATGTATAAAAGATAAATACAAATTGAAGTTGGATTCCTTGTTTCGCTATATATTGTTTTAAAAAATGCTTAAATGAGTTGTTACATGTTTTTTATAGGAATTTATCAAATAATAAATTTAGAGGTGGCATACCTGATTTATCAGCACTAAATAGGCTCCAATACAAGTAAGTGGATGAAACATTTAAACATGTGTTTATTTTATTTTATTATTGTAATATCTCTAACTCATTTGGTGTCCTAGGGATTTGAGCAATGATTCCTTTGATACGTTCATAGTCCCTCAATGGATGACAAGCTTACACCAATTAAACACATTGTAAGTTATTTAAATATCCCATTTCAATTGTAGAAGAAAGGGAAATATGGATGAAAATTCTTATAATTTATTTTCTTGTTTCAAGGTTATGGATGATTGTAATATATCTAGACAAGCTTCATCGACCATTTTTAATATCGAAACACTTGAGACAATACAAATGAAAAACCATCAATTGAATGGAATAGTGAATATTATCCCCAATCCTTCAAGTCTGCTAAAAAGGGTAGACCTTAGATATAATAACATAACTGGAGTTCATGAGGATGGCGATGTGTCTATATGTGAGTAACATTTGACAATGTATCAATTAGAGTAAAAAAATTTATCAGTATCCTCAAAAAAGTTTAAGATTTAAGTGAAAGTAAATTGTAATATAATCCATAATTTTCCACAACAAGATTTATGCAACTTAATTAAGATATTTCTAAAAATGTTCTTAAATCACTTAAATATACTAAGGAAATATCATTTCTCTCATTAACTATGAGGACTCTTTTCTATTCAAATTTTTTGCATTTCATTGTTTCAATTAAAGATATCAAAGTTCAACTTGATTTGACACTAAAAAGATAATATTTTCTTTGTTGTTTCTGGATTTGATTGCGTGTCACTTTTGTTATCAAAATTTTTGATCACATTCTGTGATCCATCATTAGGATAAGAAAGATTACAGGAGATGTGATCCATCATCAATCTTGTCTCTGTAACTCTTTCTCATCATGGTGATGGATGACAAAGTGTGATCATGAGCAAGAGTTACAAGAGATGTGATCCATCATTAATCACATTTCCCACATATAGTTTTTACACAACAAATTTTATTTTCATTTGAATAGGAATATCTGTTATCCTACAATATCAATGTTTTTTCAATGATAGGAATGAAAAACATGCTTTAAACATTTCTATGGAGGCATCAATGTTCTTGGGTTTATGTGCACCATACCTTTCACTTCTATATCATCATGTCAAGGATATTTTCTTGCCTCTTCCTCATGATGACTTCATCATCATTACAAAAACTTATCTAGTTAATAAAATTTATATCCTTATGCATTATGCTACTGTGATTTTGCCTCTTTGTTTGGACACTACTAATCATTGGTTTCTCTTTTTCCCTTGGGAATGCTTTTTAGGTAGAAACAATAGGATACTATCTATCTTTCTTGAAGACTCTTTATCAAAAAGGGATCAATGTCCTTTATCTTCAATCAAATAAGGGGTGCAAAAGAGTGCTTTGCATCAATTGGGTATAGAAATTGAGTGTTATACCCAAATGATGCAGAGCACCTTTTGCACGCTCAATTCCAGTGAAGAAACATAAACATGACAGCTGAGAAATATAAATGTAGATATCACAACAGATGAGAAACATAAATGTAGATATCATGGTCACAATTATTTGGAGACACAACATAATTGAATGGTATACCCAGACGATGCAACACAACCACTACTCCTCCAGTTCCAAGTTGATACTACAGGATCCAAGAATAAATTTAGAGAGCAAAGGAGGGCCGTAACAACAAAAATAATACATGATCCGTATATTATTTTGGTCATTATGGACCTCCTCCTCCACTCTCTAAATTTATTTCTTATCTATGGTTTGTGGATCCTATAGTGTCAACTTGGAACTGGAGGAGTAGTGGTTGTGTTGCATCGTCTGGGTATACCACTCAATTATGTTGTGTATCCAAACAATTGTGACCATGATGCCTACATTTATGTTTCTCAGTGTTGTGTCCCAGGACCCCTTATGACCCTTTGTGACCCTTTATGATCCCTATGAATACATCTTAGAGGTCTTAAAGTTTTATAAAGGGTCGTAAGAGGCTCCTAGGAGGGGCTAGATGAGCTTCCACCTTCACGTGGTTGGCCATGTTAAGTAGAGAATGTTAAACTATTATCAAAATAAAGAGAAGCTCAATATATATTTTTGAAAATATAGCATACTGTCACAATTGCGATGGTGTTCAGAGAATGACCGATACCAAAACACTACACGGGACGTCCAGATGTCAGAAATAGCCAACAGCTAGACGTCGCATGTACAACATATCTATCACATACTGTCATAATTGCAAAACTCATAATGTCTAATGATGATAGGTTTACCAGCCTAGATAGTGCATATTGTGATGGTCAATACCATCTCAATTGTGATGGTATTTAGAGAACGATCGATGCCAAAGCACTAAATGTGACGTACAGATGTTGGAATATTTTGACAACTAGACGCTGCATGCACAACATATATGTTGCATACCCATTGTAATTGTGATAGTCATGATGTGTAACGATGACATGTTAACCATCGTAGTTGGTACATATTGTGATGGTTAGTACCTTCACAGTGATTTCAACATCAAAGCTACAACACCGGTCTGTGTCACTTGATTGACAGGGTATTGTCAGAAGTGCAATGCATAGCCGTCAAAAAAAGGACTCAAATGTACTAGTGTCTAATTTTAATTTTTGTAGCATAATTAATATTGGGATCTCTCATTGGGATGTGTGTGGACCTAAATATGGGTCTTGTTGTTTCCTATGTTGGATCTTTAGGATCTGAGTGCTGAACTCTTTGGTGGACTCTTGTATATA
The DNA here is from genome assembly GCA_018584345.1 of Thuja plicata. Classification (NCBI taxonomy): domain Eukaryota; kingdom Viridiplantae; phylum Streptophyta; class Pinopsida; order Cupressales; family Cupressaceae; genus Thuja; species Thuja plicata. Next base: position 540,668 of record MU226274.1, on the reverse strand, counting down.
TTTGTTTTTTGTTCTTAGATTTTGGTGGCAGTTTTGGAGTAGAGAATGCTAATAGTAGTTTCAGATTGCAGGTTTGTGATCTCACATGTATGAAGCTAAATTTGTAATCGATCTGAATGTATAGGGACAAAAATGGGAAGGCCTTACAACCTAACATGTAATAATTTTGATGAAATAATATAAAGTTATGATTTTTCTTCTCTCCCTTTCTATGCTGTTTCTTTCGAGTTGGTCTGCAAGCAGGCTTGGATAGCTAGGAGTTCCTTGGGCCCTAGTTCTCCATGCCCTCCTTGTGTCAGGTGGTATCAAAGAAAGGTTGAGATCAAGGTTCCTTCTTGTAATCCCTAACCCTAGTTGGTTGATATTTTTGTGGGGTAGCAGATTGTGATCTAACCTACAATTGCAGAGGGTTTCAAGATGGTTCATGGGAGAGGAAATGTAAATCCAAGTCTAGCTGATATGCTAAGATAGATTGCTACAAGATTGAAAGTTGTTGAGATAGCCCAGTGTAGAGGAAGACATTTTGAAGATGTTAGTGATGATGAAGAAGAAGTTCAAGGAGAAGTTGCACCTATACTTGTGATGGATCAGGAAGAAGAGAGATTCCTGAGAGCTTTGAAAAGTTTGAAGTCCACACCTCAATTTAATCCTCCTGAGTATAGTGGAAAGTTGGATTCAGATGAATTTATAGAATGGATAACCGAGATGGAGAAATACTTTGAGTATGAAAATTTATCAAAGGAGAAGAAAGTAAAGATTGCAAGTACAAAGTTGAAATGACATGCATCCTTGTGGTTAGAGCATCTGTAATTGGATCAAAAGAAGAAAGGTACTGACAAGATCAAGGTATGGGATAAGATGATAAACAAATTGAAAAGAAAGTTTCTACCTTGTGATTACTAGATTAACCTAGTTAGGAGAATGAAAATTTTGAAGTAGAAAGATAGCATGGTAAAAGATTACACTGATGAATTTTACAGATTAGACATCAGATCTGGACGTGCTGAAGATGAATTGGAAAGAATAGTAAGATATCTGAATGGATTAAGAAGTTCTATATAAGATGAGATCAGCTTGGTAAAAATGGAGAGTACTAAGGAGGCAGATCAATTTTCCCTAAAAGCTTAAGAGAAATTAAACAAAAGATATGAAAAATGCAAAGAGGAAGAGGTGGTAGATTTCCCATAAGAAGAGGTAGTTCTCATGGTGAAACCAATAGATCTGAACCATAAAAGAAAAATCTAGACACATATCAAGACAAAGGAAAGAACAAATGGAAAGGTTAAAGTTCATTCTGAGGAAGAGGCAATTACTCCTGAGGTGGTTATAGTAACAGACGGTTCCAAGGAACTTTTTACAATTGTGGTGAAGAAGGACATAGATGTTTTGAGTGTACACATGCAAGCAAGAAATTTGGTAGTAGAAGAAATGATTTGGTGCAAGAGGAGTCACCGAATGAACCTAAAAAAGAAGGAAACCTAATGGTTAGAAGAATATTATGGAGTGAGAATAATAAGAAAGATCTTGTAAGGAAGATTTTGTTCAAAACAGATGCAGAGTTGTAGACAAAGTTTGGAAGGTAATTTTTGATAGTGGAAGCTCAAATAATCTAGCATCAGAGGAGATGGTCACAAAGTTGCAGTTGGAAAGAATGAAGCACCCAAAGCCCTATCATATTTCATGGATCAAGGATGAGCATACATTAATGGTGAGTGAACAATGCTTTGTGAATCTGAGAAATTGGGAAGTATTATGATAAGGTGTTGTGTGATATTATGCCAATGGATTGTTGTCATATTTTGTTTGTTAGACTTTGGAAATATGATAGATATGATATACATGATGGGAGAGTGAATAGATACACTATTTGGGTTGATGGAAAGAAGAAAATCTTGCTACCTTTGGTTGAAGAATCTGTTGCAGAAAAATGTACATCTATGAAATTTTGTTTGATGGAAGGTAGATAGTTTGTTATGTATTTAAAAAGGAATGATATATGTTATACTTTGATTCCTAACAAACCGAGTGATAATACAAAAGACAAAGTTCCTACAGAGGTTTAGAAATTGCTTACTGAGTATAAAGAGATCATTTCAGATAATGTACTTGATGGTTTACCACCAATGAGATATATTAGTCATTGTATGGATTTGATTCCTGGAGCTAGTTTACCAAACAAGGCACCACAATAATTGATACCAACTGAAAAATGAGGAACTCAACCGACAAGTTCATGAGTTGTTGAACAAAGGTTTGATCAGAGAAAGTTTGAGTCCATGTGCAGTACTAGTTGTATTGGCACCTAAGAAGAATGGAGAATGGTGAATGTGCATTTATTCAAGAACTATCAACAAGATAACAGTTAAGTATAAATTCCCTATACCGAGGATGGATGATGTAATGGATTGTTTGAGTGGAGAAAAGTATTTTACCAAAATTGGTTTGAAGAGTGGATATCATCATATCAGAATTTGAGAAGGTGATGAATGGAAGACTAATTTCAATACAAAAGAAGGTTTGTATGAGTGGTTGGTTATTCCCTTTGGTCTAACTAATGCACCGAGTACTTTTATAAGGTTGATGAATAGAGTTTTGAAGAAATTCTTGAATAAATGTGTGATTGTGTACTTGGATGATATTCTAATATTCAGTAATACTAGAGACGAGAATTTGATGCATATAAAACACGTGTTGCAGAGATTGAAAGAGGAAAAGTTGCTGATAAATTTGAAAAGTGTTCCTTCATGAAAGAAGAACTTGTCTATTTGGTTTTGTGATTTTAGTTGATGGTTTGAAGATGGATCCTGATAAATTTGAGGCTATACTTAGTTGGCCTACACCTGAGAATGTCAGTGAGATAAGATAATTTCATGGATTGGCAAGTTTTTACAGGAAATTTATCAAAAAATTTAGTTCTATTTGTAATGCTATGACTAAGACGATGAGGGGAAATAAAAGAGAATTCAAATAGACACATGGAGATGATAAGAGTTTTGAAACTCTAAAAAAAAAGTTGTTAAATTACCCGTGTTAGCCTTACCTAATTTCAATAGGGTATTTCAAGTTGAATGTGATTCAAGTGGAAGTGCAATAGGAGGTATGTTGACTCAAGAAGGTAAACCTGTTTCTTTCTTTAGTGAAAAGTTGAATAATGCTAAAAGGAAATATTTTGTCTATGATCAAGAATTCTATGCTGTTGTTCAAGCTCTAAAGAAATGGAGATATTATTTGATGCCAAGTGAATTTGTATTATATTGCGATCATAAGGCTTTACATTATTTGGGTAGTCCGAATAAGTTGAACTAGAGACATATGAAATGGGTAGAGTATATGCAAAGTTTCACATTTGTAATAAAGCATAAGAGTGGAGTTTCTAACCGAGTTGCTGATGCATTGAGTAGAAGAAGATCTTTGTTGACTGAAATGAGAATTGAGGTTCTTGGTTTTGATGACATGAAGCATTTACATGAAAATGACCTTGATTTTTTTGAGCAGTGGAGAATGTGCAGAGCACCTGTTCCAAATCAACCGAGTAAGTTTGAAGACTATTTCATTCAAGAAGGTATGTTGTTCAAAGCTAGTTAGTTGTGTATAGTGAGAGGATCAATGAGAACTAATTTGATAAAGGAAAAAAATAGTAGTGGATTAGATGGACATTTTGGTATTGATAAGACATTGAGTTTGCTTAAGGAAAGATATATTTTTCCTCAGTTGTATAAGGATGTTTAGAAATTTGTGAAAAGTTGTGGACTGTGTCAAGTTGCAAAAGGAGTAAGTCAAAATCCTGGATTGTATACACCGATCACTATTCCTAAGAAACCTTGGAGTGATATCAACATGGATTTTGTTTGTGGCTTACCAAGGACAGCAAGAGGTAATGATTCCATATTTTTTCTTGTGGATAGATTTTCTAAAATGACACATTTCATACGATGTAAGAAAACATCAACTGCAGTACATATAGAAGATATTTTCTTTAAGGAGATTATCAGATTGCATGGATTATCGAAGAGTATCATCTTTGACCGATATAGTAAGTTTGTAAGCTATTTTTGGAAAAACACTTTGGAAGAAGCTGGACACCGAGTTGAAGTATAGTTCTACATTTCATCCATAGACTAATGGAAAAACATATGGTTGTAAACTGAAGTTTGGGTAACTTATTGAGATGCTTAGTTGGAGACACACCGAGTAATTAATATTTAATGTTAGCACTATTAGAATAAATGAGGGGGTGGGGGGGGGGGTGAATCAGTAGCCTAAAAAATATTACAATAAATCAACCCAAAAACTTAGTAGCACAATATTAAGCCTCTAGTTATCTCAGTCCTACAAGATGAATGCCTTCAAACAATCTTAACAAATAACTACAGATTAGCAGTCTTTCATTTACCAAAAAACACTAAATTGATTAGTGTATACCGATCAATCTAGAATTAGTTAAGTGTAATGCAAAACACTAAAGTAATGACTCATAAATACATTGACATATGAAATTTTAATGTGGAAACCCTGTTAAGAGAAAAACCACTTGGGACCGGTAACCCAAAATTTTGACTCTTCTAAAGTGAGCTTGGTGAAGAGCCAACCCTGTTAAAGGTTACAAACACACTGTTAGGTGTGACCTTGTTAGAGAATTTAAATAGAATAGTTTGTCACTTGATATCGAGCATCTCTATGCTACCTTCTATGACCAAACCTAGTGTACATTGTCAAATGGTATCTGACATCTCATGCTATCTTCATGATCAAAATTTTTGATACTCCTTGGGATGTATCTCAATATAGAAAATATTGTTAAGTCCTGCTCAATTAAAAGAATTTCTAAATTAATGGTTAAACTGAAGCAGTAAATGATCTATTCACATATACAACTATAGACTTGCAGATTTTCAGATCTATTGTAAGCTCATAATACCTTTCTGATCAATGTATCTTTTCAATACCTTTACTCTACTTCTTTCTGCTCAGTGATGTTGTGCTTCTCTATTGCTCGATGTTCGCAGAAATCTTTAGCTCTTTCCTCAACTTGATTGATTAGGACTGTATGAAGTTTGTTCTTCACCAGTTTCTCTTCAGAATCATGTTTCTCTATTCACTCCCCTAATTCATAATGAATTAGATTGTCTCTGTATAGACATGATATCACCATTTCTAAGTTCTTGATTTTCTTTTTCTTGGCGTGATCCACAATTCTAGCCAATCTTTCTTTAAAGCTTTACGTCAGTTTTATCTTGTAGATATCTTATTGCCAATTGTACTAAAATTTCTTTAAATCTTTTACTTATCTTTAGCTTTAACTTGTCGATGAAAACAATGTTAAAAACTATTTAACTCTATCTTTAACTCTTTCCAGCTAAGTATTTTGTCATTTCTGAACTTCAGTTCCTTTTGGTGTTTTAACTCTTGTTAGCTTTTGTCAAAACTTTAGTTCTCCTCGGGCATCTCCGTTGAGGTTGTCTATTCGTCGAGGTTGTCTCTCCTTCGGGCATCACAGTGAAGTTCTTCTTGTCAGTAATTCTTGTTGGGTTTATTTCTCAGGCAACACTGTGACTTTACTTTTGTGTTTCACTGTCAGTCGGGTTGCACTACCTATCGGTGTTTGTTGTCACATAGTGAATGTTGATCTTTCATGCATTACTGAAAGCATAACCTTTATCATTCTGATTCTTTGAAGTATTTAACACTTTGTATATAAATAATTAGATTATATCAAGTTGACATCAATGAAAATACAATCCATTAACTGATTTAATGTATTGCATTATCTTTCTACATTTTGGTGATCAACTTAACATCTTCAAACATTCAATCAGTTATGGTTCATCAATCTCTCCCTTTGGCATTGATGGCAACATACTACATTATCACACTTTATTATTACAAATACAATATGAAATATAACAGTTGAAGTTCATCAATCTCTCCCAAATCTTTTTGTTCTATAACCAATACAAATGTCTGGCTTTCGGTAATCTCATATAACTTAGATTTGTTTCTTGCAGAGTGTCTTCTTCAATCTTCAATCCCTTTACTAGATAGATGTATCAACTTATGATTTTTTTTCTGATATGTGCTCTTCCTTGACTGTTCCTCTCCTTGATCATCTCTTTTTCCTTTGAAAAAAATCTCTCCTTTAGTATGCATTCTCTCGCTCATGCTACTTCTCTCCCTTTGATGGATATTTCATATGTAATCTCTCCCTCTGGATATTATGGATATTCTCTCCCTTTGAATTCTTAGGAACCTTTCTCCCTTCGAATATCTCTCCCTTTGAAAATAATGCCAAAGTAAACATTTATCATGTCAACAGTATATCTTTTCACCTTTTTATAATATACTCCTTGATTTTCCTTATCCATCAACAATACAGCTCTGTATTAGCCAAAATTATCTCTAGTGTTTGGTGCATATTTGTACCTTGTTGTGTACAAATGTATCTTTGTAGTCCATTACTGTGCTTGCATCAAAATGTATGATGTTTTGATTATGTGTAGGCTGATGCAGCCTCTTAGTCAACTTACTGACTAATAGACAAGGGTTGTACCCCTAGTCCCTGTCTCAGGTACTCAAATTTATCTTTCGGTAATGACTTGGTAAATATGTCAGTTAATTGTTCCTTGGATTGAACATATTCTAGTATCACTTCTTTTTCTTGCACTTGTTCTTTTAAGTAATGATACTTGATAGCAATATGATTAGTCTTAGCATGCATGACTAGATTCTTTGATATGTTTATTGCACTGGTATTATCACAATAGATAATCATTGGTTCAAGAATCTTCATATTCATACCTTCCACAAACTATTTTATCCATGCAATATTTAAGCAGTTTGCAGTAGCAGCCACATATTCTTCTTCTGCAGTAGACTGTGAGATGCATCCTTGCTTCTTGTCGATCCATGTGAAAAGTCTGTCACCCATGAAGAATGCTCCTCTAGTTGTGATTTTTTGGTCATCTAATTTTCCATCCCAATCAACATCTGTATAGACTTGAAGCTCAAATTTTCCTTCTCTTTTATACCATAATCCATAGTCCTCGGTGTTCTTTAGATATCTCAGAATTCTCTTGACATCAGTAATGTGTGATTCTTTGGGATTAAAAGAGAATCTTGCAACTATTCCAATGAAATGTGCTATATTTGGTCTGGTATGAACAACATAAATTAGTTTTCCAATCATTGATCTATACAAGGTTTGATTTACCTCATTTGATTTATCTTCTTTTGTTAGCTTACATCTGGTTTCCATAGGTGTTCCAAGTGGCTTGGAATCTTCCATCTTGAATATCTTCAACACTTCCTTGATGTATTTGGACTGAGTGATATATATGCCTACATCTTGTTGAAGAATCTGTAGACAAAGAAAGAATTTGATCTCCCCAAACATAGAAATTTTAAACTCTTTTCTCATTTCATTAGTAAAGGATTTACAGAACATTTCATTACCCCCAAATATGATATCATCAACAAATATTTCAGCAATGAGAATATTACCATCGGTATCTTCTTTTAAGTACAAATTTCCATTTCACTTGTTTTTACAAATTCAATGCTTATGAGATAGGAGTTAATTCTTTCATACCAGACTCTAGGTGCTTGTTTCAATCTATACAAGGATTTATGTAGTATACATACCATGTTTCTCTTGTCTGGATCAACAAACCCTTTTGGTTGTTCAATGTATACTTCTTCTTCCAGTATTCCATTTAGGAATGCAGATTTGACATCCATATGGTATACCTTGAATCCTTTGATTGAAACATAAGCAAGTAAGATTCTAACTCCTAGTCTAGAAATAGGTGCAATGGTTTCACCATAATCAATACCTTCTTCTTGTGCATACCCCTTGCATACTAATATTTATTTATTCCTTGTGACTTCTCCATTCTCATTCAGCTTGGTCTTGAATATCCATTTGGTACTGATGACATTCTTGTCATCAGGTCTCGGTACAAATGTCCATGTATTGTTCTTCTCAACCTATTCTATCTCTTCATTCATAACACTGACTCATTCTTCATTTTCAAGTGCAACATTAACAGATTTAGGCTCAAAATCAAAAAAGTGGACAACTAGTGTTTAGTGACTTACTTATTGTTCTCATTCCAGCCTTCTTATCTCCTATGATTTGATTCTATGGCTGATGTCTTCTAACATACTTGGAAAGTTTTGATTAATCTCTTTGTCCATATTCTGATCATTATCTTGACCTTCATTCTGATCTTCATCACTCGAAACACTATCTTGATTATTTTCCTAATTTTTGGTAATTATAGTCTGATGCTCAAGTGTAATGTTCTGTTGCTCATGAGTGATACACTATTTCTCAGGTAGAGTGTCAGGTTCTTCAGTGTAAAAAAACTTGTTGTAGTCTTCTGGTTCTTTTATGCTTTCCTTATCATTCTTCTCTACAAATTTATCTATTCTTACATTTTCACTTTCAATGATCTTGTTAGAAGACTTGTTAAGACATTTATAAGCCTTGCTCTTGGTGGGATACCCTAGAAAGATACCTTCTTCACTTTTGGAGTCAAGATTTCCATTTCTATCATCTTTCAAAATATAACATTGTCTACCAAAAATTTTGAAGTAACTTACATTGGGTGTGTAACCATACTAAATCTCATAGAGTGTCTTGTTTGTGTCCTTCTTCAATTGTACTATGTTCAATATGTAGACAGCAGTACTAACAACTTCCCTCAAAAAAATTTGAGTGATGCTTTTCTCAATCATCAGTGTTCTTGCACAATCAATAATTGATCTATTTCTCCTTTCAACAATTTCATTTTGCTGTGGTGTTCTTGGTGTAGAAACCTGTCTTTTAATTCCATGCTCATTGCAATAGTTAGAGAATTCTTGTGAAATAAATTTCCCTCTATTTGATCTTAATAATTTTAATTCCTTACTACTTTTTTTTTCTACCATAGCCTTATACCATTCAAACATCTTGAATGCTTCTGGTTTATCTTTTAAGAACATAACTATCATCATTCTAGAATAATCATCTACAAAGAGACTGAAGTACCTATCACCATAGTAACTATTTGTCTTCATGGGTCCACATAGATCAGTATGGACTAATTCTAGAATATCATTAGATGTATGGGCTTTACTCTTGAAACTAGACTTTGTCATCTTACCTTTTTGACAATTCTTTCACATGATATGCTTGGGCTTTGACATGCTCGATAAGCCTCATACTCTTCTTTTATTGCTTATCTTTATCATGTTGTCAAAGTTAACATGGCATAGTACTTTATGCCACAATCATATGTCTTCGTTTCTAGCCATTAAACAAGTGGTGTTAATGTCATCAAGATAGAAAAGGTTACATTTTGTCTGTTCACCAGTTCTGATCAACCTTCCTGATTCATTAAAGATCTTTGCCTTCTTATTTTCAAATGCTACTCGGTGACCTGTGTTATTCAGCTTTGAAACACTCAATAGATTATATTTAAGTCCTTTTACCCAGTAATTATTTTCACATTTGATCATGTTATTCAACATTATGGTTCCTCTACCTTCAACTGGACAAGGTGGGTCATTACCTATTCTTACTGATCCACCATTATAGTATTCAAAATTTTCAAACTTTTGTTTATCACCGGTCATGTGGTGAGTGCAGCCACTATCTATAATTCAAACATCATTCTTACTAACCTTAGATATGAGTGCAGTTTCTACATACCTTTCTTCTTTGTCTGAATCATCCTTCATGGCTACAAATACCATCTCAATGTATTCATCAGATTTGGTGTCAGTATCATCAGCTCTCTTATCAACCAGGTAACAATATTTCTTTCCTTTGTCCTTGTAGTCTCAGGTATCTCTTCTGATAGATTATCGGTTTCTTCGATAATCTCTGTTATCACCTTGGTCAAACTTCTTTTCATATGTTCTATCATTACTTCTGTCATCTTTTCTTTTGTTAGGAAATCTTGCAGCAAAGTGTCCAACCTCTTTACAATTAAAACATATAAGTGGTAATTTACCTTTGTATCTACGTTTGCCTCTCTGCAATCTTCTTTCCATTAGTGCTTCAATCTCATCAAGTCCTTGGTCATCACTATCAATTTCACTATCATTCCTCATAGTATGTTTATGACTTGACTTACTTATTTTCAAAGAAGATTTGAATGCAAATTCTATAGATGGTAAGACACTATTATCAAAGTTATTCATCTCAAATGAAATCACTCTACCAATCAGACTATCTAGACTAACATTATTGTTTGCAACTGCTCTCATTTCTTGTATAGCATATACTCTAATAACATATACAGATAGTAAGGTTCTTAGGATTTTACTTAGAACTGTCTCTTCTTCAAGTACACCTCCAATTCCTTGGATAACATTGAATACCTCTTTGATTCTACAACTATACTGAGTGATGTTTTCTCCTTCTTTCATCCTTATTTCATCAAACCTCCCTCTTAGGATTTATACATTGGCTCTTAGTACATAAGCATCTCCTCCATCTACCAGCTTAAATTTATCCCACATTTTCTTTGTAGAGGTGCAGGTTTTGACATCTTCAAACTCAACATCAGAGAGTGAGGAAGCAAGTTCTATCATCATGCAATTATGCTCATTCTTTTCTCTCAATTTATCAAGTGTGTGAGGTCCTGTAGGAAACATATATTTAGTATCTAAGTGTTGAGTAACATCATTACCAATACTTGATAGGTGGAGTCTTATTCTGCTTTTCCATGATGCAAAGTTATCTTTATTCAACTTGGGCACATCTTGTTTGTTCATCTTGTGATATTTTTCTTAAGCTGTTAAAATCCCTTTCTAAGCACACAAGCTCTGATACCAATTTTTAGAATAACTGAGAGGAGGAGAGGGGGGGGTGGGGGGGGTGAATCAGTGGCCTCAATAATATTCCAATAAATCAACCCAAAAACTTAGTACCACAATATTAAGCCTCTATTTATCTTCAATCTTACAAGATGAATGTCGTCAAACAATCTTAACAAATAACTACTGCTCAGAGTTCACTGTTAAACCTTATTCTATATTGTTTACCGATTAGCAGTCTTTCATTTACCAAAAAATAGTAAATTTCTTTGTGTATACCGATCAATCCAGAATTAGTTATGTGTAATGCAAAACACTAAAGTAATGACTCTTAAACACATTGACACATGGATTTTTAACGTTGAAACCCTTTTAAGGGAAAAACCACTTGGGACTGGTAACCCAAAATTTTCACTCTTCTCAAGTGAGCTCAGTGAAGATTCAACCCTGTTAAAGGTTACAAACACACTGTTAGGTGTGACCTTGTTAGAGGATTTAAATAGAATAGTTTGTCACTTGATATTGGGCATCTCTATGCTACCTTATATGACCAAACCCAGTGTAGTTTGTCAAATGGTATCTGTCATCTCATGCTATCTTCATGATCAAAATTTTTGATACTCCTTGGGATGTATCTCAATACAAAAATGATTGTTAAGTCCTGCTCGATTAAGATACTTTTTGAATCAATGGTTAAACTGAAATAGTAAATGATCTTTTCACATATACAACTATAGACTTGTAGATTTTCAGATCTATTGTAAGCTCATAATACCTTTCTGATCAATGTATCTTCTCAATACTATTTCTCCACTTCTTTCTTCTCGGTGATGTTGTGCTTCTTTTTGAAAATACAATAATGGGAAAGCAAGATACTGAGAGGGGGGGGTGAATCAGATATTCAAAATTAAACACTTAAAGTAAAATTGATCCACATTCATATATATATGAATCTAAAGTGATCTTAGTAATCTCAGATAGCAATCACACAATGAAATAAATAACACATAACACAATAACTTGGTAACCCAGAAACCCAAATAGGTAAAACTGGGGTGGGGATGACACCCACAAAATTCTCCACTACTGCAAT
>MU226274.1:494322-518618 GCA_018584345.1 Thuja plicata | reverse complement strand
TTATAAAGGTGAACAAACCCTAAAACCTAAAAGCTAGGATGCGCAATATAATTAATATAAAGTATTAATTATATGCACCTAAGTGAAAGCATAAGCCGAAAAGGAGTAAACTGATTACTCTAACAATGTATTCTCAAGCTGATTATGACCTTTTTAGAGAACTGTGCTCTGATACCAATTGTTGGAAATACAATAATGGGAAAGAAAGATACTGAGAGGGGGGGTGAATCAGATCTTCAAAATTAAAGACTTAAAGTAAACTTGATCCACATTCATACATATATGAATCTAAAGTAATCTCAGTAATGTCACATTGCAATCACACAATGAAATAAATAACACATAACACAATAACTTGGTAACCCATAAACCCAAATAGGTAAAACTAGGGTGGGGATGACACCCACAAAATTCTCCACTACTGCAACAATAAAGTGTACCTGTTAAAGTTACAAATGTTGATTACAAAATGTAATCTACCCTATGAAAGGTCTACCCTATTAAGAGCTTAAGATCATTACAATCTACCCTGTGAAAGGATTTGAAACTTACAATGAAGTAAGCACTTTGTTAGGAGATTTAAGAAAGGTCTGCTAGAACCACTATGTTAAGAGATTTTCACCTGATATAATGATTAGAATGTCTCAAGTATTGATCCTTCTATATGCACTCTGATGCTGATGACAGATCTCCTCTTTTCAGTACCTTCTATGATCGCATAATCTGATATAGCTCTTCTCTGTTGTTCACTGTGTTATTACTTTGATTGATCTTTGCTTTTGAACAAAATAACCCTCTGTGCATTTCACTTCAAAATGCAGTCACTTCATACACGCATACAAAAATAGGGTTTTGAAGTAATATAATATACCTATTCAAATCTAATAGTGAGATCTAGATCAATGATCAAGATCCAATACCCATACCTTGATGGTAAAACAATTAATGTTTACAATGTTTCACGCATAGGATAAAACAATTAAATGCATAACTAACTTAGTAGAAGAATATTAAATGCATACATAAGTCGGCCCAAAATGCTTATATAATTCAGCCAGATCACTTATCCTTGAATTTTGTATCATCCCTGACATGTATACAAAAACTATCTTTCTCGGCATTTAACATCTCTATCTCTACTCGGCTCGGCAATGTAACTAGGCAATCTAAAAACTGCTCAACAATGTTGCTCGGCCTCGCATAGTTTTAGCTTGGCCACAGTGATAGCCAACTAAAACTGCCTAATTGAATGACTAAGTGTTGGTTACTAATCATCAAAATAACTTAGAGATTAACACTTCTCTGTTGCTCGGTGTCCTCAGAAATATTTAGCTCTTTCCTAAGCTTGATTGATCAAGACTGTATGAAGTTTGTTCTTCACCATTTTCTCTTTAGCATCCTCTTTCTCTATTCACTCCCCTAATTCATAATGAATTATATTATCTCTTTATAGACATGATATCACCATTTCTAAGTTCTTGATTTTCTTGTTCTTGGTGTGATCCGCAATTCTAGCCAATCTTGCTTTAAAGCTTTACTTCAGTTTTATCTCATAGATATCCTCTTGCCAACTGTAATAGAACTGCTTTAAATCTTTTACTTATCTTTGGCTTTAACTTGTCGATGAAAACAATGTTAAAAACTAGTTAAATTTTTCTTTATCTCTTACCAGCTAAGTATTTTTTCATTTCTAAACTTTAGTAACTTTCGGTGTTTTAACTCTTGTTAGCTTTGGTCAGCACTTCAGTTCTCCTTGGACATCTTCATTGGGGTTGTCTGTCTATCGGGGTTGTCTGTCTATCGGGTTTGTCTATCCATCGGGCATCACTGTGAAGTTTTTCTTGTTGGTAATGCTTGTGATTCTTCTTGTCGGTAATGATTGTTAGTTTTCTTTCTCAGGAAACAATGTGACTTAACTTTTGGGTTTCTCTATCTGTCGGGGTACACTACTCGTCAGTATTTGTTGTCACTTAGTGAATCCTGATCTTTTATGCATTACTGAAAGCATAAACTTTATCATTCTAATTCTCTAAATTCTTTTACACTTTGTATATAACCAATCAGATTATATCAAGTTGACATCAATGACAATACAATCTATTAACTGATTTAATGTCTTGCATTATCTTTCTACATTTTGGCGATCAACATAACTTCTTCAAACATTCAATCAATTATAGTTCATCAAGCACAAGCAAAGTTTGCATATAAAATTTCAGTCAATAGAAGCACTAGAAATAAAACTTTTGAGATTTTTCATGGCATGCAACCTTGAGGTATATTAGACTTGAGATATATTGGTGGAGAAGAGAAAAGAAGACAAAATTTTGCTGAGTTTATGAGGACATTGCATGAGGATGTAAAACATATGTTGGAGAAAAATAAGCAAAAATACAAGGATAGTGTAGATAGATCAAGAAGACATAAGAATTTTGAAGTTGGTGATACAGTTATGGTTCATTTGAAGAAAGGAAGATTTCCTATTGGAACATATGGTAAATTGAAAATGAAGAAATTTGGTCCGTGTAAGATATTGAGAAGATTTGACAATGGAAATGCTTATGAAGTAGAATTACTTGATGAAATGGATATATCACCTATATTCAATATCTCATATTTGTATGAGTATGAGTATCCTAAGAAACAAAGAGAAGAAGTTGAGCATATTTTGAAACAAAGAGTTGACAGAAGTACAAGAGGAAAGGATTACATGGAATATCTGATAAAATGGAAGAATAGACTGATTGAGGAATCATCTTGGATTTCTCAATCTGAGTTGGATTCAATTCAGGTTGGACCTGACACATGATTTGGAGAATCTTTTCTTTTAACCACAAGTGTCTGATGTAGGAGCATCTTGGGTTCTTTGGAAATCTTGATCAACCAAAAATATGTTTGCTTTGGTTCGGTAGCTTGTTGGAGGCTGCTCCGTGAAGTGCTCGATAACTGATTTTTCTTGGTCAGTTGAAGAATTTATTATCCTCCACATGATCTTAGTTACTTGTTTTTGTCTTTCTTTATCGATGAGTCTCAGTAGATGTTTTGGATACTCGGTAGGTTTCACTGTCTGGTCTCTGTGCTCAGTTGCCTTTCTTACCGAGTTGTGTTCTTGAAGTTGGATCTTCTAGCTGACTTCTGCATTTAATTTTTGTACCGTAATTAATGTTGATATCTCTCATTGGGATGTGTGTAGACCTAAATTTGGGTCTTGTTGTTTCCTATATTGGATCTTTAGGATCTGAGTGCCGAAATATTTGGTGGACTCTTGTATATATTTTTTTTCTGTTCTTAGATTTTGGTGGTAGTTTTGGAGTAGCGAATGCTATTAGTAGATTCTGATCGCAAGTATGCCACCTCACATGTATGAAGATAAATCTATAATCAATCTGAATGTATATGGACAAAATTGGGAAGGCCTTACAGCCTGACATGTAATAAGTTTGATGAAATAATATAAATTTATGTTGTTTCTTCTCTCCCTTTTTGTGTTGTTGCTTCTGAGTTGTTCTGCAAGCTGGCTTGGATAAATTCAAGTGCCTTGGGCCCTAGTTCTCCATGCCCTCCTTGCATCAGAATAATTCATAATACATTTACACACCTAAGTGGTATTTATGTTTTATTCTTCTTTAAGTGAGTTATGATCATATATAGGTATTGGAAAATTATGTTTGTAAGGGTTCTTGGTGCAGGAGCACCTAGAAAAACTCCCAATGTTTAGTCCAATTTTGGCTTGTAACTGACTCTAGCCAAATCAGTGATTTTACTTTTGACCTTAGAAGGCTTGCAATGTGTGTGACTAGATGGATTAGTAGTTAGTACTAAATCCAATCTAGTTTAGGTTAGCTTGATTGCTAAGCAATTATTTCTTAGTATAGGCCTAAAATAGGAAATATGGTCTCAAGGTGTCCTAGACCTAAGAAATATGTGAAAGGTTCCTAAAAATTCCTTAATGATGTTAATTAATTGAATGATATGGGTTAGAGGTCATGGAAGTTAGTTTCATCATTAATGCAAAAGATGCTAAAATGTTGTCATGACAACATTTACAATTTTGCAAATGTTGCATGCAACAATGACAACATTGGATTCCCTTCAAAGTAGGAATGATAATTGAATGTAAGTGGCCTAGAAACATGGAGGAGGCATCTTAGGATACCTTGTGGCTCATTTCCCAAGGTGGAGTGGTGATTTAACAAGTTTTTTGAAAGTGATTGAAGCAAGTGTTTTGGTTTTCTGATACAGTTGAGTTATTTAGATGTTAATAGTGTTCTAATGGATTGAGAAGTTTGATACAGTGTTGGATCCATGTAGTGGGAGTAGATAGAAGAATTTTTCATTCAGTGAGAAATTTTTTTAGATTTTATTAGTTAGGCTTAGTAAATTGTTTAGGATTTAGTGTGTTTGCTTGTACAGTCTAGGTAGTTTTTAGTTTCATGGCTCCCCCATTGAATCCAACCGTGGGAAACTTCAAAGGGTCGATGAATATGGTAGGGGAGCCTCTGTATAGTCTAGATATGCAAGTAGCAGGCCTAGAGAACCGATTTTCTATTTTTAAAGTCATGCCCTAGGCAAGCAATGACTGTCCAGTGAGGTGCACGATAAAGCTAAGAGTGAATGCAGAAGAAAGGGTGTGTGTGAGTGTTATGAACCAAGTGTGGTTTTAGAAGAATTAGGGTCCTATAGATCCCTATTTGTGAGATAAGATCTTTTCCAATCCATTTTGATATATTTCTAGGTAGAAATCAGTAGAGTGGTTGTGAAGAGCCAAAATAGCCCTATTAGCCCTACATTTTAGGACACTGGTGTATCGATGACTTGGGAGCCCAAGACCTTGAAAATATTTTAGGTCTTCAAAAAGGGTATTAGGATCCTAGGTTATTTTTTGGGGTTGTGTGTGAGTTCTTGAAATGAATCTATAAAAACCCTCTAGATAGGGCTAATTGGTCAATTAGGCCTAATAGGACCAAATTGAGAATCAATCTTGAACTCAATTGATTAGAGATTGAAGACCCATTCCAATGGAGTTTTAAGGATTATGAATGAGTGTTTCAATGGTGGATATGAATTTTGCAGCATTGGTGAAGTTGGTATGAAGGATTTGTGCCTATAATCCTTCAAGCTAGAGTGAAGCATTGAGACAAAGCTATTGATAGTTGTCCTTCAAGGTTAAACACAAGAAGAATAACTCTTGGAGTGGAGTTAGGATAGTATTAGGCTTGGATAATTGAGGGTCCTAGGAGAGAGATTGGGATCCTAGAATATTGGGACAAGTGAAGTCCTTAGTAACCTTGTGTGAGTAAACCTTGGAGCACTTCCATCAAATTGGTATCAGAGCATGTTTGATCAGGCTTGTGGTTAATGTTCCGACTAGTAGAGTCAGTAGGAGAATCTACAATGGTGACCAAGGTAGAGTTGGGTAAGAAGGTATATGATCAAGAAGTGGAGAATAGAATTCTCCGAGATAGATTGGCTCAATTAGAGCAAAAGGTAGATGAAGTTGATGTGAAAGAAGAAGTGAATGATAAGGGTGAAGAGAAAGGAAAGGAGATTTCCATAGAGACCCTGTCCTTAATGAGGGACCATTCTTGAAAGCTTTAAAGGATATGATTGGTAAAGCACTAGAAGGAGTCCCTATCTTTACTGGAAATATGGAACCAAAGATAGTCCTAGATTGGATAGAAGGACTAGAAAACTATTTTGAGTGTGATGGAATCACTGAGGCTCAAAAGGTGAAAGTTTCTAAAGCCAGACTAAGAGGGTCTGCACTTGGTGGAAATTCATCCCAGATGAGAGCGAGAAGGAAGGAAAGAAGAACATTATCACATGTAGAGCTATGGTTGCAAAGATCATAGATTCTTATATCCTGGAGGATTATGAAATCAAACTACATAAAAGAAGACAAGGTTTAAGATAGAAGGACCTAGATGTAAACTCCTATACAGAATAATTTCAGAGGCTTTGCATGAGGTCTAGAGTTGCAGGGGATGAGAAAGTGAAGGTAGCCAGATACCTTAATGGACTTAAGTGGACCATACAAGATGAGATGAGTCTTTTGACTCCATACCCCATTTAGAAGTACCACCAAATTTATATCAAGGTTGAAGAGAAGCTAAGAAAGAAAAAGGACTCTAGCGCTACCAGAGGAAGAGGTAGAGGAAGAAACAATAGGGTACAAAGAGGTGGATATGGTGGAAGAAGTTATGAACCAAAGAGTCAATGAGAGACTATGCTTATTGAGAAGAAAGAAGGAAACTCCAATAGAGGGAGTTCAAATAGAGGAAGGAACTCTTATAATAGAGGAAGAGGTAGTAGTCAAGGAAGGGGTAACTATTTTGCCACTATGAAGTGTTATCGCTGCAATCAGATGGGACATCCTACATAAATGTGTCCAGATAAAGGCACCACTTCCCAAGGAAGTGATAAAAGGGTAAATTATGTTTAAGAGGACACCAGTGTTGGAGGTAAACACCATGAAGTACCCTTAGAGTCAGAGGAAGGTGAAAACTTAATGATGAGAACTCTGATTAAGGAGCCAGTGAAAGAAGAGCCTAGTCAAAGGAGATCACTATTTAGAGTGAAGTGAAAAATGATGGGAAAGGTTTGTAGAGTCATGATAGACTCAGGGTCTACTAGCAACATAGTGTCAGAGGAGGTAGTCAGCAAGTTGAAAATGAAAAGGATACCCCACACCAATCCTTATAAAGTCACTTGGTTATGCAAATGACATGTCCTTGTCAATGAACAAGCTTGGGTGGAGTTTTCAATTGGGATGTATAAGGACAAAGTATTATGTGATGTGCTACTTATGGACGCATGTTTCCTACTCCTAGGTAGACCATGGAAATTTGACCGACAGACCATGCATGATGGAGCAAAGAACTCACTTTCTTTCAAAAAAGACAATGTGACATTCAAAATATAGTCACTGTTGGAGGATGGAGAAATGAAATCATCTGGCCCCAATGTTCCCATGGTTAGTGAGAAAGAGTTCTTAGAAGCCTTAGAAGAAGGAGAAGGAGTTGGCTTTGCATGGGTTTTGAAACCAAAAGAAGAAGTTGCAGACCAGATAGTCAAGAAGACAGAATTGCCAAAGGAAGTGCAGGAGATGCTACAGGAGTATGAAGACATTGTTAGTGATGTACAACCATCATCCCTACCCACTAAGAGGATTGTAAGCCACCAAATAGACTTCATTCCAAGAGCTACCCTTCCCAATAAGGTTGCATATAAAATGACTCCTCAACAAAATGAGGAAATAAATAAACAGATTCAAGAACTCCTAAGCCAAGGGCTGATTAGGAAAAGTATTATCCCTTGTGTCGTACCCACTTTCTTAGGCCCAAAAAAGAGAGGAACTTGGAGGCTATGTACTAAATCCAGAGAAATAAATAGAATAACCATTAGGTATAGGTTCCCTATCCCTAGGATAAAAGACCTAATAGACTATCTAGGTGAAGCCAATTTTTTCACAAAGATTGACTTGAAGAGTGGATACCACCAAATCAGAATCAATGAGGGAGATGAATGGAAAATAACCTTCAAGACTATAGAAGGATTGTATGAGTGGCTTGTAATGACATTTGGGTTATCCAATGCCCCATCCACATTCATGAGACTCATGAATGAAGTCCTAAAAGACTACATAGGCAAATTTTTGGTAGTCTACTTGGATGATATACTCATCTATAACAAGACAAGAGAAGAACACCTTAGACATATGCAAATAGTCTTCAAGAAGCTGCATGAAGAGAAGTTGATTATCAACTTCGAGAAATGCTAATTCATGAAACAAGAGCTAGTGTACCTTGGGTTTGTACTATATCAAGGCAATCTAAAGATGGATCCTAGCAAGGAGGAAGCCATTATCAACTGGCCTACTCCAAGGACATCAATTGAGGTAAGAAGTTTTCATGGCTTAACACAGTACTATAGAAAGTTTATAAAGAAATTCAGTGCAATTTGTGCTCCTATGCTTGATACTATCAAGGGTTGAATGGAAACTAAATTTGTATGGAATGAAAAAACTAACCATGGGTTTGAGTTATTAAAGAAGAAGATTGCTACTCAACCAATCTTGATTTTTCCAATCTTTGAGAAGCTATTCACAGTGGAATGTGATGCTAGCAATGTAGCTATTGGTGTTGTCTTGAGTCAAGAGGGAAGACCAGTGGCCTTTCACTCTGAGAAACTAAGTGAAGCCAAGAAGAAGTAAACTTCTTATGACCTAGAGATGTATGCTTTGGTCCAAGCACTGAGAAAGTGGAGGCACTACTTGCTTCCAAAGGAGTTTGTATTCTTTTCAGAAAACCAAGCACTGAGCTTCTTGAATTCACAAGATAAGCTCAGTCACAAACATATGAATTGGGTTGAATACCTACAAGCATACACCTTCAACATCAAGCACAATAAGGGATTGCAGAATAAGGTAGTAGATGCCTTAAGCAGAAGAGCCCTAATAGTACATGAGATACACTTGTAGAGCATGGGAATTGACAGCTTCAAAGATCTATATGCAGAAGATGGAGACTTTGCAAATACCTACAAGGTATGTCAAGAATACAAGAATCACTTTCATAGTCAATTCTTTGAATATACTTTGCAGAGTGATCTTGTATTTAAAGGAAGTCAATTGTGTATTCCTAGAGGGTATATAAGAGAAAATTTGGTTCAAGATAAGCACAATGGTGCACTTAGTGGACATTTTGGTGTCAATAAGACCCAATAATTAGTTCAAAGATTCTATTTTTGGCCCAAGATGAATTTGGACATTAAGAAGTATGTAGAAAGTTGTGTTATCTATAAAAAGGCAAAAGGTACATCTTCAAATGCATGCCTTTACCAGCCTCTCCCTATTCCAACCAGACCATGGAAATGTTGGAGCATGGATTTTGTAGTGGGATTGCCCAAAAAAAAATAGGGAATGGATAACATTTATGTAATTGTGGATAGATTCAGTAAGATGGAACACTTTGTACCCTGCAAGACAATCAATGATGCTAGTCAGATAGCTCACCTATTATTCAAGGAGTTAGTCAGAATACATGGATTACCATTGAGCATAGTATCAAATAGGGATACCAAATTCACGAGTCATTTTTGGAAGACTTTATGGAAAAAGATAGGGACCAACTTATCTTTTGGATCTGCATATCATCCTCAGGATGATAGCCAAACTGAGGTATTGAATAGGAGTCTTGGTAACCTCCTAAGATGTTTAAGTAAGGATTATGGTCAAGTTTGGGACCAACTCATTGGGCAAGTAGAGTATATTTATAATGACACAGTGAATAGGACTACTGGTAAGAGTCCTTTTGAAATAGTTTATGGCCTTCATCCAAGAGGAATATTTGAGCTCAGAGATCTGAAGGAAGGAGCTAAGGGAAGTGGCTATGTAGATGACTTTACACATTCTATGCAAGAAGTAAATGAAATAGTGAGGAAGACACTCATTGAAAATACAGAGAAAACAAAGAGAAAAGTGGATGAGAAAAAGAGGGATGTTCAATTCCAATTAGGGGATTTGGTGATGGTCCATATCAATAAGGAAAGGCTATAGAAAGGAGTGCCACATAAGCTTCAGATGAGAAGAATTGGCCCATGTACCATACTGGCCAAATATGGCACAAATGCATACAAGGTGGAGTTACCCGAGGATAGTGGTTTGTCTCCCATATTCAATGTAGAAGACTTGGCCTTGTACAAAGAACCAACAATCGATCCAAATAAGAGCTTGACTAAAGTCATACAGGAGGTGGAGGAACTCAATTTTCCATCTGCACCAATCAAGATGGAAGAACACATATTGGATTCCAGAGTCTACAAGAAGACAAGAAAGTAGGAATACAAAGAACACTTGGTGAAGTGGCATGGACAAACGTATGCAGATGTAGCATGGGTAAATGAGAAAGAGTTCAAAAATTTGGGAATTGACCCCAACTTACTTAATCCAAGGGTGGATTAAAGTTTTTTCATTTAGGAAGGATGGTGCAGGAGCACCTAGGCAAACTCCCAATGTTTAGTCCAATTTTGGCTTGTAACTGACTCTAGCCAAGTTAGTGATTTTAATTTTGACCTTAGAAGGTCTTGCAATGTGTGTGACTAGATGGATTAGTAGTTAGTACTAAATCCAATCTAGTTTAGGTTAGTTTGATTACTAAGTAATTAGTGCTTAGTATAGGCCTAAAATGGGAAATTTGGTCTCAAGGTGTCCTAGACCTAAGAAAGATGTGAAAAGTGCCTAAAAAGGCCTTAATGATGTTAATTCATCAAATGATATGGGTTATAGGTCATGGAAGTTAGTTTGCATCATTAATGCAAAAGATGCTAAAATGTTGTCATGACAACATTTGCAATTTTGTAAATGTTGCACGCAATAACGACAACTTGGGATTCCCTTAAAAGTAGGAATGAGAAATGAATGTAAGTGGCCTGGAAACATGGAGGAGGCATATTAAGATACCTTGTGGCTCATTTCCCAAGGTGGAGTGGTGATGTAACAAGTTTTTTGAAAGTGAATGAAGCAAGTGTTCTAGGTTTCTAATACAATCTAGTTATTTGGATGTTAACAATATTTTAATGGATTGAGAAGTTTGATACAATGTTGGATTTGTGTAGTGGGAGTAGATAGAAGAATTTTTAATTTAGTGAGAAAGTTGTTTAGACTTGATTAGTTAGGCTTAGTAAATTATTTAGGATTTAGTGTGTTTGCTGGTACAGTCTAGGTAGTTTTTAATTTCATGGACCCCCATAGAATCCAACCATGGGAAACTTCAAAGGGTGGATGACTATGGTAGGGGATCCTCTGTATAGTATATATATGCAAGTAGGAGGCCTGGAGAACTGATTTTCTATTTTTAAAGTCATGCCCTAGGCAAGCAATGACTATCCGGTTAGGTGCATGACAGAGCTAAGAGTGAATGCAAAAGAAAGGGTGTGTGTGACTGTTATGGACCAAGTGTGGTTTTAGAATAATTGGGGTCCTATATATCCCTAGTTGTGAGCTAAGATCTTGTCCAATCCATTTGGACATATTTCTAGGTAGAAATCAGTAGACTGCTTGTGAAGAGCCAAAATAGCCCTGTTAGCCCTACATTTTAGGACACTGGTGTACGGATGACTTGGGAGCCCAAGACCTTGAAAATATTTTAGGTCTTAGAAAAGGGTGTTAGGATCCTAGGTTAGTTTTTGGGGTTTTTTTTGAGTTTTTGAAAAGAATCCAGAAAACCCTCTAGATGTGGCTAATTGGTCAATTAGGCCTAAGAGGACCAAATTGAGAATCAATCTTGATCTCGATTGATTAGAGACTGAAGACCCATTCCAATGGAGTTGGAAGGATAAAAAATGAGTGTTTCAATGGTGGATATGATCCTTGCAGCATTGGTGAAGGTTGTATGAAGGATTTGTGCCTAGAATCCTTCAAGCTAGAGTGAAGCATTGAGACAAAACTATTGATAGTTGGCCTTCAAGGTTAAACACAAGAAGACTACTCTAGGAGTGGAGTTAGGATAGTATTAGGCTTGGAGACTTAAGACTATTTTCATACTAGGAGAGAGATTGGGATCCTAGAAGATTGGGACAAGTGAAGTCCTTGGTAAGCTTGTGTGAGCACACCTTGGAGCACTTCCATCAATTCTTTACAAAGTTGACAAATAGGTTCATTCTATATGTTGTTTCTACCACTCTCTAAATCATTGTACATCCAAATTTCAAAGCTTGAAAAGGTAAGCTGACTAATGAATGTTTTTGACCATTTTCTAAATTATGCTCCATTTGGATTTCAAAGTTGATAAATGTAAACCAAATATTCAATTTCTTGGTGTTAGCATTAACTGTTCATCTCCTACAAACTTTGGGTTCTTTGTTGTAAAAACCATTTCATTTTTTAAAATTTTTATGCAAGAAATAGTGTTGGATTGTTTCATTTGGGGGAATCATGGAATTATATTGGCTATTTTGGACATAAAAGTAAGCCTTTTGAGTAAATTTGTATTCATATTAGGATTTAATGTGTTCTGTGTTTTGAGTTATGAATAATTCGTAATATATTGACATGCCCAATTTATAATTCTATCCATTCTTGTGAACAAAGTTATGACCATATATAAGTGTTATGACAGTTTTTATTGTAATTGTAATTGTTAGGGTTCTTGACATAGTTGACAAATAGGCTCATTTCATGTACGATTTTTAGCACTATTCAAATCATTCCACATCGAGACTTGAAAGTTGATAAAGGTAAGCTAATTGCTCAATTTCATTGTGATAGCGTTAATTGTTCAATTTCCTCAAGTTTTTATGATCTGCAAAAAGTATTTAATTTAGGAAAGGTTTTGTAGGGATATTAGTGTGAACATGTTTCATTTGGGGGAATCCTATAGTGTGGGTATTTGTTTTGAACAAACAAGTAAGCTCTTTGGGTATATTTATCTTGCTATTAACTTTTAATGTGTTATGTGTTTAAAAGATCATAGTATATTGACATAGTCAAGTGAAAATTATATATTATTTTTTTAAAACAAATTTTTGACTAGAGATAGGTGTTGGGAGAATTATAATTATTATTTCTTGACACCATTGCCAAAGTGGGTTTCTTTCATAATGCATTTATATACGCGTGTGATAGTTATGCATAGAAGTTTGTTTTTAGAAAACTTCTTGCAGAAATGCACCCAGTTTGAATATTCATTTTTGGTGAGGACATAATTCTAGTTTTCCTTGTAGTTTAATTGACCCTTTGTTGAGAATTTATTTCATGCATGGAAAAAATACGCATGTAGATATCTTGAAAGAGTGGATAATATTCTATGAAGATAATTTAAAGTTTAATTGTTCAAGTTTATTGTATGTTTTTTTATTTTAAAATGCATAGGTTCAAGGTTAATGTTCGTGGTATTGGGTCAATTATAATTTTTTCTTCTTTTTCGTGTCATTGTCATTTATTATAATTTTCTATATGATTTGATATGGTGTGTTTGTCTTTATATAGGTTGTTTTCTTGAAAACAACTTCCTTCACTGAACTATCAAAAGCATACTTTATGTATAACAAATATTGAAATATGGTGACCTTGGGTCTTATTGTTGTAGGATCAAAAAGAAAAACATAGAAGAATTCATTAATAATTAAAAATGTTTTTTTTTCTCTTGTTCATGATCATGTCGTTTACTCAGATTTCTTATATGTTTTGTTATGAAGGGAGTTGGTACATGACAATTACAAAAGCATAATATTATATAGTACATCAGATGAGGTCCCAAGTGGAGATTCTGATCAAGGAGAAAATAAAAATATTGTAATCTAATATTCTATATACCTCAAACCTCTTAGACATTTTTATCAACAATCCAACTAATTTTCTTGGAGATGAAAATATCATACACTAAAATATAAATACAAAATAAATCCACTTCCTGAATATAGTTGTGATTGGAGAAAAATGGGATAGGTCAAACTAGGTTGAGAATCCTAAATTCCACTCACATTAGAATACGAAGAAACCAAGAGACAAATATGATTGGCTAATCCTTGAGGGAAAAGAGCCAATTAAGTATTTATTCTCTTGGGGATTATATTACTTTGCTGCATAGAAATGAGACATTGGTAGGCTAAGGTTTTAATGTTGAGAATCAATAACTATAAACTGATTACATAAATGGATTAAGAAAAATACTATATACATGTGATATAAATCTGTTTTGTTTCTTCCAGGATAGACTTGACCATTTACGCATTCTCCTAAGAACAAGATCTGACCTAATGCCAAGATCATCTAGCTCCAGGGCATCCCAATTGATTGGGTCTAGTTGAGCATTCTATATTCTTGCATGATACCTAGGAATGACCACATATGACCCATCCTCCACAACTGTGTGAATATCAAACTGGAGCATATACTCTTGAATTTTATCCACAGTGAGTCTGGACTGAGATCTCTTCCTCAATTCATAATCATCAGCGCAATTGTCCTAGAAGTCCTCAAGTGCAGGCACATGGTGATAGGCGGGACCTAACTGTAGATTGTCCTTAACAAAATTATTCTTGAACTATCATTCTTGAAAATTATTCGAGCCTTGATGATCATTCTTGAACTATCATAATTCTTCACTTTCTTTTCTTCTCAAGTCATTCGGTCTTCCATGGCTCTAGATAATGGTCACTTTCCTTAGGCTTCACTTTTCCATTTTGGGCTTCGGGCTGTGGTGCTAATTCTGGAACTAATGTATGATTCCACTACTCAAAATCCACCTTCATCTAAATTAGGATGAATTGTTCCCATTCCTTGATCGGGTTCTGATGATAGTTGCAAAACTCACTTTTATTTCTTCCTTCTTTATTTCCATCACTTTACTTTTAGTCTCATTCTCTTTCTCTGTATTAGGAAGTTCTTGATTCTCATAGAACTCCGACGGTAGTCTTGGAACTTAAAATAAATCACTTTTCCCTTGTGTTTCAAAGTTCCATTTGGTTCGTTGAGTTTTAAAGACTATTCCAGAAAGAGGTTATCCTTCCGCTTAGTTCACTTTGCGCTTAACTCCAATCTTCCTCTTGTCTTTGCTAGTTCCATTTCTGTTGTCATATTTTGACAACACTTCCAACAAAAGCAATGAGATCCAAAGATTGATTGTAAAGAATCAAGGACATAGGAATCAACAAAATTTGACTTTGGATTGAACACAATATGTGACATGACCAATGAAAGGATGAGGCGGGAAGACTACGGGATAAAGGCGCTTCCAATGACAAGGTCAAACTTTGATGGTAGTTCTAGACCCATACTTAAATTATGACAAACTGAACAACAGAAATAAAATAGGAAATTTTAAGGAAAAAAAACCTTACTCAGACCCTTTAGGAAATATGGTAGCGAACAAATGAAGGGGGAAGGGATGAATCAATTGTTCCAAATCTTCAAACCTTCAAAACCCTTAAACCTTAAAACCCTTATTTCTGATCTTAATGAATAAACATGCATGCAAAAATTATAAAACACATTCACAATACTTGACAAAACTTTTTTTATTATGGAAACCTTGTTAGGAAAAAAAAAATAGTGGGGATGGAACACACAATATATGACTATACCTTTTTAGAAGTATAACACATATTAAAAATGTGAATGCACATGCATACTGCCTAGAGCTCACTGCTCAAATACAAAAGGGCTATAACCCTGAAAGGATCACTACCTTAAAAGATCACTACAATTATCAATCAGAATTTTTTGAACTATATAATGAAATCTACCTTATGCCTAGGCCAGTTCCAATGAAGCACAATCATATCTCTTTTCAAATCATCTCTGCCACCTTTGGATGAGTGATTCAACCCTCTACAAATATTCTCACTTGATCTTAAATGAAATCCACACATCCGCACCACATGATTTTTCCCTAAATATCCATAATTTATCAACCTTGAGAAATAAACAAGGTCATATCACCGTCAACTTCAAAATCCAATTTCACACAGCAAAAATGACAATTTTGTAACATAAGAAATGGTGAACCTCTCTAGATTATTTTATGATATGTGGGAAGAGGTCTCGCCAAATTAAATATGGGATATGAGGGGATATCCCATGTTACATTAGGAACACCCCCAAAAGAATTAACCCTCAAACCCCAAAAAAACCCAAATCAAATTAGCAAATCCCAAAATGATGAAGGGATGCTAATGCTAGATCTAGATTTGAAGACAAAGTTTGGGGATTGAATTCCTTTTATGTCAAGATGTATATGATGTGTAAAATTATATGCAAGACTATAAAAGGAATGAAAAATATGATAAATGAAATGAAAAATAATTGAATATGACATTTTATATGATGTATAAAAGGAAATGCAAGATGAAAAGAAGGATAAACTCACCTTGAAGCTAGGAAAGAAGGAACAAACTTCAAATCTGGAAATGATTATTGCAAACCTATCAGAAACATAAAATGTTATGGATTTGGAACCCTGATGCATGTATCTTTTGAATGTAAAATTTTCATATCCTTAGGACAATGTTGAATCAAGTCAACCTAGTCCTAGAAATCTGACATTGTCCTACAACCTCAAAAACTAGTGAAATATGTAGCAGATCAATCACTTGTTCTGCAACTCTAAAATTCTGGATCTGAAACTCTGAAAACCTACTCCTGCACAAAAGGAGAAGGGGAAAAGGTTGTGGAAAGGGGTTTTCCTTAGTCAATCCCATGTATAGGAATCAAACTTGAAATGAAATAGAAATTTAATGTAAATAAGATAAATGTCAGATTTACCTTGCATGAAAAATCCTCATGGATGGATGTAGATATCAGTCAACTCCACAAGGATTCTTGTATGTATAATAAAAATTTCTAGACTATTTGATTTCATATTTTGTAGTGCTTTCCTTGGGTGGTTCACAATAAGACTCTCTCTCTCTCTCTCTCTCTCTCTCTCTCTCTCTCTCTCACATTTTGGTTTCTGTTTTGACGAGGACTTAAGTCACTTAGGGGATTGATTTTTCTTTATCTCCTTAACCTTAATAAGATCTTCTTACCCATTTGATCCACTTTACCCTGAGCATGATCTTGTCTCATACTCCTGCTAAAGTGTGGGCTAAATGTACTATGCTAAAATGTTAGCACCCATAATTGGATTTCTTTTAGGACCTATGAGACCCATTTTAGTGATTTCATGATCCAATGTCTTTAATCTTGATTTCCCACATCTTTTATATTCTTTCCTTCAGACTACTGTTAGAATAATTGAGGGGGGGGTGGCGGGGGGGCGCGGGGGGGGGGGTGGGGGGGTGAATCAGTGGCCTCAAAACTTAATCCAATAATTCAACCCAAAAATTTATACCATAAATATAAACCTCTATTTATCTTCAGTATTACAAGATGTATGCCCTTAAATAATCTTATCAAATAAATACTGCTCGGAGTATACTGTTTATCATTTTTCTTATCTTTACTGAATAGAAGTGTAGTCTTTACCGAAATA
This sequence comes from Thuja plicata, assembly GCA_018584345.1. Classification (NCBI taxonomy): domain Eukaryota; kingdom Viridiplantae; phylum Streptophyta; class Pinopsida; order Cupressales; family Cupressaceae; genus Thuja; species Thuja plicata. The sequence goes on along the minus strand of MU226274.1, from coordinate 501,648 downwards.
CAGTAAATAACTTAGTTTTTATCGATAAATTCTATTTTAGTAACGTGTAAAACAAAACATCAAAGCAATGAACCATATACACATTTGACACATGGAATTTTAATGTGGAAACCCTATTAGGGGAAAAACCACTTGGGACTGGTAACCCAAAATTTTCACTCTTCTAAAGTGAGCTCGGTGAAGAGCCAACCCTGTTAAAGGTTACAAACACACTGTTAAGTGCGACCTTGTTAGAGGATTTAAAACTAACAGTTTGTGACTTGATATCTGGCATTCACTATGCTATCTTCATGAGAAACCTTTTGACACTCCTTGGGATGTATCTCAATATATAAAGGATGCTTAGATCCTACTCTGTTAAGAGATTTTCTGAATCAACGGTTAAGCTGAAACAATATATGATCTGTTCATAAATACAACTTAATCTTCCAGATATTCAGATCTATTATAAGCTCATAATACCTCTTCTGATCTGCACCTTTTAGCAGCATCACTGTATCTGTTTCTTCTTTTTCTTTCTAAACTCATGAACTCATAGTACTCTTGCATCTTTAATCTAGTGAGGTTCGAGCACGGGCTCGTGACACTCACTGTATTTTCCTTTTCTTTTGTGCAACTTGTGAACTCTTGTATTGTATTTCTTTTTGCATTTTTTTCTTTTCTCACTTTCTTTGCACACACCATCGAGTCCACATATTAGATTAGTAGATATAATCAGTTAACCAATGTTTGTATGTAAATGTCATGTGAAATGACATTTATGTATGAATGTTGGTTTGTTGGTTGGGTTTACTAATCTAATGTGTGGATGATCTAAAAAAGGTTTCTCAGGTACAAGACCCAACTCCCTTTGATTCAATTTTCTTATTCTTCTAAATGGAAACCTTTGAACAATGTAGGATAACAACTATATGCAGTAAAAAGTTTCATAAAATTATATCCCTTTGATACTTTATTTAGTTATTGCAGATGTATACCTTGTTATTGTATTGATGTTTACATAATTTATAGTTTTGAAAGTGTGATTGTAGCATGTTGTTTTAGGGATTTATGCATTGTTTAGATCCAATCTTGGATATAACTACTCTCTCTCTATATATATGATTGCAGGACAAAACCAGAAGAAGACTTTAGGATGAAAACAAGGCAGAAGTCATGAAGATCCAGATGATCGGTTATCAGAATGAAAAAGACCTCTCCAAGAAAATACTTAGATCCCTAAATCCTCTAATGATCTTTTACTATTCTCAGCATTGTACATCTTCTATATGTTTACAATTGACAGATGTAACCTATGAAGGAATACTTGCTTATTACATTCACTTTGAATGTTCAATGTAATGATCAATTTATGAAATTGAAAGTTTAAAATTTGATCAATACTTAGAACATTATCAGTGTTAACATGAATGCAATAACAATGTATTTTGTCTTCCATATCTGAATAATAGTGTTGAATAGATGTACCTTTATGCAACATTTTGATGTTTGTAGTTGGAATATTGTATTTGTACTTTTATCCTCTGATTTTGAACAATTCTGTAACTTAAGACAACAACTATAAAATTCATAATCCAATGTAAGATACAATCATTTTATCAATTTAGTGTGCAACTAAACTGAAAACACTACTCTGTAAAGAGATTTGGATCACTGCTGCAATTGTTAGAGAGTAACAATGGATTGACCTGTTTGAAGAAGAAACTATCTTTGTTGATTCAAATCTCTGCTCTGGCTTAAAATTGGATCCTCACTGATCAAATATTCTATTGCAGCTTTGTCTGGATGTTTTGTCTTTAATCAGAATCCTATCTGATTTCACCTTCACTCTTCATATCAAAACTTTGCCATATATTTCTTCACACACATTCTATCCAAACTTGACCTTGTATATTTATGATAAGCTTTGTCAAGTTAGCTTGAATAACCTTCTAAATAAATAATAAAACTTAAGTATGTCGGCTGCATATAATCAATTAAACATAAAGTGTAAATTCTTGTTAGTCGACTGACACTAAATATCTAACTTGATTAACTGTTAGAAAATATAAATAAAGTAAACTAGATTTAGGAAAGAATCCAAGAGAAAGTGTAGAAATGAAATTTTTTACCATAAACGGAAAGATGATCCAAGAACAATCACCAAGAGGATCAAGAAGAACACCAAGATAATGTTTTTGAAAGGGGATAAACCAAGAAAAAACCCATTGTTCTTATAAAATGAATTAGGCAAGAAGCCAAAGAAGAAGATGATGACATGTAACTGATTGAATGTTTGACAATATTAAGTTGAAGATGATGCAAGGCATTAAATCAGTTAATGGTTTGTATTGTCAATGATGTTAACTTGATATCATCTGTATGGTCATGCCAAAGCCTTCAGAGAAGAAATAGAACAGAGCTGATGCTTTCAGAAATGCATAAAAGTCAAGTATTCACTAAAGTGACAGACCACACCGACGGAGTGCACACCATCGGTAAAGACAGAGAAAAATTCACAGTGATGCCCGACGAGTAGAAGACAGTATTGCCTGACAAAGAAGAATCACAGGATGCCCGACGAGCTGAAAACAACATTGCCCGACGAGAAAGATCCTATAATGCCTGACGGACGGAGATCCCAAAGCTAACTGAAGTTGCACCGACAGAACTGGCAGTTGTCACCAGTGACGAACAGCAGTATTGACCGACAGAACATAGAGATAAGAAAATGACAAAGTATCTAGCTGGCAGAGCTAAAATATAGACTTAACTGGTTGTTTTATTTTCTTTATTCAACCATCGTTAAGTAATTGATTTAAAAGATGCTTTATACAGTTGGCAAGAAGATAACTATGAGATAAAACAGGAGTTAAAGCCATAAATCAATTTGGCTAGATTGTTTTTCATGCCAAGAATCAAGAACCTAGAAATAAGGAATATCATGTCTATTTAAGAGACAAGCATAATTCATTTCTATAAGCAATCAGATACATGGGGGAGTGAATTGAGAGAAGATGCTAAAGAGAAACCGGTGAAGGTTAAACTTCATACAGTCCTGATCAATCAAGCTAAGGGAGAGCTAAGGAATTCTACAGATACCGATGAACAGAAAAGCATAGCATCACAGAGCAGAAAGAGTTAACTAAAAAGGAATTGAATTGATACATTGATCAGAAAGATATTGTAAGTAAATAGATCTAAAAATTTGCAATTCAGTTGCATTAGAAACAGGTCATTATGTTTCAGTTTAACCATTGAAGCATTAAGTCTCTTAATAGAGCAGGACTTAACAACCTTTTGTAATTGAGGTATATCCTAACAGATTACCAGAAGGTTGACTCATGATAGTAGCATCAATCTTACCTAAAGCCTATTGACAGTCTTAGAAGGAGGCTGATTCAAGGATGGTAGTAAGATTAGCATAAAGCCTATTGATAGTCCAGAGACTGATTCAAGGATGGTAGCATAGATGCCAGATACTAAGTGACAACCTATGTATAAAAATCCTCTAACAAGGTCGCACTTAACCATGTGTTTGTAACCTTTAACAGGGTTGGCTTCTAACAGGGCTCACTTCAGAAGAGTGAAAATTTGGGGTACCGGTCTCAGTGGTTTTTTCCCTTAACAGGGTTTCCACGTTAAAATCCTTGTGTTATATGTGTATGGTCTATTACTTTATTATTTTACATTCTACATATGCATTTATGAATTGACTGGTATACTCTACATATTTACTCAGCATTGATAAATACAGTTTACTACTTATCGATTATGAAGGAGAATCAGGACAGACAAGGTAAACCGACAGACGGTTATTCATTTTAAGTATTTCAAAGGCATACATCTTGTTGGGACTTAATAATTTGAGAAGTATATATTGGTGGATTAAAGTTTAAATTGGATAAATTTTTGAGGCCACTGATTCACCCCCNATTCCCCCCCCCCCCCCCTCTCAGTTATTACTAACAATTGGTAACAAAGCTTGTGTGCTTAGAAGGAAGATTTCAAGACCTAAGTGAAAGATCATAAGATGAATAGACTAGATGTGCCCAAGTTGAACAAGGACAATTTTGCTTCATGGAAAAGTAGGATAAAGCTTCACTTATCAGATATTGGAAATGATATTACTCAATACTTAGATACTGCATATGTGTTTCCTACAAGACCATTGATAGTAGATCAATTGAGAGTAAAACATGAACATAACTACATGGTTATAGATCTTTCAGCCTCACTCTCTGATGCTGAATTTGAGGATGTCAAAGATTGCAAAAATGCAAAGACAATGTGGGACAAGTTGAAACTTGTACATGGTGGTGATGCAAATGTTCTGAGAGCCAAGGCAAAAATCCTTAGAGGAAAATTTGATGATCTCAGAATGAAAGAAGGTGAAAATATCACTCAGTACAACACAAGAATAAAGAAAGTAGTTAATGCTATATGAGGTGTTGGAGGTACACTTGAAGAGGAGACAGTGGTAAGTAAAATCTGAAGAACCCTATTGACTATATATGCTATTAGAATCTCTGCTATACAAGAAATGAGAGCAGTATCTAACAATACAGTCACTCTTGATAGCTTGATTGGTAGACTGATTTCATTTGAGATGAACAATTTTGATAATAGCATCTTACCAAGTTTAGAGTCTGCATTCAAGTCTTCTATGAGAATAAGCAAATCTAGCCAGAGACACTCATCTAGAAGAGATAGTGAAAGTGAAAGTGAAGAAGAAAATCTAGATGAAATTGAAGAACTCATGGGGAGAAGAATGCTAAGAGGCAAAGGTAAATACAAAGGTAAGTTACCACTTGTATGTTTTAATTGTAAAGAGATTGGACACTTGCTGCAAGATGTCCTAAAAGAAAAGATGACAAAAGTGATAACAGATCTTTTAAGAAGAAATCTGACAGAGGTGATAACAAAGATTATAGAGGTTACCAACGATCAGAAAGGAATGATACCCTTTGATTACAAGGATAAAGCCAAGAAGGCTAGCTATCTATCTTCTTGCAAAGAAGAAGATACTGACACCAAACCGGATGATGATGTCGAGATAGTATTTGTAGCTATGGAGGATGATTCAGATGAAGATGAAAGATATGAAGAAACTACACTCATATCTAACATTAATAAGAATGATATCTGGATTATAGATAGTGGTTGCACTCACCATATGACCGGCGACAAAGAAAAGTTTAATACTTTTGAATACTATAAAGGTGGTACAGTAAGAATGGGAAATGATTCACCTTGTCAAATTGAAGGTAAAGAAACAGTAATGCTAAATAACCTGATAAAATGTGAAAATGCTTATTGGGTAAAAGGATTGAATTATAATTTGTTGAGTGTTTCTCAGCTGAATAATTCAGGTCACAAAGTAGCATTTGAGAACAAGGAGGAAAAGATCTTCAATGAATCATGAATTCTGATTGGTACCGGTGAACAGACCAAAGGTAACTTATTCTATCTAAATGATACTAACCCCACTTGCTTGATGACTAGAAACGAAGACATATATGGCTGTGGCACAAAAGGTTGTGTCATGTGAATTTTGACAACATGATGAAAATAAGCAGGAAAAGAAGTGTAAGAGGCTTACCGACGATGGCAAAGCCAGACAACATCATGTGTAAGAATTGTCAAAAAGGTAAAATGAAAAAGTCTAGTTTCAAAAGAAAAACTCATACATCTGATGATATTCTAGAAATAGTCCATACTGATTTATGTGGACCTATGAGGACAAAGAGCTATTATGGAGATAGATATTTTATTCTCTTTGTTGATGATTATTTTAGAATGATGACAGTCATGTTTCTAAAAGAAAAATCTGAAGCATTCAAGATGTTTAAATGGTATAAGGCTATGGTAGAAAAATAAAGTGGTAAGGATCTGAAATGTTTGAAATCAGATAGAGGAGGATAATTTGTATCAGATGAATTCAATAATTTTTGTAATGAGAATGGCATAAAAAGACAGATTTCTGCACCAAGAACACCACAACAAAATGGGATTGCTAAGAGAAGGAACAGATCAATAGTTGTTTGTGCAAGAACACTGATAATAGAGAAGGACATCACTCAGATTTTCTAGAGGGAAGCTATTAGCATTGTTGTCTATACACTTAACAGAGTACAATTAAGAAAGGACTCAAAGAAGACTCCTTATGAGCTATGGTATGGTAAAACACCCAATGTAAGTTACTTCAAATTTTTTGGCAGTCAATGTTATGTCTTAAAAGACAATAGAGATGGAAAGCTAGATGCGAAAAGTGATGAAGGTATTTTTCTAGGGTACTCTACCAAAAGCAAAGATTTTAAATGTCTACTCAAGGCTTCTAACAAAATAGTTGAAAGTGCAAATGTAAAGATTGATGAATTTGCAGAAAAGAATGAGCTGGAAAGCACAAAAGAACCAGAAGACTACAAAAAGTTTTTATACAATGAAGAACCCATCACTTTACCTGAGCAACAGTGCTTAAATCCAGAACAACAGAATGTTGCAACTGACAGTCAGAATGTTGTTACCGACGATCAGGATAATGATCAAGATAATGTGCAAGGTAATGAAGATCAAGCTGGTATGCAAAGAAATGCACCTGTACTTGCAAGATATGTAAGAAGGAATCATCTAGAGAACCAGATCATAGGAGATAAGAAAGCTGGTACAAGAACAAGAAGTAAGTCTGTAAACTCAATTTGCTTAATTTGTGAGTTTGAACCAAAATTTGTCAATACTGCACTAGATAATGAAGAATGGATAAGTGCTATGAATGATGAGATTAAATAGATTGAGAAGAACAAGACATGGTCACTTGTGCCAAGACCAGATGACAAGAATGACATCGGTACAAAATGCATAGTTAGGAACAAACTAAACGAGAATGGAGAAGTCACAAGGAACAAAGCAAGACTAGTATGCAAGGGGTATGCACAAGAGGAAGGTATAGACTATGGAGAGACCTTTGCACCCGTTTCTAGGATAGGAGTAAGAGTTCTACTTTCTTATGCTACATACAAAGGATTCAAAGTATATCAAATGGATGTCAAGTCAGCATTCCTAAATGGAATACTTGAAGAAGAGGTATACATTGAACAACTAGAAGGGTTTGTGGATCCAGACAAGAAAAATATGGTATGTAGACTTCACAAAGCCTTTTATGGATTGAAACAAGCTCTAAGAGCCTGGTATGAACGACTTCACTCCTATCTAATAAGTAGTGGATTCATGAGGACTAGTGAAAACAATAATCTTTATTTGAAAGAAGATACTAATGCTAACACTTTGATTGCTGAAATATTTGTTGATGACATCATATTTGGAGGGAATGATATGCTATGCAAATCA
>MU226274.1:481638-494224 GCA_018584345.1 Thuja plicata | reverse complement strand
GGTATTTTCATTACACAGTCCAAATACATCAAAGAAGTTCTGAAAATATTCAAGATGGAAGATTCCAAACCTGTTGGAACACCAATGGCTACTGGATGCAAATTAACAAAGGAAGACAAGACAACAGCGGTAAATCAGACTCTATATAGATCAATGATAGGAAAACTCATGTATGTTGTACACACTAGACCGGATATTGCACATGCAGTAGGAATTGTTGCTAGATTTTCTGCTAACCCCAAGGAATCACATATAACTGCTATGAAAATAATTATAACTGAGGAATTTGTCTTATGGTATAGAAGGGAAGGCAAATTTGAACAAAAAGTGTTTACCAATGCTAATTGGGCTGGAAATCTTGATGACCGAAAGAGCACACTTGGAGGAGCATTCTTCATGGGTGACAGACTTGTCACATGGATTAGCAAAAAGCAAGAATGTATCTCTCAGTCAACTGTAGAAGAAGAATATGTTGCTGCTGCTGCAAACTGCTCAAATATTGCATGGATCAAACAGTTGCTGGAAGGTATGCATATGAAGATCAAAGAACCAGTGGTTATCTATTGTGATAAGACCAGTGCAATAAATATTTCCAAGAATCCAGTCATGCATGCGAAGACTAAACATATTGCCATCAAGTATCATTATTTGAGAGAACAAGTTCAAGAAAAAGAGGTAATACTTGAATATGTGCAATCAAAAGAACAATTGGCTGATATCTTCACCAAGCCACTGGCTAAAGATACATTTGAATACCTGAGAAAGAGACTAGGGGTTAAACCCATGTCTAACAGTCAGTAAATGGACTAAAGGCTGCATCAGCCCCATATTATCAGAATATCATTCATAACTTATGCAAGCACAAGCTGAACTTCAAAGCTACATCTATATACAACAAGGTATATATCAGAACTGAGCACTAGTACATGTTGTTATATTGATGATGGATAAGGGAAATTCAAGGAATATATTATGGAAAAAAGAAATTGGTTGACAGAATGTCAGATATTTGTAAAATATCTGTTTGGCATTATTGTCAAAGGGAGAGAATATATCCATATTATCATCAGAAACTATTCGTTATCAGATTACTCCAAACAAGGAGAGATCATATCCAAAGGGAGAGAATTTGTATAAAAGTTGCAACCAAAAGACAAAGACATCAAAGAAGCAGAACAGTCAAGAGGACACAACACATCAGAAGAAGCAACAGGAAGAACTATAAGAAACAAATCTAAGCTTACACAGAGCTTACCAACGGTCAAACATTTTTATCAGTTATCAAAACAAATTATTTGGTAATTTGATGAATCTCAACAATTTTATTTCATATTGTATTAGCAATAGTATAGTATGATAATATAGCATGTTTCCATCAATGCCAAAGGGAGAGATTGATGACATGTAACTGATTGAATGTTTGAAAATATTAAGTTGAAGATGATGCAAGGCATTAAATCAGTTAATGGCTTGTATTTTCATTGATGTCAACTTGATATCATCTGTATGGTCATGCCAAAGCCTTCAGAGAAGCAATAGAACAGAGCTTATGATTTCAGCAATGCATAAAAGTCAAGTATTCACTAAAGTGACAGACCACACTGACGGAGTGCACACCATCGGTAAAGACAGAGAAAAAGTCATAGTGATGCCCGACGAGCAGAAGACAGTATTGCCCGACAAAGAAGAATCATAGGATTCCCAATGAGATGAAAAAAGTGTTGCCCGACGAGCAAGATCCTATAATGCCCAACAGACAGAGATCCTGAAGCTAACTGAAGCTGCACCGACGAAACTGGCAGTTGTCACCGGCGACGAACTGCAATATTGACCAACAGAACAGAGAGATCAAAAAATGACAAAGTATCTAGCTGGAAGAGCTAAAAGATAGACTTAACTGGTTGTTTTATTTTCTTTATTCAACCACCATTAAGTAATTGATTTAAAAGATGCTTTATATAGTTGGCAAGAAGATAACTATGAGATAAAATAGGAGTTAAAGCATAAATCAATTTGGCTGGATTGTTTGTCATGCCAAGAATCAAGAATCAAGAACCTAGAAATAAGGAATATCATGTCTATTTAAGAGACAAGCATAATTCATTTTCGTAAGCAATCAGATACATGGGGGAGTGAATTGAGAGAAGATGCTGAAGAGAAACTAGTGAAGGTTAAACTTCATATAGTCCTGATCAATCAAGCTAAGGGAGAGCTAAGGAATTCTGCAGACACCGACGAATAGAAAAGCACAGCATCACAGAGCAGAAAGAGTTAAGTACAAAGGAATTGAATTGATACATTGATCAAAAATATATTGTAAGTAAATAGATCTGAAAATCTGCAATTCAGTTGCATTAGAAACAGGTCATTTTGTTTCAGTTTAACCATTGAAGCATTAATTCTCTTAACAGAGCAGGACTTAACAGTCTTTTGTAATTGAGGTATATCCTAACAGATTACCAGAAGGTTGACTCATGATAGTAGCATCGGTCTTACCTAAAGCCTATTGACAGTCTAAGAAGGAGGCTGATTCAAGGATGGTAGTAAGATTAGCATAAAGCCTATTGACAGTCCAGAGATTGATTCAAGGATGGTAGCATAGATGCCAGATACTAAGTGACAACCTATGTATAAAAATCCTTTAACAAGGTCGCACTTAACCATGTGTTTGTAACCTTTAATAGGGTTGGCTCCTAACAAGGCTCACTTCAGAAGAGTGAAAATTTAGGGCACCGGTCCCAGTGGTTTTTTCCCTTAACAGGGTTTCCACGTTAAAATCCTTTTGTTATATGTGTATGGTCTATTACTTTATTGTTTACATTCTACATATGCATTTATAGATTGACTGGTATACTCTGCATATTTATTGAGCATCGGTAAATACAGTTTACTACTTATCGGTTATCAAGGAGAATCAGGACAGACAAGGTAAACCGACAAACAGTTATTCATTTCAAGTATTTCAAAGACATACATCTTGTTGGGACTTAATAATTTGAGAAGTATATATTGGTGGATTAAAGTTTAAATTGGATAAATTTTTGAGGCCACTGATTCACCCCCCCTCTCAGTTATTACTAACAGAAGAGAGAGATGGAGCAAGAAGCTCATTACAACATTGTGAGAATGAGAATAAAAAAGAGAGAATAAGAGAGAAGAACTACTCCATGAGAACCAACTTGTGAGAACCAACCTTGAGAAGTGAGAGAGAAGCATCTCTTAAGTAGAAATGAGTGAAGGATTTTGCATGTAACTCTCATATCCTATGAGAGCCACATTCACATTGTGTGTCATGTGTAGGAATCCTCTTAAGGAGGAATAACTAATTTTCTTATTAAAGAAATTATAAAATGTGGCATGTCCTCCTACTTGGACTAGAGGACAAATAAAAAATAGAATACCTTGGTTTATCCTTTAATTACATTTTTTCACCAAGGAAAGATTAAATTCTAACACCCCCCTTTAATCTTTAGTTGGGGAGTTTACAACAAGGGAATTAAACCCAAATTTTTACAATGAGAATGAAATGTCTCTTTACAAAATCTGCAACTTGGTCTTCAATATAAGGAAGAGATTTGATTGTCTTGATTCAAGTCTAGAAGTAGTCATCTTGAATTTATAGGGCATGTGAAGAGGAAGTGATTCCATAAGTGGGCCTTGAAGATTCACTTGAAACAAAGAAACATAGAAACACAAAATACGAACCAAGGAAACTATCCACAAGAAGAATTTCATCTAACATTCAAGTTAGTGTAACTTTGAAACTTTTACCTCAGAAGATATCTTTAAGGAAATGTATGAGATTTCATCAAAAAAGTACAAGATCTACTCATGAAACTAAGATACACCAAAATATCAAAGTGACATAAACATCATCTATCCTCTCATATCAAACTAAACATACTAATGCATAAATGACAACACACAAGACCAACTAAAGATACCTGCATCATCATTGCATCAATCACATGGATATAGATAGTCCATTTAAAATTCATATATGTGAATGGGTGATCAAGCCACCACCTGCATGACTCACAATTGAAGCAATGAATAATGTGGGACATTATCACAATAGTAGAAGATGCATATAAGTATGAGAGAGAGAAAGATAAGTAAGTGGAACATGTTACTCAAACACCAACTCAAACTAAGAACTGATTTGTCAAACATGACTACAATCATGTACCATAAGTAATGAACCATTGAGGAGATAAAAATTTAAACCAATATAATGAGAAAATTTAACAATTTGAGCTTGCCATCTTTTCATAAGAAGTAAATCCAAAAATTGAAAAGAAACTAATGTCATATGCTTAAAATAATGGAACTAAGGATTATGAAGAAAAAAGACATAATACCTGCAAAATATATATGAGAAATCCAACAAAATTTGAAGAAGGTTGCTAAGGAAAATGAACCTCTTGTGTCTAGTGAGGTCTCTTCCCCAGGTGAGGCCTCTCCTTTGTCTGCTTCTATTGCCTCTATCCCTGCAGTGACTCTTTGTACCGAGACTTGTGTTCGGGTCTCTAATGGAGGTGAGGTTGTTGCTTCTCTTGTTGGCAATGCTCCGTTGTTTTCTTCTGGCCTGGTGGCTACGGGCTCACTTGTTGTACCTGTCCCGTTGGCTGCACATGGCCCTACTATGGTACCTTCTCCTAGCTCTCTGGATCTGGGAGTTTCGGTCCCCAATTTGTAGGGTTTGGCCAATGTGGTGGATGTTGGGTGGACTGTTGTGAAAAGGAAAAAATTTAAAAATTCGCCCACGTTTGTTATGGCTCTTCAATCCCAAAAGGGGAAGAAATGGCCCTTCTTACGGCTTCGGGTGTTGGTTGTTGGTTCTTTGCTGGTTGTTCCTCTTGCGGGATACATCTGGGCTGTTGGACTTCCATGTCTTATTTTTTCTTGCAGCGTTGATGGGTTTCTTGTTCTTTTTTTTTGTGGCCCTCGTTGTGGCTTGTTTCTATCTTTGTTCCCATTGTTTTTATGTAAGGACCTATTGCTATATCTTAAGCTTTGTATCAAGTTTCAAGCACCCTTTAAAACCTATTTTACTTAATCAAAAACATCCTCACCATGAGAGAAATAAGCAATGGAACAAGTTGATCAGCATCAACTAAAGTAAGTGCCAACTATTGTTACTTACGAGATGGATCAAGTTGATAAAATTCAACTGAGTAAGTGCAACCCAGTGCAACTTGCAAATGGAACAAGTAGATAAACATCAACTGAGTAAGTGCAATCCAGTGCAACTTACAAAATGGAACAAGTTGATAAACATCAACTAAGTAAGTGCAACCCAGTGCAACTTATAGAATGGAACAAGTTGATAAACATCAACTGAGTAAGTGCAACCCAGTGCAACTTATAGATGGAATAAGTGGAACCCATAAAAGATGCAACAAAGTGCATAACAATAGATCAAATAAAATTGATAGCAATTAGTGCTAAACAACAAAATTAATAAAAGTACTCAGGAAGGAAACTAAAATAATTTAATATTATCAATGACTTTAAGTGCTTTGGAACAATCATATATTACTTTGCATCTATTTTTAAAAAAAATATAATTGAAAAGCATGAATGAAAGGCTAGTGGAAAAAAAATAATGTTTACCCCCTTTGTTTAATAAACAAAAACTTATTTCCAACGAATAATAATCAAAATGAAAATTTTCATGTCGAATAGTTAGAATGATTTAAATTGATGTGTAGAAGTAAAATATAAAGAATTACAACTATTGAGTTTAATCTCGAGGAATTAGAGTAGACATGATTAATAAAATGATCAAATTATCTTAAACAAAGTGAATTACAATGAATAGATATAGATCAAGATCAAAAAATATAAATTTAACTTATTGTTAACTCTCCAATTGAATAGATAAACAGATATATAAACAAATTTAAACTTTTAGTTTAAATGTAAGAACAAACTTTAAATGTAATGAACTAAAGAACTAGCAATTGAAAATAGTCAGAAATGATATAAATAACTTAGGAATGAAACGATTTGAGATAAAATGAACCAGGAAAAAAGTATGACGTTTAAATTTTTGAATTAAACAAAGTTTTAAAAGTTTGAAATACTAAATTAGAAGTGATAACCTTAAACTAAACTATGACAACAAAATATTTAAGATAGATTAATTTGATGAACAAATTTGAAGTAAACAAATGTAATTTGTTAATTTATAATGAATAAGATAAAGAAATTAGAGATAAGTGAGTCAAAGTTTAAAAGCACGTTCAAACTAAAAACTAGAAATAGATAATTAAGTAATGATTATGAGTTCAGAGAATATGCAGATTGAAGGAATAATTAAAAGATATTAATAGTTTTATTTTTGTTAATAGCTTCCTTTGAAACTGCTGCAACCTGCAAAAAAGATGAAAATAGATATGCAACTGTAGAGAAAGCTAACAGATATCACAGAGATAATCTTGACCAAAGGCTTATGACAAAGTCTTTTACACAAAGAACTAAAGACCGGATCTAGAAAAGTAGCTACGCAAGGAAGGGAAGATACAAATGTTGTGAGGAAGGATGTGAATATCTACCCTGCTGCAAAGAGGCAATAAAACAAAAGTTTAACAAATGGAAAACAATGAATAAACTACGCAATGGATGCTGCGCAAGATGAAGATGCAACACAATGAATGTTGCGCAAGATATAGTTATAACCAATAAATAATGAAGCAAAGAAAGATTATTATAAACTGCGCAAGGTTTAAAGAACAAAGGCAAGGATACATAAGAGGTTGCGCAATGCAGAAAAATAAGCTAAGGAGGTGAATAAATCTGGAGGTGAACCTAATCAACTGCGCAAAGAATGAAATGAGGCTGCACTAAGGAATAGAGGGCTGCACAATAAATGGATAACCAGCGCAACACAATAAATGGATAACTAGCACAACACAAACTAGAAATGTTGCGCTAAAATAGATGTTAGAAAGTTATATTAAAATATTTGATATACCAAAAATGCTATAAGCAAGAAATATGAAATATTGCAGACAAAGTTGCGTAGGAGCAGAATGGAGGGAAGGTAGCTGCAAGAGACAACAGAGTTAAAATATACTTAAACAACAACAGGCAACGAGAAATTAGAAATATAACAAAATAAAGAGATATCAAATGAATCCTGCAAGAGCAAAGTTAGATATATAGATTAAATATATAAATCTAGAGCTAAAAGTTAGAATGCTAAAATATATAATATGCAAACTAAAAATCCCTTAAGGTTGCCCGACAGGGGGTATGAAAGCTCTTTAAAAAACTTGAAAATTAGACAAAAACACCTAGATCTGGCAACAAGCCATCCAAAAAAGGTTAGATTTAAAAGAAATAATGAAGTAAGATGTTAGATATGCAAAAACAATGAAGTAAAACCTGCAAAAAAATGGTTAGATAACAAAAATGCTTTCTCCTTCACAACTAAAATATCCTTAAAATTTCCCTACATACAACACTCAACAAACAAGGATTAAACTTGCTCCGATACCATGTTAGAAAATATAAATAAAGTAAAATATATTTAGGAAAGAATCCAAGAGAGACTGTAGAAATGAAAATTTTTACCATAAACGAAAAGATGATCCAAGAACAATCACCAAGAAGCTCAAGAACAAAACCAAGACAAAGTTTTTGAAAGGGAAAAAACAAAGAAAAATCCCTTGTGCTTATAAAATGAATGAGGAAAGAATCCAAAGAAGAAGAGAGAGATGGATCAAGAAGCTCATTACAACATTGTGAGAATGAAAATAAAAAAGAGAGAAGAAGAGAGAAGAATTACTCCATGAGAACCAACTTGTGAGAACCAACCTTGAGAAGTGAGAGAGAAGCATCTCTTAAGTAGAGATGAGTAAATGAGTTTGCATGTAACTCCCATATCCTATGAGTGCCACATTCACATTAAGTGTGTGCCATATGTAGGAATCCTCTTAAGGACGAATATCTAATTTCCTTATTAAAGGAATTACAAAATTGTGACATGTCCTCCTACTTGGACTAGAGGACAAATAAAAAATAGCATACCTTGGTTTATTCTTTAATTACATATTTTCACCAAGGAAAGATTAAATTCTAACATTAACACTATAATCCTTCAATGCCTGACCGTTACTATAATGCCTGAGTGAAATCGGTTGGAACTTAAAATCACTTTCCTTCTTCAATGCCCGAGAGAGCTTGGCATACACTGACTGTGCTCGGTTTAGGTATAGACATTTGTGTAACATCAGCACATTTGTGTATACATCAATGAAAATACACAATTGAATAATTGTCTTCAACAATCTCCCTCTTTGGCATTGATGGCAACACAACATATCATAATACAAAGAATTTTAGAGCAACAAAAATAAGGATAAAAAATTATTAATGTCCTTAGCTTCATTCTGATTCACATCCAGAAAATTCCCTTTGTTTGAAATATAGATTTCTCCCTCTTACATTAATATTTATTTCTGATAAAATTTCTCCCCCTATCATCAATAATCTCTCCCTCAATAATCTTTCCTTTAATAATTTCTTTTGGCATGAGATCAATAATCTCTCCCTCTTTGACAACCAATGACAAAGACTCTATCCAATGAATTGTAGTGTACCTGATGTACTGATTCATATGCAATAAGGTCTTACACTCTGCATCAACTTGTTAGATCTGTACTATAGATCAGTTGATGCATCACTAATATGTCCATTAGTGAGCCTCGGTTAGGGGAATCACCCCTAGCTTTCTTCTAAGATACACGAATGCGTCCTAGATAAAGGTTTTGTGAATATGTTTGCAATTTGTTCTTTAGTATTCACATATTCCAATCTTACTTCCTTGTCCTTAACCAATTCTCTCAAGAAATGATACTTTATTGCAATATGCTTAGTCTTAGTATGCATCACAGGGTTCTTTGAAATGTTAATAGCACTAGTGTTGTCACAGTAGATAATAACTGGTTCTTTGATTTCCTCCTTCATACTTGACAATAATTGTTTGAACCATATGATATTTGAACAATTTACTATTGGAGATTTGCTTCTGTGCAAATAATTGACTATATGTTTGTCATTGATGACAACATATAATATACAACAGGTATCCTATATACAATTATCAGTACAGATGTTTTGGTACTATGCGTGTTTATTTCCATGGTGTATACATGTTCTAGATGCTATGTGCATTCACGCTGAGTCAAATATGCAGTTACAGTTGAGTTATGATTAATCAGTTATGGCAATTACAATTTCTGGAGTTTATTTGTTAAGATCCTACGTAAATACAGTGTCTCTTGATTTGCACCTATCTTCGAGATATGCGTGTTTGTATTAATGTTTATTTATGAGTTAAAGATAATTATCCAAAGGCGCTAAACATGTTTCAACAGATTATGGATGTTAGAGTTAATTTGGTGAAGCTGACTTTGTAAAGCGTCGCGTCTATTCAGTTCAAGTTGCGCGGTCCTAACTTTGATTGCGTGCTTGGTTGAGCTGACAAGAAAGTTGATTAAGTGTTTCTAGATACCGTCGTGACCTTATCCTTGGTGAAGATACATATAGCAGTTCTATTATGTTCGCTAAGTGAAAATGAAGTGAAAAAGAAAAGACAAAGAAGAGCAGAAAGTCAGAAAGAATAAGTCAAAGATCTATGTGAAGAAACATAAGTTGATTGCAATTCATTGGAACTGATCAAGACAGCAGGTCTACTCAAATAGTTCATTTACTTGATATAGTGTATAGCTATTGTACTGAAGGTTGTAGCCTTCACCATCTTAGCAGTGAGCTATTGGACAGTGAGTCCTCACCCTTAACAGGGTTATTTGTAAAAGACTCCTAACAGGGTACGACCTTTAACCAGGTCTTTGTACTTCTTGCATTGTAAAGATAAACTCCTAACAGGGTTGTAAGATCTTCTAACAATGATCATTATAAACTAGTGCAGTTATTTGTGGGTGCTAATACCCACTGGTGTTTTTTCCTATTTGGTTTCCCCGTAATCAAAATTTTTGAGTACTCTGTTGTGTTATCTGAATGTGTATTTACTTTATATCAAATTACATTGAAGAAAGAGAAAAGAATTGAATTGATAGATAACTGATTCACCCCCCTCCTCCCCCCTCTCAGTTATCCTTGGGACTATTCCAACAATTGGTATCAGAGCCAAGTGCCTTGGAGAGAAAGCCTAATAGCTTAAGGTATATTAGATGGCATACTTCACGAAAGAGAGTCCTAAGTTCGATGGAGAAAACTATTTTGACTAGAAGAACAAAATGATAACACATATTCAGTGCGTAGGATTTGAGATCTATGAGATTGCCACTCAAGAAATTGAAGTTACCACCTTGAAGGACCTTGCAAAAGATGACTCTACAGTCAAACAAAAGGAAGTGTTCACTAATAATGCAATTGCCAAAGAAGCCCTAATTAGTGCCCTATCCGACAGTGAATTTTCTAAGATCAAGAAGACAGATAAAGAATACTCTATTTGGAAATACTTATAAGATATGTTTGAAGGAGACATCCAAGAAAAGAATATGTGCAGAAAGACATGGAAGAAAAGATACAACAATCTAGAGATGCTACCTGAAGAAAACATCAGAGCTTACAATCAGAGGATTAATGAAGCAGTATCACGTATAAAAAACAATGGTGGAGAAATATCAGAGGAAGATATAATGGACAAATTAATGACCACATTGACAGAAGATTATAAGAGCAAGATCAATATCTTAGATGAGACTATGCAATTTTCAAAAGACTTCAAGAGGGAGACTTTGATCAGAAAAATATATGCATTTGAGATATCTAGATTGAAGATAGAACCTAAAAGTGAGATAGCTTTCAAAGCCACAATCCACAACAAGAAATCTATAAGTAGTTCTAGTAATAAGGAAGAAATGGATACAGAACTAGAAGAAATCATTGCTATGATTGCCAAGAAGGAAAGGAAAGGTAAAGGGAAATATTAAGGACAGCTACCATTCAAATTTTCTTCATGCAACAAAGTTGGTCACTTTGCATCCAAGTGCCCTACAAGAGTCAAGAAGTTCAGATCAGATTACAAACCTAAGTACACTAAAGAATGTTATCATGCTGAGGATGGTGTAACTGATGATGACTCAGGAGAAGATGAAATTAGATTCGTTTCCATTAAAGACATTGAGAAGATGCTTGAAGAAATGGACAAAGAAGATGAAGTAAAAGAACAGGAGTTAGCATTAGTTTCAAAAGCTGACATCAGAACTGACTGGATCATTGACAGCGATGTTCACACCACATGACAGGAGACAAAGATAGATTTGTACATTTGGACAAGTACAAAGGTGGCATGGTTAGATTTGGAGATAACACTCCCAAAACTATCATAGGAAGAGGTTCTATCACCTTAGATGGAAAGAACAAGACATATTATGTTCTCTATGTTGATGGTTTGCATCATAACTTACTAAGTGTTGGATAGTTGCTTGATAAAGGATATCAGTTAGAATTCAAAAAAAACTAGTGCATCATTAACAAAAAAGAAGGAGACATGATTGCATCAGGCTCAAAGACCAAAGGTAATGTTTTTCATCTCAACTCAGAAGTAAGTTGTTTTGTTCCAAAAATAGATGACAGTTGGCTATGGCACAAGAGACTTTGTCATATCAATTTTGACAACATAGTCAAGATAAGTAATGTAAAGGTAGTAAGAGACCTTCCTAGCATTGCAAGACCTGTTGACACCATGTGCAGAGAATGTGTGATGGGGAAGCATGTGAGGACCTCATTCAGGAGCAAACAAGACTCTGTAGAAAACAAATTAGATCTAATACATACAGACATATGTGGACCTACTCAAACAAGATCATACTATAGAGAAAGGTATTTTGTTTTGTTTTTTGATGATTTCTCAAGGATGATGTGGGTTGCGTTCTTAAAAGAAAAATCTGAAGCTTTTGAGAAGTTCAAAGTATTCAAAGCTAAGGTTGAGAATGAATCTAGATTAAAGATAAAATGTATGAGATATGATAGAGGAGGAGAATTCACCTCTAACCAATTTTATGACTACTGTGAAGAACATGGAACCAAAAGACAGTTAAGTGCACCTATAACCCCTTAGTAGAATGGGATAGTAGAAAGGAGGAACGAGATAATACTTTACACAGCACGCACTATCATGATTTAAGGAAAGGTTTCCCATACCTACTGGAGAGATGTAGTCAATACAGCAGTTTACACTATCAATAGAATTCAATTGAGGTCAGGCGCAGACAAGACACCTTATGAACTTTGGTTTGGTAATGTACCTACTATAAAATACTTCAAAATCTTTGGAAGCAAGTGCTACATCAAGAGAGATGATAGCATTGACAAGTTTGATGCTAGAAGCGATGAAGGTATTTTTCTTGGTTACTCTAATAAAAGCAAAGCCTATATATGTTTTAATCTAAGATTAAAGAAAATCATTGAAAGTACTCATGCGAAGATTGATGAGAAGTTTATGATTCAAGAAAGATATTATGACTATGCTCCCATGATTGAAGATGAGCCTAGACCCATCAATAAGGACACAGTTATTGAAGAAATGTTTGACTGTATTGATGTTTCA
>MU226274.1:457499-481500 GCA_018584345.1 Thuja plicata | reverse complement strand
TTTCACAGATTGAACCCTTAAGTGTTGAAGATGCGTGCAAAGATTCAGATTGGAAAAGTGCCATGCAAGAAGAATTAGATCAAATAATCAAGAATGAAACATGGGAACTGGTCCCTAGACCTCATGAGAAGAACATGATTGGAACAAAGTGGATATTCAGGAACAAAATGAATGAAGAAGGCACAGTGGTAAGGAAAAAAGCAAGATTAGTGTGTAAAGGATATGCGCAGAGAAAATGAATAGACTACACTGATACATTTGTCCCTGTGAGCAGACTTGAAGCTATCAAGTTTTTTTTGGCCTATGCAACATTCAAGAACTTTAAGGTATACCAAATGGATGCCAAGTCATCTTTTCTAACGGTGACTTGAAGGAAGAAGTCAGATAAACCAGATATGGTATGCAGATTAAAGAAAACACTTTATGGACTTAAACAGGCCCCAAGAGCATGGTATGAGAGACTTGATGGTTACTTAACAAAGATAGGATTCAGAAAAGGAGCAGTAGACTATAATTTATTCATAAGAGAGACAGATGAAGGACTACTACTCGTTGCTATTTTTGTTGATGACATTATCTTTGGAGGTAATGACAAACTTAGTGCAGAATTCGCCAAAGAAATGAAAAGTGAATTTGAAATGAGCATGATTGGACCTATCAAATACTTTCTTGGATTGAATGTAAAACAAACAGACAAAGGCATGTTCATAAATTAGTCTAAGTATGTGAAGGAGATATTGAAGACTTTCAAGATGGAATATTGCAAACCAGTAAGCACCCCCATGATAACAGGAAGCAAGCTTTCTAAAGATGATGATTCCACAGAATTTGACAAGACCCTATACAAGTCTATGATTGGAAAACTCATATATCTTACTCAATCTAGACCTGATATTTCTTGGATTGAATGTAAAACAAACACACAAAGGCATGTTCATAAATCAGTCTAAGTATGTGAAGGAGATATTGAAGACTTTCAAGATGGAATATTGCAAACTAGTAAGCACCCCCATGATAACAGGAAGCAATATTTCTAAAGATGATGATTCCACAGCAGTTGACAAGACCCTATACAAGTCTATGATTGGAAAACTCATATATCTTACTCAATCTAGACCTGATATTTCTAATGCAGTTGGCATTGTTAGAAGATTTGCAGCTGAACCCAATAAAAATCATCTAATGGCAATAAAAAGAATATTCAAATACTTAAAAGGGACTATTGACTATGATTTATGGTATCCTAACTCAGAGAATATACAACTTCATGTGTACACGGATGCAGATTGGGAAGGTTGTGTTGATGACATAAAGAGTACATCAGGAGCAATATTTCTTGGAGATAGATTGGTCACTTGGACAGGTAAAAAGAAGAATTGTATCTCTCTATCAACAATAGAAGCTGATTATGTTGTAGCAGCATTGAATTGTTCAACAATAGTTTGGATCAAATAGATGATTAAAGACTTTAGTATTCAGATTGATTATCCTATTGTTATTCACTGTGAAAACACTAGTAAGTATATCAATATGTCAAAGAACCCTGTGATGCATGCAAAGACAAAACACATTGAGATCAAATACCATTTTCTAAGAGAAAAAGTTGCAGACAGAGAAGTAAAGTTGGATTATGTGAGCACCAAAGAACAACTAGCAGATATTTTTACAAAGCCTCTATCAAAAGATACTTTTGAGTATCTCAGGGAGAAGTTGGGATTAATTCCCTTTCCTGAGTCTGATTAGAACTTGGAGCAAGAACATCAATCTTTGGTGACTGATGAATGGTTAACTACTCTACTTTTGGAGTAGTACCTATGCTTAATGGTGTTTAACACCCTTTTTCATTGATGTCAAAGGGGGAGTATTAGTTAGGGGGAGCATATACTCTGGGGGAGTATACAGAACAACAGCAGTAAAGAGGAACTTTTGATGAGCATATTGAGAAGATTGTAAAAAGAAGGAAGACACTTTGATTTGATGATATCATATGTTGCCATCAATGTCAAAGGGGGAGATTGTTGGAGATCTTCTTCTGTGCAAATAATTGATTGTATGTTTGTCATTGATGACAACATATAATATACAGTAGGTATCCTATATGCAATTATCAGTACAGATGTTTTGGTACTATGCATTTTTATTTCCATGGTGTATACATGTTCTAGATGCTATGTGCATTCACGCTGAGTCAGATATGCAGTTACAGTTGAGTTATGATTAATCAGTTATGGCAGTTACAGTTTCTGGAGTTTATCTATTAAGAGCCGACGTAAATACAGTGTCTCTTGAGTTGTGCCTATCTTCGAGATATGCGTGTTTGTATTAATGTTTATTTATGAGCTAAAGATAATTATCCAAAGGCGCTAAATGTGTTTCAACAAAATATGGATGTTAGAGTTGATTTGGTGAAGCCGACTTGTAAAGTGTCGCATCTATTCAGTTCAAGTTGCGTGGTCCTAACTTTTATTGTGTGCTTGGTTGAGCCGACAAGAAAGTTGATGAAGTGTTTCCAGATACCATCGTGACCTTATCCTTGGTGAAGATACATATATCAGTTCTATTATGTTCGCTAAGTGTGAAAATGAAGTGAAAAAGAAAAGACAGAGAAGAGCAGAAAGTCAGAAAAAAATAAGTTGAAGATCTATGTGAAGAAATAGAAGTCGATTGAAATTCATTGGAACTGATCAAGATAGAAGGTCTACTCAAACAATTCATTTACCAGATATAGTGTATATCTATTGTATTGAAGGTTGTAGCCTTCACCATCTTAGCAATGAGCTATTGGACAATGAGTCCTCACCCTTAACAGGGTTATTTGTAAAAGACTCCTAACAGGATCCGACCTTTAACCAGGTCTTTGTACTTCTTGCATTGTAAAGATCAACTCATAACAGGGTTGTAAGATCTTCTAACAAGGATCATTATAAACTAGTGCAGTTATTTGTGGGTGCTAATTCCCACCGGGGTTTTTACCTATTTGGTTTCCCCGTAATCAAAATTGTTGAGTACTCTATTGTGTTATCTGAATGTTTTGTATTATCTGAATGTGCATTTACTTTATATCAAATTACATTAAAGAAAGAGAAAATAATTAAATTGACTTATAACTGATTCACACCCCCCCCTCAGTTATCCTTGGGACTATTCCAACATTTACTGCTGCAACAACTCTACCTCTGCTGTAGTTTGAGAAATGCAATTTTGTTTCTTTCTAGTCCAAGAAACTAACCTCTTTCCAAGAAAGAATGCTCCACCACTTGTGTTCTTTCTGTCATCAACATTGCCTACCCAATTAGCGTCAGTAAAAAATTTCAAATCAAAGTTTCCTCCTTTCTTATACCATAATCCATAATCTTCAGTATCCTTAAGATATCTCAGAACCCTTTTAATAGCCATCAAATGATTCTCTCTAGGATTAGCTAAAAACCTTGCAACAATACTATCTGCTAATGCAATATCAAGTCTAGTGTGAACAACATATTGAAGTTTAACAATCATGGATCTATAGGTAGTCTGATTTACCTCCTTTGAGTCATCATCCTTAGACAACTTATGTCCAGTAGACATAGGTGTCCCAACTGGTCCGAAATATTCTATTCCAAATTTCTTCAGTATCTCTTTGATGTATTTAGATTGAGTAATGTAGATACCATCTTTCATCTGATGAACTTGTAAACCAACAAAGAATTTGATTTCTCCAAACATAGACATCTCAAATTCCTTACTCATAGCTTCGAAAAATGCTTTGCATAAATCATCATGTCTAGTGAATATTATATCATCAATAAATATCTCTGCTACTAGTATCTTGCTTTGAGGTCCTTTGATGTACAAGCTAGTATTGTCATTAGTTCTCTGAAATCCAATACTTACTAGGTAACCATGCAATATTTCATACCAGGATCTAGGAGCTTGTTTCAGTCCATACAAGGCTTTATGCAATTTGCAAACCATATTCCTTTTGTTAGGATCAACAAAACCTTGAGGTTGCTCAATATAGACTTCATCTTCTTGGATTCCATTCAAGAATGCAGATTTTACATCCATTTGGTATACCTTGAATCTTCTATGTGCAGCATATGCTAAAAGAGTTCTGACTCCTTCAAGTCTTGCAACAGGAGAAAAATTTTCTCCATAATCAATACCCTCTTCTTGAGCATATCCTTTACACACTAATATTGCCTTGTTTCTAGAAACTTCACCTTTTTCATTCATCTTGTTTCTGAAAACCCACTTAGTACCAATCACATTCTTGTCTTTTGGTCTAGGTGCAAGGGTCTAGGTTTTGTTCTTTTCTATCTGCTCAATCTCTTCATTCATGGCTTCTATCCAACTTTCATCATTCAATGCATCTTTAATGGTTGTAGGTTTGATTTTACTAAGAAAACATGTACCTTTAAGTTTTTTACTTTTCATTATACCTTATGTTTGGTCTCCAATTATTTTCTCAAGTGCATCATGGCTTCTGAGATATTTTTCAAGTATAGGCTCCTTCCTCTTTGATCCTGGGCTTGCTCCACTAGGTTCACCATGCTAAAAAAATTTGTTCTACTCTTTTGACTGATACTCGGGTTCCACTATCTGAAACTCAGGTGCCTCTGTCTGCGACTCAGTTTCCTCTATCTGTGACTTAGTTTCTTCAGTCTGAGACTCAGTTCCCTCTGTCTGTGACTCAGTTTCAACAGTTAGCAGCTCGGGTTGCAACAAGGTTTGTGCTGATGAATTTAGTGGTTGACATGGTTGTTGTCCAATCACCATTGCATGTGTCTTAGGTATGGTATCAGGTTCGTAATACACAAAGTTCCTGTAGTCCTCAGGCTCTTTACTGCTCTGTTCTTCACTTCTCTCTACAAACTCATCAATCTTTACATGTACACTTTCTATGAATTTATGAGTAGCAAGATTCAAACATTTATATGCTTTACTTTTACGGGAGTAGCCTAGGAATATACCGTTATCACCTTTGACATCAAATTTTCCATTTCTTGCTTCCTTCAAGATGTAACATTTACTTCCAAATACTTTGAAATAACGAACATTGGGTTTATATCCATACCATAATTCAAAAGGTGTCTGCTCAATACCTTTCTTCAGTTGAACTCTGTTCAAGGTGTAAATTGCAGTGTTGATGGCTTCCTTCCAGTATTTTGTTGCAACATTCTTTTCAATAATTAATGTTCTTGCACAATCCTTAATAAATCTTTTTCTTCTTTCTGCTATCCCATTTTTCTGTGGTGTACTTGGAGCAGATACCTGTCTCTTGATTCCTCTTTCATTGTAGAATTCATTGAACTCATTAGAAATGAATTCACCTCCTTGACCAGATCTTAGGCATTTGAGTTTCTTTCCAGTTTCCTTCTCAACTCTGGCAAGGTACTACTTAAACTTCTGAAAAGCTTTTGATTTTTATTTGAAAAACATAATAGTCATCATTCTGGAATGGTCATCAACAAATTGAATAAAATATTTCTCACCAGTGTAACTTGTTCCAATTGTTCCACACAGATTAGTATGCACCAACTCCAAGACTTCTTCAGTAATGTAATTCTTGCTCTTGAAACTAGTTTTGCCCATCTTCCCAATTTGACATTGTTTGCATATTGCCAATTCAGGTTTCTTCAAAATAGGAATACCTCTTACTCATTTGTTCTTGCTTATGTTGACCGGGCTATGAAAATTCACATGACACATTCTCTTATGTCATAACCATCTTTCTTCTACTTGTGCAATAAAACATGAAATTTCAGTGAGGTCAAGATAGAATAGATTACCTTTTGTTTGCCTGCCAGTTCCAACTAGGTTTCCCTTACCATCCAGGAGCTTGGCCTTACAATTCATGAATTCTACCTTGAAACCAATGTTATTCAGTTGTGCCACACTTAGTAGATTATGCGTTAGTCCTTAAACCCAATAAGCATTATCAGATTTGATTCCTTCAGTTAGATCAATGCAACCTTTACCTTTCACATAGCAAGGTTCATCATTCCCAAAACTGACACTCCCACCATCATAGTGCTCAAGATGTGCAAATTTAGTTTTATCACCGGTCATGTGGTGAGAACAACCACTATCAAAAAAGTGTCATTTTTTCTAATATGAGATAAAAGTGCAGCCTTTTCATTATCTTCATTTTCTGACTCATCCTTAATAGAAATGTAAACCATTTCATCTTCATCTTCATCACTATCAGAATCATTTGCAATATAAAAAGATTTCTTACCTTTGTCCTTGTAGCTTTTATAGCTCTTGAAATCTTTCTTGACTTTGTACTTTTTGAGATTTCTCTCACCATTGTCTTCTTTGTTTGGACACTTAGCAGCAATGTGAACAACCTCATCACATGAAAAGCAAATTAATGGTATTATTCCTTTGTATGGTCATTTTCCTTTTGCAAGTAGTGCTTCAATTATTTCTAGATCTTCATCATCAGAATCATCATCACTATCGCTACCAATCTGCTTTCCTTTTGAGTTCCTATCCATCTTACCAAGGTTTAATTTAGCTTTGAATGCAAACACCAAATTGCTAGGATTAGGAGAATAATTGTCAAAATTGTCCAACTCAAAAGTTGTAAGCCTTCCAACCTGCATCTAGAGTTATATCATTACTACACCTCATCTCTTGAATAGCTGAAACTCTAATTGCATAGATAGGAAGTAAAGTTCTCAATACCTTACTAACCACTGTTTTGTCTTCAATTGTTCCACCGGCAACTCTGATGGCACTGGCACTTTTCTTGATTCTTTCACTGTATTTTTTAATGTCTTCTGCTCCTTTCATTTTTATCAGATCAAACTGACCTCTGAGACTTTCTTCTTTGGCTCTCTTTACATTGTCATCTCCTCCATGGATATCATGCATTTTATTCAACATATCATAGGCAGTAGGGCAGTCCTTGACTTCATCAAATTCAAAATAGTTAAGTGAAGAAGCTATATCAATCATCATTATGTTATGTTTCTTCATGTCCACCATCTGATCCACATACATAGATCTCGGTGGTTCCACATACTTGTGATCCAAGAATTGTAAACCAGTATCTCCAATAGTAGATAGATGTAGCCTCATCAAATCTTGTCATGCAGCAAAGTTGTCTTTGTTAAGCTTGGGAATCTCCCTTCTGTAAGACATCTCTGATCTTTAGCTTAGTCCTTGAAACCTTCCCTGAAAGCACCAAATGCTCTAATACCAATTGTTGGAAATGAGTTGAGTAACTGAGAGGGGAGGGGTGAATCAGTTACCACAAAAACAAATCCAAGTCTCTTAGATGTCTTAATCAAACTTATCATTGTTACTCAGTTAACAAAGATATTTTGTTGTTACTCGGTTAACAAAGCAATCTTAAGATATTAACTGTGATTATCCTTTAGTGATTAAGTGCATAAACATAAAGCATAAAGAAAATAACATGTACACAAATGACACCAAGATTAAACGTAGAAACCCAATTTGGGAAAACCACCAATTGCAACTAGTTATTATTTTTCACTCTTCTGAAGTGAGTCATGTTAGGAGCCAACCCTGTTAAAGGTTACAAAACACACTGTTAGGTGTGACCCTGTTAGAGGATTTAATCACCCTGTTAGGAGTGGCCTTGTTAGAGGTCTTCAAACACTTCAATGTAGAAATGTCACCTTGTGAGAGGTTTTATGAAAGACTGTTAAGTCTACTCTGTAAAGAGATTTGGATCACTGCTACAATTGTTAGAGAGTAACAATGGATTGACATGTTTGAAGAAGCAACTGTCTTTGCTGATTCAGATCTCTGCTCTGTCTTCAAACTAGATTCTCACTGATCAAATATTCTATTGCAGCTCTATCTGGATGTTTTGTCTTTAATCAAAATCTCATTTGATTTCGCCTTCACTCTTCATATCAAAACTCTACCATATGTTTCTTCACACACATTCTATCCAAACTTGACCTTCTATATATATGATAAGCCTTGTCAAGTCAGCTTGAATAACCTTCAAAATAAATAATAAAACTTAAGTCTGTCGGTTGCATATAACCAATTAAACATAAATTTTAAACTGTTGTTAGTCGGCTGACACTAAATATCTAACTCGATTAACACTGTAATCCTTCAATGCCTGACCGTTATTGTAATGCCCGAGTGAACTCACTTAGAACTGCAAATCACTTTCCTTCTTCAATGCCCGAGAGAGCTTGGCATGCACTGACTGTGCTTGGTTTAGGTATAGACATTTGTGTAACATCACTATATTTGTGTATACATCAATGAAAATACACAATTGAATAATTGTCTTCAACAGATGTGTGTCAAGTGAGAGATTCTTCCACGACACCATCATTTATATGTGTTCGTACGTTCTTCATCATGCAACATTTCTTGGTAGACTGTTTCAATGTACCTGTCATACCTCTCCCTACTCAACATTATGGGGGGGTATCTCCTATTGATTGTAATGCTTCCTTGGTTTGATGGAGTGATCTATGTATTCAGTATTTCTTCCTATGTACTAGGCAGATGTAGTTGCTGGTACCTATGCATTTCGGTGAGATGGATCATTTACCATATGGACACTCTTCTTTCATTCATGTTTTGGAGGCATTCTTCCATCTTCTATTGATCAACTCTTTAGGCTTTGTTTACAGTCTTCTCTACTTGATCATGTTCTATTACAGTGGAGGTTCCAGCAGTTATTTTTTGACAATGTTTGCAGCTTCTTGCTTCAGAGGTGTTCTACATGTTCTTTCTATGTTCCTATTTCTGGGACTTTCTCTAGTTTGGAGGCTTCTTCAGTCCTTCACTAGGCTTCATCTCTTTTTGGAGAGGGGTTTTTCCCACTGGGTTTTCTCCTTTTCTCCTCTTTACAAATATTTTTTTGTACTTGGGTACCTGATCAGGCCTTGTTGCCGAGACCCATTTCCTGCTTTCATAGTTGCGCTAGGTTAGCTTACCTCTCGAGCTTCGCTTAAGGGGGGGTGTTAGAGTAATTTCCCTTTAGACTTATTGATTAAATCATGTTGATTTAATTAGTTAAGTTGTCATTACTCTTTAGTGCTTAAGATTTCTCTTAGGTGCATTAATAATTAATTCTTTTATTAATTATTAATGTGCAAACTAGATTTTTTCCTTTTAGGGTTTTGTTCACCTTTTAAGGTTGAACTTTGCTCTACTCTTTCGATTTTCTCCGAGCATCTGAGTTCTTCAGTTTTTTCCTTGTTTTTGCTTCTTTCGTGTAACAGGTATTTTGCATGCAGTTGTTCTTGGGCGTAATAGGATCAGTATTTCTCATATCCTTCAAATTCATCATCACTCTTGTCAGAATCATTAGATTCATCATCTGTAACTCCTTCATCTGCAACATAGTAACACTTCTATAAAACAACAGGTTTATTATTCTTAAATTTAGGAACTCTTTTTGGACATCTAGATGAAAAATGTCTTATCTTATTGCATGAAAAAAACTTAAGGGGCATATTTCCTTTATACTTACTAGAACCTTTTGGAAATCTTCTAGCAATCAGTGCTTCCAATTCTTTAAGTTCTCTCTCTTCTTTTTCAATCTCTTTCATTTCTTTCTCATATCTTGAAAATCTCCTTGTGGATCCTTCTCCTAGATTAGATCTTTGCATGTTCCTTCTAGAAACAATATATTTGATTGTAGATTCCACCTTAGGTAATGCACCACCAAATTCACTTAGCTCAAAATAAGTAAGCTTACCAATCAACTTGTCTCTTGTTATAGTTGTCACTTTCTGAATCTCTTCAATAACTGCAACTTTGTGTTTATAGGTTGGGGGTAAAGATCTCAATATTTTAGCATCAATTTCTTCCTCTTCCAAAGTACCTCTAGCACATATTATAGCACACACCACCTCATTCACCCTAAGAATGAAAGAGGCAACAGTATCATCTTCACTCGTCTTCAAGGCTTCATATTATCCCTTCAAACTTTGCAACATGGAAATCTTTCCTTCCTTGTCTCCTTCATACAAGGTCTACAACTTCTCCCAAATCTCATTGGCCATCTCCAATTCGGTGACATTTTTCATTTCAACATCCGTCAAGGCACTCAACAAAAATTCTTTCACCCTAATATCTTCTTTGGCATTCCTGATATCGTTTGGAGTAGTAGGAGTTGCAGGAGTAGTATAAGTTGACTTGGTAATCTTCCAACTGTCTTAATCAATGCATTTAAGATGAACTATCATGCAACTCATACACAATATGTATTTGGTGCCATCAAACCTTGGAATATCTTTCTTATAAGATGTCATCTTCATATCACCCTCAAGATGTTAGGCTTTCTTCGAGGAACCTGGCTCTAATACCAATTGTAGGAAATATGGCAATGAACAACTGAGAGGGGGGGGTAATCAATTGTTACAAAGATTCAAAGCTTCAAAACCCTTAAACCTTAAAACCCTTATTTCTGATCTTAATGAATAAACATGCATGCAGATCACAAATCCACAACATGACACAAATATTTTTTAATCGTGGAAACCATGTTAGGGAAAAATCTATGGTGGGGATGGAACCCATAATATATTACTATAACTTGTTATAAGTATAACACATATTACCAATGGAAATGCACATTTAGGCGCATTGCCTAGAGCTCGCTGCTCAAATAAAAAAGGGCTACAATATTGGGAAGGTTCACTGCCTTACTAGATCATTACAATGTTCAATCAAAAGTTTTTGAGCTGTATAATGACATCTACCTTATGCCTAGGTCAGTTTCAATGAATAACAATAAAATATTTGTTCAAATCCTCTCAACCACCTTTAGACAAGTGATTCAACCCTCTACATATCTACACACTTGCTCTTCAAGCAAATCCACACATTCACGCCATACAATTTTTCCCTAAATATCCATAATTTATCAACCTTGAGAAATAAACAAGTTAGACTCGCCTTCAACTTCACAATTCAATTTGATGCACCAAAAATGACAATTCAAATTCATGTTTGACCACCAAAACATAGCAAGGATCCTTATCAACAACCTCGAGCTCATAACTCGTTCCACAAATCACTCCTTGAACTTGCACAAAATGTTTTACTGATCAGGTCAGCCAAGAACATAAATAAAATTGTCACCAACTGAAAAATCCTTCAAAATTATCACCACAATTGATATGGACCACCAACTCATCATGCACACAATCCAAGAGCATCCATAGGTATCATTAATATCACAAAAACATCCAAACCCATCCAAATCATCGGATTTGTCAATATCTCTCATGCTAAAATTCAAGAACACTATTAGCACCCTCTAATACTCTTGAAAAATGCCTTGTGAACCTATTGACCGAGCAACTTCTAAATTGAGGACACATTAGAATGTCCCAAACATTGATCTAGATGCACAAAGAAAAATTTCATCCTGGAAGTTCACACCAAACCTATTTATGTCATCCTGTCAACACTGTGTGCCGGTATAAGAACCAGTATCCCTACCTGACCTCATAACATATCCAAAACATCATGCACACCTATTTAAGTTTACATAAACCATGTAAAAACTTTCTAGAACATCTCCCGACATCCACGACCACTTGACTTCAATAATCTTACCTCACTAGACCTTTGAGCATACGACACCACTGTCTGAACTGCCCAATAGACACATTGATGTCAATGACA
This sequence comes from Thuja plicata, assembly GCA_018584345.1. NCBI lineage: Eukaryota > Viridiplantae > Streptophyta > Pinopsida > Cupressales > Cupressaceae > Thuja > Thuja plicata. Next base: position 469,872 of record MU226274.1, on the reverse strand, counting down.
ATACATCCAAATAATATATCTTCCAATACATATGTGCATCTTCTACATAGATCCTTTTTCCTTAGGGCTAAAAAAAAGGCTAACAACTAGTTCTGACTTGGGACAAAGACTACAAGGGATGAAGCAATGAACCAAGAGTCTCTAGTTTCGCATACTAGAAAAAAAAATAGATCAACAATTAAAACTGAGATGCACACACACAACACAGCTAAACTGAAACAAAAAGAGACACAACAAACTAACAAGGGAAAAAAACAACTAATCTTACTATAGTACAATTGCAGAGGAGACCTGATTTCTATGAGTTCACATTTGATACAATTTAATATCCTAACCATCGTATGACATGGGTAAAATTGTCCTATCAGGGTATGTCAACATGAAGAAATTTATCCTACATACCTGATGAATCTTGAAAGGTCATTTCCATAGTGAGTCAAACTTTCCATGAGTTCCTTTAGGTTCTCTCCTTTTGTCCACAGAAACACCAGATTCCTTCCATTAAATTTCTAGGCCTATCCTTCTTGTCAAAAATATTCTTAACTCTATCCTGATGCAATTTGATCTAATCCACCATATCCTCTCTTTCTTCAATTTTTCCCAGATACAAAATCCTCTTTTTGAGAGAGTCTTGATAAATTGGGTCTTCAACTAAAGTCTACAACCTTCAAGTTGATAACTCCAAAGGTAAAGGTAAGTTTGCTCCTACACCATAGACCAATTCAAATGGTGACATCTCTATAGCCCTCTTGGGAGTTATTCTATCTAACTAGAGAGCTTCATATAATTTCTTATGTAAATTCCTCTAATTTTTTTGCAACTAACTTCTTCATAATATTTATTAGGTTCTTATTACTGGACTCAGCTTTCCCTTTTCCCTGAGGATAGTAATCAGAAGAGTGGGCAAGTGATATACCATTGTCATAGAAGATCTGTGTCATTTACATGGAAGAGAAACAAGTTGCAGTATCTGTCACTAAATTCAAGGGAACACAAAAACACATCAATATACTTTCTTTGACAAATTATAGACTACTTCTGTAGTTGTTCATTTCAATACTATGGCTTCTACCCATTTTCTGAAATAGTCTATTGTTGTGAGGATGCGGGTATGCCCCACACTAGAACTGGGGTTAATAGAACCAATGAAATCTATCCCCCACTTTTGTAAGGGATCTTCTTTTACCATAGGCTTGAGAGGTAGGGCCACTACTTGAGGTTTACCCGTGAACTATGTAGACTTATCGCATTTTGATACCCAATGGTAAGCATCTTTGAACATACCTAGCCAATAATAGAATTGTCTTAGGATCTTGAAGGCTATGACAATAGAAGAATAATGCCCACCACAAGCTTCATCGTGAAAAGATTTTCGGAGTTTTTGCTGCTGCTCTTTATCCACACCCCTGAGAAAGGTCTCGTCGAGAGCTCTCTTGTAAAGAGTGTCATTCCAAATTATTGATGTCTCCTTTGGATTGGTGCCTACAAAATTTGTAAGAAAAAGTGATATAAACAATATTTTGTTGTGGTTTTCTCCCATAAAACATTCCATGCAAATCTTGTGTTATCTTGTTACATAACTGTTAGATCTTATGTGCATCCTGTTGTGAAAGTGATATTATTGTGTTTGTTAGTTTGAAAAGGTAAAAATCGTATTATATAGATTCCCCCTTCCCCCCTAGTATAATCGTGTGCTGATCACTAATCCGATCAAATCCAATCTTCATATCATTTGCTAGTTTAGACCCTATGGTCCGAACCTAGCATAATTTTTACCCATTTCCGTACCCTAGATGGAATTGCAAATGTGAACCTATTTGTTGACAAAAATATAGCTGCAAATCTCATCCACAATATTGAAATCCAACTTTCCCACTCCAACTAAAGTTGATTAAAAAAATATGTACTGTTGTTGATCAGCATGTGGAAAACAATATTCAGATTTGTCTCCAATGCTAGCATGATTACAGAAAAGTCCTAGGTCACTTATCAATCATCGCACAAGCATTCAAGGTTTTAACCATCATTCTAGAGAGCTTTCACAGCGTAGATCAGATCATTATGCACTAGCAACTAGACTTCTATATTGAGCATTTTGTATATTGCATGTCTTTAGATCTCATATAATTGTAAGAAATGAGGGGTTTGAGGAAAGTGCAAGGAAGCATAAAACTGCATCCCATCATAGTTGACTCCAAAAGGTGTTCTTTAATACTGCCTTGATCCTAATTTGTACATATCACAACATGGTCATTTTGGTAGTAGGTGTCCACCCTAAATAAGATCATGAAATGCATACAAAATTGCGAGGACCCTAAATAGAATTGCATAGTTCCCAATAGGATCACATTCAACTAAAGTGCACACTTCACAGAACTCCATAGTCCAATATAAGTCATTGAGCACGTTTTTACAGTTCAGATCAATCACACCAACTACCATCATTACAAAGAGCCATGCAGTTCTTAACCTCCTATTTAGTTTGCTAATTACTAGTAGCGTTACATATTTTAACTCTTTATATTTATCTAGGATCAGATTATAGTGCTTTCTTATTTTTTAAATCTATAGATATTAAATTTTTTTGTGGAGGTGTATATAAATGTAGTATTATGTTTTCGAAGATTTTTATTACACAAGTGTATTTTCGATTAATTGTCATTTTTATTATTGTTATGGAATTTCTATTGTGCATATCAGGTCTTCACTTAACTTCCCCCCTAGAACCTCCTGAATTGTATTTAAAATTACACAAATAACTTTTAACAAAATGTTCCATAAGCTACCTTCAAACAACATCAATTTGAAACATACAGGTTTCAAGGAAGGCTATTCCATCGCAACTATATCAATTTTGAATGATAAATCTTATGGTAAAAATTAAAATACATCTTGAACAAAGTTTGGCTGTGGTATTTTACTCACATAACCATGAGTCATGAGATTTAAACTTAGGGCTAATCTTTGCAATCCCTGATTCCTTTGGCATTTGAACTCACCATTGAGGCCCATTTTAGACTTCAACATCTTTGTAATGATTTTGTTTTGTGATCTTATCTTCAAACCTTTGCAATCCCTGATGCCATTGGCGTTTGAACTCATCATTGAGGCCTATTTTAGACTTCAACATCTTTGTCATAATTTTGCTTTATGATCTTATCTTCAACTGTGGATTCTCAGGGAAGCACAAGACCGCAAAAAAAAATCTTGTTCATTTGACTAACATAATTTATATACAAAATAAATAGCAACCATTTCCTGACAAAATATTCATCCTCATAATTAACAATTGATCCCTGCAAATATTTCTCATTTGGAGCAGCTCTCTCATTGCTTGGATCAACACTCTACCAATCTAGTCAAACAGTTCTCAAAGGTAAAATTGATTGTTACCTAAACTATTTGATGGATGAGGTGACTTGAGCAGATGTGTGTACACTAAACATTGAATTACAAGCAACTGCTGTTGTCAAAGTAAAATCCCTGACTCTTTTCCTCTATGAGAAATGATATTTTTTTCGCACTTTATAAGTCTGCAATCGATCCACCAATCAAAAGCAGAGAATGGATGAAAGCAAATGTGGTACTACATGTCCCATAGAGTGTTAACAATGGTGAATTGATACTCGTTGCTCTACCATAGAGATTTTACATATACCTGCTCCTTCAGCTCCTGTGTTGCACTTTCAGTAGGAAAGCCAGGAATAGTACCTGTAGTCCATTGTGCAATAATTCCTGCACAAATGACAAATCTTAACTGCCTCTCTAATTCAGCTTGATTATTGTATATCTCTGGTTGTGTAGTCAGTTTTCTGATTAAAGCTGCAACATAGATACAAATTACTCTCCAAATTAGGTCCAACGTCCAACAAAAAAAGTATATGACGAATCTAACAAGAAAGCCTTAAAATAAATACAAGTACTTCATGAAATCACTACCTGCTACCATAGCATCTCCGGCACCAGTCCTATCACATGTATCATAAGCGACCAATACATCCTCTGTCCCTGTCACTTGACCCTCAAATGTTGGCGTGTAGTAGTGTATCCGAAAGGTTCCATCAGTTACAATGAGAATCTTTATGTTATCATGCCATAATGGTGAAAGTTCTTCTCTTGTAGTATGATAACTCCTCCTCCTCCCCTTGGTGTCATTGAAATCTTGTGAATAGTATTCATGCCTATAATATCTCTTTCTGTAAAAATAATCCCAGTCAAGTAAAAAGTCCAACTCTTGTATGTTTACCTCAATCACATTGGCCTCATTCCATGCTTCCTGAATAATTCTTCTTGTCTCATCACGAGATCGCCAAAGCGGCACAGGTAGGTTTGGATCAAAGAATATAACTCCTCCAAACTCTTTTGACATTTTAATTGCAAAAAGAGTAGTTTCAGGTTGTTCAAGAAGAGCCATGGAATTGAAGTGAAACATCCTAGCCTACAAAAGAAAACTCCCAAAAATTTATGCATTAATAACAACAATCAACCATAGCCTGTGGCTGGTAAAGCACATAATGACTATATAACATGTCCCTTATCCAAGTTGCTCGATAATTTCAACAAGGTTTTGCAAAACCAAACAAGGGAACACATTAAATAAGAACACAAAATAAATGAGCTAAAGAAAGACTTTAAAACTGAAAAAGAATAAACTCTAAATATTGGTGTTGATTGGGTATACCTCTTTCAATATGCCAATGTCTATCTCAGAACTATGGAGACAATCTTCTGCACATGGTTTGATGCACTCCATCCCAAATTTCCCATTTGAGCAAGTTAACTTCATATAAGACACTGCTGTTGCTGCATAAGGATCAAATTTAACACCACGAGTTTGGACATTCTCCCTATTCATAGTCTGAACCATCCAATAACCATAAGGATCATCTCCTACTTTACCCATGAATGACGTTCTACCTCCCAACCTGGCCAGTGCAATAGCCACATTAAATGGTGATCCTCCCGGTGCCCGGGCAAACTCTGGAGGATCCCACTGCAGGGATTTCCATGTTGAATACATGTCTTCATCCATTTGTATTTCCGATACCATGACAATGGGAACAAACTCATTTTTTGCAGGGCCAAAACAGCATACTAAAGGTGGCCACTCATATTCAAAATCACCATTATCATCCCCATTATCTCCTTTAATTGCTAGACTGTTATCTTTTTTTAGTTCCACATTGCTCCCACTACCTTCCACCAAAGTGGTACTCTCTCCAGTTTTCTTTCTCCTAGTAGTCCTTGCTGTGGCTGCAATCTCAGAGTTTGAAATAGCATTACCTACAGTCCAAGAAGAATCAACAGCAGGCACAGGCAGTTAGCCATCTAGCATTGGACAAATTTTCAACAAAACAAATATGATGAAAAGGTTCAAACCAATTATCTCAATACACTAATATTAACTCACAGACATGAAAGATTATATTCACCAGACAATGAAATTTTACTAAACAGGGTGACAATTACATTTATTTCTACCTTTTTGCAGAGGATCCTGAACAACTGCAGTAGCTGTTTTTGATGTGACATTTTCGTTTGAAGACAATGCTCTTACCATGCGATCTTCCCGTATTTCTTTAGTAAGGGTGGGAGCAATACGAGGAACAAAACATGAGGAAGATTTAGGACTAGCCCTGCAAGTTTAACCTTTCAGCATCAGATAGATGCTAATTGATGATAAAATATTTTTAGATATTGAAAAACCTTCCACATGTTTTGTACTATGTGTGCCAAGTAAATGATACAATACTTTTGTTCCTGACTTGGATCATGGAATTTATTTGGAAATAGGTTATTGGTACAACCATATTTCAATTGATGAGTGCAATAGAATATATCATAGGAAAAAAGAAAGAGTTTCCAAGGTTTAAAAGATCACCTGGGAAAGGCTGACGAATGATATGGAAATTCAGGGATACTGGATTTCAGAAAGATGTTGCAACAGCTTGTGAAGGCAGGACCTTGCAAGGCAAAGGTAGCCATGGAAAAAGAAGATATAGTTCTAAATAAGCTCACCAGTATCCATCTTGTTCACTTGAAACTGGAATACAATATGCTGCATAATGATTCATCTGCACCCAGAAACAAGCAACGTTAATTTTTTTACATCAAAAAACACAACATAATTGAACTACATTTGAGGATTTATTCTTAAAGCTATGTTATGATGCTTGAGTAATTATATTCTCGTTGTATTTAATAAAGTTAAGAACTGTTCAACAAATAAATACCACTCTAGACTCCTAGAGATAAGCCAAAAGCCTAGCACTGAGATTAGAAAAATATAATGTTAAATATAAGTCTACCATGATCCATAGTAATTGAGAATTTCACCTTTGGTGTTTTGGAGAGAATCTTTGTAAAAATGTCATTCTATCATGTATTTCCCTTATACACAGTTTCTATCAAAATAACTATTTTTTTCAAAGCTACATTTTGGGTTGCTCTTTTATAATTTTCACACCTATCAATATAATTTATAGGTCAAATTCATCAATATCCACAAGAGGAATGTATTCCATCCCATTTTCTTATTCAGTCATAAAGCTCTCAAAGTCTTAATATAGTAAGTGGAATTGATTTGTAGCTGGGCTTCTCGCTTTGAGGGCTTTCCTAGGATACATTTGGTGTTACATGTATAAATGTCTTATTGTATTTTTTTATTTGTTTAAACTTTAAATCTGTTTCGTTTTCAATAGTATTGCTAATTTATATCAGTCCTAAATCTGATTTTATATCTCTCTTAATGCTCATCCAAAAGATGATCTGTATTTCCTAACATGATTTTGTCATGAAGCTCTCAAAACTCTTCACAAGTATCTTCCTATAACATATTTTAACCTCACATCTGTCATTCCTGTTTAACATGGAGATGTTCAAGTTTCAAATATCTTTGAGCTAAAATCCCTTGCTATCGAACAAGGACACGCCATTTCATTCAGAAAAAAGGCTCCTACATTTGGACATTTCTATAGGCCATTAACAAGTAGGGGTAAATTTAGCCACTAAATATGTGGCAGCTCTGCAAGCTTGATAGATGTTAGTAGGAATATTGATTATTTGGAATTCTCTTGACATATAATTGAAACACTTTGAATGAGAGTTAACAATAATTTGTAGCAGGCTTGCCTTTATTCTATTATGTAAAGAATATGAATTTAAGCATGAGTTTGAAACCATTTTGGTGGTTAGTGTTTTGCTTACTTTTTCTGCAGCACATTTGAACAGATCATAATGAAAATTGAAGCAGCTGAGACCTATTGGCCGAGGCTCAACTTATTGTAAAGAGAGATATACTAAAGACATGGTGCAAAGTCCACAGACGATTCAGAAGCACCTCAGGGACAAGTAGCTGTTTCATGGAATACAGGTCAACATAAAGTGGGTTATGAATTTGGGGTTCATCTGCTTGAGATGTTATGTGGTTTATACATCATGTTTTCAGCAAGCTTTTGTGGAGTGACCAGTTTCCATGTTGTATTGGCATTTTCAAGACCTATTGAGCAATGACAGAACTCCTAGCACTCAACTCATACATCTTGTTTTAGAGTTAGAGAGGAGAATATGCCATAATATCAAGCACATGGCATTTCTGAAAGCCATATGTAGCTGGTATCATTGAGAATGCAGTGCAGGTTAGATTACCTGGAGTTCTCTAGCTAGAATTTATTGAATTTGTGTTCTAAATAGGACTTGTGAATTAATTCAGTTAGTTGCCATCTGTAGAACTCTAGAAGTCTTTTCTCACTGAATTTGCACCAAGCTGGTTATATAAACACGTGATTTTTGAAGGATTAGAGTTTGGGAACATATATTTTATACTTTATTACAAAAACATGTGTATTGTTATATATATGTCATAGAATCAGGAGAGAGATGCCATCGTGTCTTTGAACTTTCCTTAGTGTGACAAATACTTAAGTATTATTTTACAAGTACACAACCACCAAAATCATCACTACAGCACTACCAGATCATTCTAGAATTACCAATATACTTAAGTACAGACCACAACAAAAGAAGATAGAATTAGGAGTCCGGCACATGGGAATGATCTAACAGACAAGCTTTACCCACCTACGGCAAATTTCGTACAAGGCATTATTGCAAATATCCTGCATGATAGGATATCATTCAAATACCTCAGAGATTTGATGTATATAACATATGGATAAAACAGATGAAACAATATTTCAGATTCCACACCACACCTAAGGATGAAAGGATGGACTTTAAACAATTACACAAGAAAGCAGAACCTTTATAATAGTTTCAAGTAGAGATGAGCATAGCAAGTGAGCTATCTTAAAATGTAATACACCCAATTAATTTGCAACAAATTCTTAAATAGAAAAAATTAAGTTTGCAGAGGAATGTTGGTGCAAATTCACCTTCTATGTTAAGTCTACTCAAGTTAGTTTTCTAAGTTAGCTTAAGTAATTGGGACATGTGCACCTATCATTTTGAACGGTAAGTCAATATGTAATAAATGTATATGCTTGGTGCCTACCGCAAGGTGGCACCTCCACACCCTCTTTGCAACTACCTGTATTGAATATTCCATTCCCGAATTTCTATATAAGTAGGATGCCCTTAGTTATTTTTTCAGGAAAAAAGAGAACAAGAGAAGCTTCAAGTAATCAAAGATGTAGTCTTAAGAGGAAGCTTGTGCTTCTTCACTATAAGTCTGCTTTCTATTTTGCTTACAATGGTATCTCTATTATTTATGCATGCGTGAAGTGTTCATGTCCAAGCTAATCATTTAGGTTGTCTAAACCTAGATATGTAAAAGAGTTTCCAAACTTTAATATGATATCAAAATAAAAACAATTGAGCTCTCCTAGCTCTCTTGCTGCATTTTGCTGCTATCATAATGTTGTCAAGAAGGTAATTTTCATATCTAAAGTTGTAGAAGCTGTCGGTCAAAGCCATCGTGTCATTGCATCGAGAAGGGCACTTTTCTTTTGTCTGAAAAAGAATCTACAGTGACACAAAGGTGACGTTTTGAAGGTTCATTTTGGGTCCTAAGAGCTTCTTTATATATATGAAAAAAAATAATACTTTTCATAGATATAGATGGGGATTGTTTCAAATTTTGTGAGAGAATTGTAAAAATATATATTTGGGGAACCAATGTTTCCAAGAGTGTTATTTTAAGACCTAGGTGGCTAATTTTATAATCTGTGGGATATTTTTTTAAATTGCATCTAAAAAATTTTGGGGTAGTATTTTATAAATTTTTTTTATTGAAAAAATTGTGGTAGACTTTACAAAGTATAAAGTTTCTGAAAGTTAGTTGTTATGGGGAAAAGGAGAGAGAGAGAGAGAGAGAGAGAGGATGGATAGGTGAAGTATTGTCCCCCTGTTCCCATCCACATTGCTACCTCCAATAGCTACTCTTTGCACTGGCCATCCCTTGCCTTGCCTCCCCAAGGTGCGACATTCTATGAACCCCCTGCTCTTTGCTCTCTACTAAATTGATACCTAAGAGTAAGACCACATCATCTATTGCTGCTACCTCCCCATTCAGCCATCCCCTTACTCTTTTTGTGGATAACCTAGCTGCATATTTCTCAGTCTACCTTGCCATTTTTGCTTCATGGAGGGTGTTTGACCTGCTTTTGTCCAACACAAACAACTATGCAATGCTCCTTTGTTGCTATTACATATCCTACTTTCTCATGACTCTTATGCCTTGATCCACTAGCTTGTGTTGAGGTTTTTAAATTGAATCAACAACCCACATGAATACAAAGCCACCTTTTGGTGTTGTGTAGGGAGAGGCGGAGTAAATCCGCACAAGGTAGGTGAATCCCAAGATGGGAAAGGGACAGGTTTTTGAAGCCTTGAGGGAATCTACATGTAGATTGGTGTCAAGGGCCCTACGACAAGTAAATCCTCATCCTCCTTAGGGTTGAGTTTAGAAGAGAAGTAAGAAAGTGGGATTAGATATGTTAATTATCAAATGTATTGTAAATTATCCTTTGTTTTTCTTAAATTAAGTTGATTTCAATGCATAGTAATATATGTTAAACATTGGAAATTGATAGCCTCCTAGTAGGGGATATTACAATTGGTATCGGAGCTTTGATCCTGCCATCCTGAAGGGTAAAAGATGAACAAGGAATCATTCTAGTCAATAAAAGGAATCTAACAATGCGTGTATTGTGTGTATACTTTGTGTATGCTCGGTGTCTTCATAGATTGATGTGTATACTTCGTGTATGCCTTGTGTCTTCAAGTGCTCATGTATATATTTTGTATTCTCAAGAGGATGCTCCATGTGTTGTTCTAATATGGTTGATCTAGAATAAGAGAATAACTAGAGTGAACCCAAAGATATATTTTTATTTGCGACTCTTATATCAACCAATTCATGAAGATGTAAATAGGAACGAAAGTCATTTGTGGAAGGCATGGAAGAAGGGATCATCATAAGGAAGGTAATCATAGTAAGTTCTGTTCTAAGATATGAGAGAATTCTGATTTGCATAAAGGGAGCATAGGAATTAAGGAAGGATTATTGGAAGAAGGAAATAACTTCCAAAGGGGCAGCAATGATGGAGGTTTGTAACCCTTTCGAAGGGTGGTAATTATGAAAGGGTGTGACCATCAAAAGGGCAGACATGGTGAAGAGGTTTGACCCTTCTTCAAAAAAGATATAAAGGGGGAAGAAGGATCAATATGAAATGGAATTGGAAAATCCATAAGGATCAATATTTAAGAGGAGAGAATAAGACATTCAATCAATCAGAATATAAGCAGCAGATTAGACTGCTATAAGGAAAACAACAGACTTATATACTGATATAATGCATAATGGTTTGACTGAGTATGATTGGTCTCTCATTTGTTAGAAAGTAGAATATTACAAATTGCTACTGTTATACGCACACACACACACCTATATTTCATAATACAAGAGATATTAGTATACTCTAGCCATTCCTTAATCACTCACTATACCCCCTTAAAAGGTTAGGCTGGTGTTGTGTAGGGAGAGGCAGAGTAATTCCTCACAAGGTAGGTGAATCCCAAGATGGGATAGGGACGGGGTCTTCAAGCTTTGAGGGAGCCTACTTGCTGATTGGTGACAAGTGCCCTAGGACAAGTAAATCCTCATCCTCCTTAGGGTTGAGTTTAGGACAGAAGTAAGAAAGTGGGCTTACATATGTTAACTATCAAATGTATTATGAATTATTCCTTGTTTTTCTTCAATTAAGTTGATTTAGATGCATAGTAATGTATGTTAAACATTGGATATTGACAGCCCACTAGTAGGGGACATTACATAGAATGATTCCCTGTTTCATCTTTTACCCTACAGGATGGCAAGATCAAAGCTCTGATACCAATTGTAGTCCCCTACAAGGAGGCTGTCAATTTCCAATGTTTAACATACATTACTATGCATCTAAATCAGCTTAATTTAAGGAAAACAATGAATATTAATAATACATTTCATAGTTAACATATGTAAGCCCACTTTCTTACTTCTCTCCTAAACTCAACCCTAAGGAGGATGGGGATTTACTTGTCGTAGGGCGCTTGACACCAATCTACAAGTAGGCTCCCTCAAGGCTTCAGGACCCCATCCCTATCCCATCTTGGGATTCACCTAACTTGTGAGGATTTACTCTGTCTCTCCCTACACAACACCAACCTATCCTCTTAAGGGGCTATAGTGAGTGACTAAGGAATGGCTAGAGTATACTAATATCTCCTGTATTATTATTATTATTATTATAACTGTAGCAATCTGTAATATTCTACTTTCTAGCAAATGAGAGACCAATCATAGTCAGTCAAATCATCATGCTATATACCAGTACATAACTCTGTTATTTGCCTTCTAGCAGTCTGATCTGCTGCCTATATTCAGACATCTATCTCTTATTCTGATTGATTAAATGTCTTATTCTCTCCTCTTAAATATTGATACTTATGGATTAAAAGAAGAGATAAATTTCCAATTCCATTCCATATTGATCCTTCTTCCCCCTTTATATCTTTTGTGAGGAAGGGTCACACCTCTTCACCATGTCTGCACTTCTAATGGTCACACCCTTTCATAATTACCACCCTTCGCAAGGGTTACAACCCTCCATCATTGCTGCCCTGTTGTAAGTTCCTTCCTTCTTCTTCTTTCATTAATACTTCCTTAATTCCTATGCTCCCTTTATGCAGATCAAAATTGTCTCATATCTCAGAACTTACTATGATTACTTTCCTTATGATGATCCATGTTGTCCTCAATTTTGAGATCACAAAATTGTGGCAACCCTACGGAATTTTCTTGTCAATTCGTAGTAGTATCCTCTATAATTTGAACGTTCTGGATAAAGTGTTAATAGAGATAATTCGTCATCCC
>MU226274.1:429074-447702 GCA_018584345.1 Thuja plicata | reverse complement strand
ATTCTTATTGAGATAATATTTTACCAGCAATAGTCAGTTTCCAGTTTGCATATTATTGTAGTTTCCTTCTTGTTCATGTTGTGTGTTTTCAAATCTATGCCAAAACATAAACAAACAAACAAATGTCCCATTTTCGGAAGTCATAAGGGGATTAAAACATTAAACGGAGGAATAAGGAGTTGGACACAAATTGTTTGACTAAATTCCTATCAGCAGTGGGTTTGGTTTTTGGGCATTCTAGGGTGCTCATTACAAATGATTCATCTTCATCTTCAATCCCAAAATCGAGATACCAGAAGATTTGGTGATAAATGTCAGCAAGTGCAATCTATTTTCAAAAAAGGAGAATTGGAAGGCAATTTCAGAGTTTAAAGAGTCAAAAATACCTACTCGTATTCCTGAAATATATTTAGAGGGAAAATGGATGGTTTATCTTTTGAAGTTTCTTTTAAATACTGATTTAATTATTGATGAAGAGGATCTTTTCTGCTGTGTACATGAAAAAAAGGGAGTCTTTGAGTTTCTTTTAAATTCAAATAAAGATTTGTTTTTCTGATGTTAATCATTTCTTTTTGAAATTAATTATTCCGACTTTTTCACCTTCTGTTTTTTGGTTTGCAGATAATCTAGGAGTTATTGTGCTCTAGTTGAGATAATTATTTCTGCCTAAAGGAGGTCGATGATATTTCTTATTCTTCAAGAAAGTTTGCCACATTATCTAGCCATGTGGTCTGTTGTTTGGGCATTTCCTCATTAGCTGTTTCTGAGTGTTCTGGCTGAGAATACATTGTCATGGGCCGCGTACAAGGTTGTTGGTTGTGTTTACCCTCTTTAGGAGACGTTACTTTGGAGACCTTGCTGCAATCCATAACTCGATTGTGCAATTTGAGAGTGTCTTTCTTCAATGATTGTATTCTAGAAGACATGGAAGTGTCATGCAAACAGATCAGTGTTGATCTCCAAACGGATGTGTTGCTTGAAGTTGCGAGAGGGTGCACCAGCCTTGGGTGTTTGGATAGAATGGAGCTTTGGGAGCAGTAGCCAATTTGATCATTTTTTTTTGTTTCTGTGTTGGCTCTCTCTGTGTTGGGGGGGAAATGTTCTTTTCATCCTATAGATCAAGGAACTGCGATCAACATTGGCAGTTGTTTCAAAAGAAACTCATCGGTGCTTGAGAATAAAGTTATAAATATCTATTGGGTATGGTTGGATAGATCAGATCTTTGTGGGGGTGATCGAATAAAGGAAGTTGCGTGCAGCTTATGGGTTGTTTTAATTTGAACTTGGCAGGTAGTAACTGAATTGATGAATCTTTCTACAAAAGTTGGAGATTCTGTCAAGTAACTTGTATTCGGAGGATCATGGAATGCGGTCGCTACTGGTCCCAAGACCAATTTTGTGCAAGAGTATGAAGTTGTGTTTAGCTTGAGGGTGATAGCGATGTAGGGACCAATATTTCTTGGGTTGTGTCACATGGTTCGTCTACTTAAGATGACATTTCCTTTGAGAAGCTTGGTGTTGTGGAAAATGTTGCTCTTGTAGAGAGGGAATTTCAACATCAGTGATTCCTGCTGAGAGGGAGTCTCCGCATCAATGATTTTTGCTACTTGCTAAAATGCAAATTTCTCTGGGACCGAGAAATATGAGGTGAAAGCCCTTGTCCATCTCTGAGATAGAGATGTTACTCTTTCCACTCATGGGAGTAGCCATGGTGGACGTCACGTTGAGAGACTCCATGACAACATCACGTTGAGTGACTCTATGATGAGAACTTGTGCATATGATTCTTTTCACACATGGTAGTAGCCATGGTGAATGTCATGTTGATTGACTCCATGACATTATCACATTGAGAGACTCCGTGATAAATTTTGTGTTCCTCACAAATGGGTGTAGCCATTGTGGGTGTTATGTTGAGAGATTCCATGACATAGATATCTAAAAAGATACCTCCTTAGCTAAGAGGGTGTATTGATGTTGTAGCGGCAGGAATTACCTTTTCTGGTGGTGTCTCTTCATTTCATTTTCTTTATAACCGACCAACTCTTCAGATGATTTGAAAATGAAGGGTCAAGTTAAGAATATATATGTCAAGGAAGAATGGGCATTGCACAATCAGTTTGAATGGCCTAGTGTTTGGCCAAATTGTAAATCAGTCTTTTGTTGTCTTTCATAAATATAAGTGATCTTTTGTGGCTGGGTTTTTCTCCCTCGAGGAGGGTTTTCCCAGGATAATTGTTGTGTATTATTGTTCATTATTTTTTATCTTTTGCTGCTTATTTTCATTCCTGGTATAAAAACATTAACGGGCTCAACAAAGTAGAAGGGAATCTTGTACCAAACATCTCATTTGAGAAGAAAGAGGGGCATTTGCATGATGATATAACTAAGGAGGTTCAACCAAGAACTCTAGTAGTAATAGAAGTAGCTTCAATAGAAGGTGGAATGAACTTGAATCAAGAAGCGCGTGGGGAAAACACCCACATTCTCAATAACTCTCCTCCACCCGTGATGGATCAAGCGGTCAATATGACGGATACTACCCAACAATCACTTGCCTTAGTTCATGATTTGGTCCAAGATTGGGATTTGTCCGATATTTCTTTTAAGGACATTCACGTGTCTCCATCCAAAGATCCCGTCTTTATGATGGTTGACAACACAAGGCTTAATGAAGGGGATCCTGTAGAAGTTGTCAGCTCGGTTTCCTTAGAAGAGGAGGATTTCTTCAGTATGGAGGATGTAGAAGGCATAGTCAAAAAGAGAACCATTAGCCAATTTAAATCTATGTCTAAGAAAGTCAAGGTAGGGGAAAATAAGTCAAGAGGTTGCAAATCAAATTTGACCCTTTTCGAGATCGTTGGTAATACAAAGGGGCAAAGTAAATTAAGGTCTAGGAGGGAGCTAATCCTTCCCAAAGAGCAATGAAGATCCTCTTGTGGAATGTTAGGGGCTGCAATGCCCCTGACAAAAGACGGTTGGTCAAGTGGTGTCTTGTGTAGAACACAATTCCACTACTGAGATGGGGTGGGGGGTTGAATCAGTAGTAGATTCAAACTTTTAATCCTTATTCAAATTTAACTTCTAATAAATTTTTGTCAAACTTCAAAGTGAAATCTGAAAGCAATTGTAATTGAACCAAGGAAGAGATGCAAACACATAATAAACAAAAAGCACAAGATTTTATGTGGCAACCCAAATGGGAAAACCATGCAAGGATCTACTGTCCTAGTCCAACCTCACAAATAAAACTGTTTACACTGCTTTAAGGGCACCAACCCTAAGGAATCACCCAATTACTTTGTTAAGAGCACCAACTCTTGTTCTCACCAACTCAGCATCCTTGGCACCAACCAAAGGATATCATAAAACAAGTTTTTGCTGATTTACAATCTGCAACTTTACAACTGTTTACTCCCTACGAGGTATATGTTTTAATACTCAGAGTAAATAGGAATAGGAATATGAATATAACACATTTGACATAGCAATCCAAATATAACACATAAGGATGGCAGAAAGATATAGCTCTATTTCCAATGTAATATTTGTACAATCATAATGTCAATTGGTACCTAGGCCAAACACAAATAGTGATGGACGGTTGGTTAAGACCATAGTTCAATGACTCGGATTCACCTATGACTCGGCAAGGTCGACTCAACCCGTGACTTGCCGATGACTCTGCAATGACTAGGCTATGGCTCGGCAAAATGAAAAAACAAAGATTTTTTACGATTTAAAACTTGTTTCATGCACCCATTATTGAATAAAGCTTAAAGACACTATAACATCATCAAATGGAAGCCAATTTGATCACATACATAAACATACATCCATCACATAAGTACAAACGTAAATTGTAGCTGAAGGAAATAGAAAACATAGATATGCAGAATTATAAATATTGTCAAATATATATAAAATCTATGAAATTCATGACATAAAATGTTCCCAAACATAAGTGCAAACAAAAATAAGTCTATGGCTCAGGTTCTAGCTCAGCCTCAGCCTTAGAGTAGTCTGTCTGCCTCCTACAAATGCGTCTGAGGTAGGTCTTGGATGATTGACAAGCCATAGTCTCTGCCTGTGAGGTGTCACTCTGATCAACATCAGCTGCACGGGCAGCTGATTGTGCTCTATCCTCCTTTGCCATAGCCACAGCCTCAGCCTCTCTGTCTGCTTGGTCAACCCACTCATGGTCCTCCTCAGTGAAGACAGGATCGGTAGACTCAGTGAGCCACTCGGACTCTGGATCGATCTCTGCTAGAGTGACCGGAGAGGAGTCAGTGTCCAAAATATGTCTGGTCCTAAGACGAAGGTTGTAATGAACGAAGACAAGATCATTCAACCTCGCCATAGACAATCTATTACGCCTCTTTGAGTGGATGTGCTCGAACATTGACCAATTGTGCTCACATTCAGAAGCGCTGCAAACCTATGCCTCCCCAATGTGATTTTGTGGACTCCTTGGTGCTCTTCTTCCCTGCTGGTTGCAAACCTATGGCCTCTTGTTTTTCTTCCTCTCTCACTTTTCCTCTCTTCTTCTCATAACAAGCAAATAAGACACCTTTTAGGGCAGCAATGAAAAGATATGCAAAAACAAATAAGTGAAAAAGTAAGTGTTTTTTTTTGTTTTTAACTTGGCGGATGATTGCTGCCGGGTCATAGGCCATGGACCCGGCAGGTCATGGCATGACCCACTGGCTCGGCGAGTCATGTGGGTCATGACCCATGACCCATGACCCGGCAGGTCATGCTAGCGGGTCATATAAACTCGCCAGGGACTACACGGCTCACAACCCGCCTAAACTCGCACGACTCACCGCGAGTTATCGAACACTGGCTAAGACCACCAATCGCCAGCAACCGACACAACCTCTTGGGAACAACTAATTACATTGCCAAATACTAACAAGACTAAACAAAGCATTATTTTTTTATTAGCGGTAAATTTTTGGTCTACATTAGCCCCCCCAAAAAAGAAGTCATCGTCTATGGAGTTGACGAACTACAACATCTATTACTGAGAAGCAAGGTGAGATGACGTCCCTGGAGTGGTCGTCAAGAGTTGTTGCCCAAGACGCTACAGTTGCTTTGTTCACAGTCACAGATTCGTTCCACCACATGTTGACGCTCCCGTGCAGTCTCCACCATGTACACAACCTTCATGACATCCTGCTCCTTCCACTCCAACTGTGCAATTACTGCAGCAAGACATTCCTTCAACTCAACCAGTTTAGTGTCTTAGCCTAACACAGTTGCATTCCAATGTTCTACTTCCTGCTCGAGGGTCACTCTTGTAATGTCCCCTTCTCTGCAGTAATGCAATTTTATGCCTGATTAGTCTATCTAGCCATCCAAATAGTCTAATGGCCGCTTTTCAGAGGATGCCAGTCAGTCACAGGTGCTACTTGGACATTTATTTTATATCTGAGTCAGACTATGGTTGGGATACTTTATTTTATAAAGTATTGTTATAAAGTCACTTTAATATTATAATTTTAAGTTACTTTATTTCATAAAGTGACTTAAGTGACTAAAAGACGAAAGTGCTTTCTTATCCCACATTGCCTACTCGGATGTTATGGCTCTCACTTCGAGGTGATAAAAGGAAGGCAATCTTCCTTGGGAAAGTACAATGAGAATTTATGAACTTAAGACTTATAACTGGTTGCTTTAATGTGACTGAGTATTCTTGAGGACGTAGCCCCTTGAGAAAAGGTGAGAAACTGGACGTAGCCCYAGCCCTTCTCAAAATTGGTGAAATCACTTCAGGTTTCACATGGGAGCTTAATGTGTTATTTAACCAATATTTGGATTCAGGCGTAGCATATGGGAAAACAKGTATTATTCCAGATTTRAACTACATCAATCAAGTTACTGTTAGAACATCAGATACAAATATTTTTAGCAGTCAAAGCATATGGGAAAATAGTGTATGYCCACGTATTCTGAACTGGGAATTCARACTGAGGGTGACTGGAGTGTTCCCACGCATAGCATCTGGAGCTTTTACTGCGGATAACTAGTGCCTATCCACGCGAACTGGGTTACATAGCCTAACAGCACAGTCAGTTCTTCGAACAGACCTCAGTAACAGGTAGAGGCACATTTGATAGCAAGTGTAGCAGCGTCATCTTGCTGTAGACAGGGAGTCTCTCCCACGCACAGCTTTTGCAAAGAAGAGCATGTCAATATATTAATCCGCAGAGAAGTGAATCCCCCGTTGTAGATTGGTATCAGACTGGAAGGAAACGCGTGAGGCTGGGAGAGTGTGCGGGCAGTAGCAGAGAGGCCGAGCAGCATGCCACGCGGGTAATGGTACACGGACCACAGCACCAGCAAACCGTTGGAATAGAATACACAGGCAATAACAGGGAGGGTCCCGTAACACCATAGGCGGGTAAGTCACAGGAGCCAGCAACGCCAGTAGCCAGCAGAAAACAAATGCAAGCCGTGTGACAGTCCTCCAGAGGTGACGGGCAGATTGGGGATATCTACACCCGACTCTAGCCAGGTAGTCACGGTCAGCAAGATATTCCAGTACGTAGCATCAGTCACAGGTGCATTTGTTTACGAGAACTCTCAATCTCCTTGCTAATACTCTTGTCTTATTTATAACCATTCGAATATCTGTAGTGGAGACACCATAATATTGAACTTACCTTTATATGTGACTGTGTTATTGAACAAGTGTATCTCCTGAGTTTTCTCTTGAATTGTAATGGAAGACTGAATATATAAAGTAGATGCACTGTTTGATCTTATATTGTATTTCCAACTCTGTCTGGTATATTTGAATGAAATAACTATCATCTACATGCCCGATCAACGAGCTGGATTAGTTCAGATTTCCAACAGTCACCAGGTCTTTTAAAAACAAAAAAAAGAGAATATTGCACAGCTCCACCAGAGATTTAAAACAAATATCAAACTCGCAATCAAAGTGAAAAAACTTAGACAGTCTTGATTAGGAATTCAGTACAGGGGATATTACAACTCTCATCTTTTTCTCTGCAATGGTAAGTTCCTCCTGTCATTCTATCTCCTCTCAAACACATGCTACCTCCGCCACTACAACTACTCTCCTCGCCTCAGCCTCCCTTTCTGAGTGTGTTGCCTTCTGCAATTGATAGAATACCTCCCTGAATAAGCTCTCCATGATGTGTAGGGTGGATAATATACCACCCTAACCCTCTTCCGTCAGAGCTCTACGCCAAGTCTCCATCATCTTTGGTGTCTTTGTGGCTGGCCACCCACAGTGTGTGAACTGTTGTGCAAACTTCTCACAGACACTCCTCATGAAGGCACAAAGCCTCTCACAGCCTCTGGTACAACACTAATATCCACGTGCCTTGCCAGCTTTGCGACCCCTCGGGCAACTGAATTGATGTCATTCGACTTTGTCAAAAATCTCTGTATGGTCCTAAGGGCATCCCGTGGATCGGGTTTTGAAAACTAGATATGCCTCTCTTCCCTTCTACTAGATTTGGTGGTCACCATCACAATTTCCCCAGGCAGTGTACTTTTCTCCTCAATTTCTATAGCCACATCTCCGCTAATGGTTCTAGAAGCCTTTCTTTTTGTAGTGCTCCACTACCTGATGCAATTTCGTCTCTATAAGCTCTGTCTTTCCTCCTAGTACGGTGCTTCCAACATCTAGTACGATGCTCTCATTCCAACAACTAGTACGGTACTCCCAACTAGTACTGCAACTGATATGGTGCTGACAACTGTGGTACGAGGAGATTGTGTCTACCATGTGATATCCATAGTAGTGGCCTCCTATAGTCCTTTAGGCATTGTAATCTGTAGAACAATTCTTGGCGAGAGCAAGTGTGCCATTTGAGATAGACTGGTTTGTACAAAGGTAATACTACAACCCACTGAAACCCTCAGTGTCAAGGGGTAGCGCCCCTTGCGAGGTTCTGGGGGCAATGCCCCAAGTGAGGTCATGGGGCAGCGCCCCTTGCGACGATCTGAGGGCAGTGCCCCTGCCACCAAGACCAAATTAACACCTTCAAGACCGTACAAAACTCCATGGCGCACATAATTTTCTTGAATTTTTTAGATGCCAAAAACACTATTGATAAAGCCCAAAAATGCAGTTGTCGAATCTCTTACTTGTCAAACAAAGCACTAGAACTCAAGAAATTGTTGTTGTTGAATAGATGAATAATATTGAGTTGGTCATATGACATATAATGCAAGAACTCCGTACGACTGATGATGTGCGGCTAACTTCAAGAAATTGTTGTTGTCGTATGGATGAATGATACTAAGTTGGTCATACAACATATGGTGCAAGAACTTCATACGAATGACTTGATGGACATTCAGTAATGATGTCACTCAAAAAAAAGAAATCTGCACGACAATTATTTGGTCCCAACAGGTTGCCAGTACGCCAATACAACCCCGTACAACTCAATGTCATACGGTGACACTCCCGCACAATATTCTCTCTCTTGTAGAGTTCCTCCTTGGCAATGTTTGTACAATGTATGGTTTTGACATTCCTTGCATGCTCATACAATATGATGTTGTTGCCCCTATATGGCACACCTATATGGTATGATGTTGCTCCCAGTGTGTGCTTTCGTACGGCCCAACAACTCTTCGTGCCATCCTCTCCCCCATATGGGTTCCTTCCTTCCCTCCTCTATCCCGTACGGTACACCTCACGTATGGTGTTCTGCCCATACAATACTTGTATCTTGCACTCATATGACCTAACTGCAAACTTGTATGTCTCTAGGGTGACACCCATACAACCCTGTTTTTCTCCTCTCTAGCTTATGTTTAAGCAATTGTACGGCCTACTTCTACGATGGATTTCTCTTGTATGAATGCAAACTTCTTTGTGGATTCCTTGTCCTTCCACTCATCTTCACTTTTGCATTTCTTGCTTTTGACACGAATACTTTTCTTGCGTCTAACTTATAAGTGCCTCTTTCCTCATCTATCACTTCGCTTTTTCTCTCAAGTCAACTTCCTTTATGTTTGGTTCTTTGCATTTTATCATTTTGTCCCTTTCGAACAGATAGGCTAGCGTATTATCTACTCTCACCACTCCCTATTTGTTCTCTTCATATTCTGAAGGAAAGGTTGCACTCTTTGTACCAGTTTCTTCAATTACCCTCATTTGCAACATGTTGCACTCGGGGTGGAAAACCTTGTAGTCCTCCGTCTACCAATGGAACAACCCGTTCAAAGAACTTGTCTCCTCCAAGCAGCTTCTTTGTTCTAACATCTCTTCGTCATTGGTTTCCATTTCTTTTCCTTCCTCCATCCCTAAGTCTATGCCCTCAAACTCTGAGTCTGATGCCAACTCCTAACTAACTGCCTGGTTCTATAGGTCTGTGAAAAACTTCCTCCTATCTCTCTTGACCGAAAGTGTGTTCTTCCAATTGTGGTTTTCTTTTTCCATGATCAACCAACCCCTTCCCAGGAGGTCGTCATATTCCTTCTTTTCCAATGGGATGACCACGAAGTTCAAGAAGAAATATTGGGTGCCAATGTTGACCTTTTGTGTCATGAGTGTCCTGAGTGGTTTGATGTCGTATTGGTCAACACCTACCAAATGGAAGGTTGGTGGCTAGAGTGTTGGCTTGCCAAGGGCCTTCCATGTCTCCTCAGGCAGTACATCCACACTGAATCCTCTATCGAAGATGGTGTTTGTCAGCTTCCTTCCCATTATCTCTATCTCAACGATAGCAGAGTTCCTCCCAATGCCTACCGTCAGCAGCAACGGGTTGATGGTATGACTGTCTCTTTGTTCTTTTGTCGGCTTGCCATGGTCTTGGCCAATTGTGTGGTAATGGCCACCTTTAATTGTGGCATAGTCTGCAAAGGGTCGAATACTCGTACAGGTACAATGGCTTGCAACATTTGTCTCATGATAGCTTTTTCGGAGTCCAACTGCAATGGAGCTCTAGCAGCGTCATGCGAGGCTCTTCTCTCATGCATCGCCTGTTTAATGTCATCTTTGGCTTCACGAATGTCTTTCCTTCTCCATACAGGGGTCGATGAAAGCTGCCTTCTTGGTTTGAAGTCTAGTGTTCACCACTATTTCCTCCTTTGGGTTTGTTATGTCCAACATACTTACTCCTTTCTGTTTTGGGTACTTAGTGTCCTCATGGTTCCGTGGACCACACCACTTGCACAGAAAACTCCCATTGTTCTACCTTCTCTGACAATCCTATGCGAAGTGACTCCACTCGTTATACCTTCGGCATTGCATCATGGGTCGACCCTTCACATCGTACTAGATCCTACTTCTGGGTGTAGTACTGTTGCTATTGTTCCCTCATCGGTTGTTGCAGTACCCACCCAACGAGGCATTGGAGTTTGCAAGTGGCCTTGGCAGTGTGGTTGGAGTCTGCTCTCCTTGGTCGAAGAACATTTGTGTGCTTCGGGTCTTCAAGTTGTACAAGCATTCCTTAATGGAATGTCCCAGTGCTTGACAAATGTCGCAGAATGATTTCTTTGGGCAATTAGCCTTTGTGTGGCCTTTGACTTTACAGTCGGTGCACCACAACTCTTTTCCTTCCTTGGCACTTTCTTTTTCTGCTTTCAGCTCCTTCGTCATCCACATCATGTCCCTCTGTAGGACCTATACGATCTTGGACTCTTCATCGGTGTTCTCATTCATACTGTCATCATGACTAGCCTTCTTTTTCCCTCGAGATGTTTTGTTCTCACTCTCAATGTCCATCGCCTGATTGTATGCATCAGTGTACGAGGATGGGGGCACCACCTTCATCTTTTTGCACAGTGAGAGAATCAACCATTCACTATATCATCACTTCTTCAACCCAACGGTTGGCTGATTTTCTATAATGTCCCCAATTTTAATAAAGTGACTTAATTAAGTTAATTAATTAAGTGGTCCTAAAATTTAAATAATATCATAAGGACTTATTTAATTAATTAATTTAATTATTAAATAAAGGGGCCCAAAATAATAAAATAATGTCAGCTAGTGACCTATTGTAACTTTCTAGACACTTCTTGGAGGCCTTTATAAGGAGATGGCTTGGCATTGTAAATCATCATAGAATGTATTTGAACTCTTCTTTGTATTGTTGGAAGCTGGAGGTTGAAGGTGGTTGGTTGTTTGTAGTTTTGGAGGTGGAAGACCCTCCCTAGTCTGTATTCGTAGTTTTGGTGGGAGTCATTCCTCACCCTAGTCTACCGTTGGAAATATCATCTCAGATATTTCACCTTGTGCTTAATTTGGCCAACTTGTGAAGTGTTAAGTTGAAGACAAATTTGATGAAATATGAGATATATCTTTATCATCTGAACATACAAATTCTTTGTTCTTGATGATTCGCTTTGGTTGATGATGTGTGTTTTGTGTTAAGACTTTATTCATCAACAATAATACATTAGGCATCTGTGAACCATATAGTTGAATCATATCAATTGTCAAAAATTCTGAAGGTTGAGTGTCAAAGGGAGCCGAAGGGTGTCGAAGGGTATCTAGTGCCCGAAGGTGTTGAAGGGTACCAAAGGCAGAGTGCAGTCATGTGATGTGCGGGCAAAGTGTAGCATGCAGTCGTGCAGTGTGCGGTGTGCGGTGTGCAGTGTGCGGTCGTGCGGAGTGCAATCATGCAATGTGCGGTGTGTGGTGTACAATCGTGTGGTGTGTAGTGTGTAGTCATGTGATGTGTGATGCGTGATGTGCAATGTGCGACGTGCAGTGCGCGGTGTGTGGAGTGCGAGCGACGTACAGAGTGTGGTGTGCATAGTGTAGCCATGCAGTGTGGAGCGCATGAGCGGTGTGTGTTTTGTCGTAGATGGAAACTTGAACTCAACTATCAATATATATTTAGTGTCAAATTGGATTGGTACATCACATTTTCCAACTTGCCAAGCAACTCTTTGAGCCTACAATTGTAAGCCTATACCTTCTCATTTTTCCCTTTCTTCATGTTATAGATTTTTGCCACTCATTCATTGTCATCTCTTAGCAGTTTGAATTCTTCCTCGAATGCCCTCTTGAGATCATTCCATGTTGCTTTTCTCCCTCTTGGAAGGTCTACGTACCAATCAATGGGAATTCCCTGTAATGTGGCAAGAAATGCCTTCAACCAATAATCATGGTCTTCGCCATTGGCCTCCCATATGTCACATAAGTCTTACAATGGCATACGGGGTCCTCTGATCCATCCCATGTGAATTTGGGGAGCTTTTGCTTCTCCAGGGTGTTCACCATCGTTCTTGCTCGGTAGGCACCATGTGTATCTGACTAGAATGGAGTGTCTCTTTCTCGGCTGCGTTTCGGTGCCTCTCTTGCACTCTCGACCATGCGCGAGTCCTCTACACATCCACCTGCCTACACCTTGGTCGCTTCCCTTGTGTCTATACTCTCTCCTCTCTGCAGTCTTCGGCTCTGGTCCCTCTATTCTCAGTTATTCTCCGAGGGATTGGTTCTAGATATGATGCTAGGTAGTTCTAAAAATTTTGACAACTTCAATCTGGAGGTTCCACTCTTCCCCTTTATCCGACTACACAAACGGGCTTGTGGTACTAGCACTGTCTAGAGATTTAGAGTCTTCACTAGAAGCAAAGTGTGTTGCTTGGTTACTTGCCTAGTCAACGAGATCTTCACTTGCTCTGTTGTCTGGGAGTGGCAGGTTACTAGCAACCTCTTCCAACTCACTCCACATACATGGTCATGCCCTCTCCCGACTACAGCTTCAGATCATAGTACGACTCTTGCTTTTTGCAAGACTCTTTGATCTTGCCGGAGAATTTGATCTCGCCAGACCCTCCGACTTTTCGACAATCTCTTGTAACCATCATCTTCTCTCGCTCTGTTCTCTCAGACAGAGGGATCTTCGTATTGCTCCTTCTCCCTCTTCTTGGTTATATGATGCATGTGCTTGTTTGGTCATAGACGCATTAATTGCCAAGGGTATGGTGTCGGTCAATATCCCGCTCTTCTTCCTCCCTATAGGACCTTTCTTTGTACCATTGTAGTATTTGGTGTCAACGTTGCTCTCTTTGCCTTTCCTCACGTTTTTGCACTTCAATCAGATTGCGAGCCAACATACTTGGAATATTTCCCACAAGATCATAGACCGTTGATCGCACCGTGAGTTCGTTGCATACCATGTCTTTAGGGAGTGTTGTCTCCTAAGCTTCCCTCTACACGTACTGGTCGACCGAAACTTTCCACGTGTGCAACAAGTCTTCTGTCAATAGATCCTCTGTGTTTCTTCCCTATTGTCCTTGACATCACTATCGGTTACCAACACTTGTTGCTCGAACAAGCGGCTCATTATTCTGTGATCCCTCCTGTTAGCGTTCCGATAGATCTCCAGGTTCGAATAGGCAACGATGCCAAAATGTTTAATCCCTACGAGGCATATGCTTTAATACTCAGAGTGAAAAGGAATATGAATATAGTACATTTAACATAGCAATCCAAATATAACACATAAGGATGGCAAAAAGATATAGCTTTATTTCCAATGTAATGTCTATACAATCATAATGTTTGGTTCCCGAGCCAAACATAAATGGTGTCAAACAGTTGGTTAAGACTGCCAACCAATAGCAACTGACACAACCTCTCAGGAACAACTAATTACACTGCCAAATACTAACAAGACTAAACAAAGTATTATTTCTTTATTAGCGGCAGATTCGCCGCCTACAACAACCATGAAGGTGTACAAGTAAAAATGTTTTAGACTGATTTATACATCATAATGTTGACAATCTCCTGATAAACCTTATCAATACCTTCAAGTTCTATTCACAAACTTGAACAGAATTTGTTAAGAATTTACAAACAGTCTGTAAACATCTAATAAGTCTTGTTCATATCAACTCAGAACAGGACATTATAAACCTCTGCAATATCAGACCTTTCTCACCATTTAAAACAACTAATCAATGTATACTTAAGATTGCTTCAATCTGTCAAAAACAAGTAATTTGCATAAATACAGCATACCTCAGAATTTGCACTATGATCGGATTTTCTTCAATAGATCCTATACTTCATTCTTCACCCAAAACCTACTTTCACTTTGTAATGGCAATCAAACTTGCATATTCTTTTCAGACACAGTTTTAACAAAATTATAGTATACTGCTTCTTTTGTAAGTCTCGGTCTTTATATTATCCTCATTCTTTTTTTATCAAGTCTTCTCATACATTGTTTTTTGGTATTACAGATAGTTTACAAATATCAGCTCCTTTCGAGCAAACACATGAGAAACCATAAGCCAACTAAGAAGACTATGAGTCACACAAGATGTCCCTATGGGGATTTGACCTTGGATCTCCACAATGAAAACCCAAAGTTGTAACCAATTGAGCTCAACCCCTTGGACATCTTCTCACACATATTCAGATCTGCAAATATGAATTATATATCACAGGAAGATATTTTATTCACTATATACAATATCAACATTTTAATTACCACTCCTCACTGCCACCAATCAAACAAAATAATGTATATATAATGTATTGAAGGATTGAAGAAGTTGTAACCATCGATAGGGTGTTATAATCATCAAGCAACTACCCAACCGACAATCCTAACCTTCTGCCAACATGGCTTCTGAATCGCCATTTAAGTGTTGTCATCGTGACCTTATGAATCTTAACTAAACATTCGAACTCCTTCAAAGTTTATAAATGTTAAACTATTGAATGCTCATGCATATACGATAATCAAACTGAAACAAAAGTTTTGATTAAAGGTATGCTATTGCAGACGACCCGATGTGAAAGATCTGATTACAAACCGACAAAGAAAAAAATAAAGATGAGTCCATAAATGACGTTCTCTTCTTCTGTACAGTTCAATGAGAAAAGGAAGACGATACTCTCTAAACTATTCATTCTATGCCAAGGTTTTGAACAGTGTGCTAAGACTTCATCGTTCCCGTCTCTGCTTATAATTTATGACATAAATATGTTAATGACATTTCTCCAATGGCAACCAATACTAAATTCCTTTGTTTCCCAAACTGCTATCGTTCATTTCGTTTACAGTGTCACAATTTTGATATTTGGAAGAAACAGCAACACACGTGATCGCTTAGCACAAGACTCAAGTGAAGTTGCATTGATATATTCGTTTGTCTAAGTTGTGTGCAAACTTCAAGAGATATTTGAATCCACAAACTAGTCTCAAACCTTCTGATGGACTTTAAAACAACTATAAGCAATATCTTCAGGCACGATGTTCTGCAATTAAAGATGTGTATCAAAGATATGCTCTCCATCACCATTTTCAGAGTATGACTTCTGCATTATATTCTGACATCAATGAAAAATATCTTAACATCTTAATCAAACGAAGCCAGATGTGCTTTTTCAGGAAACTAAAGTCAATCTAGAAGAAGGGCGAAGGATACTTAGAATATGGAAAACTTGGAGTGGAGTCTGAGGGTGCTTCAGGTGGCTTGGGGATTCTATGGAACCCAAGATTGGTTAAAGTGGAGGTAATTTCTCATGACAAACAATGGCAAATTGCAAAACTGCAATCTTTCACCATGCACAGAGAGTTTTTCCTTGTGAATGCATATGGCCCAACAAGTACCAAGGAGAAAAAGTTGGTGTGGAATAAAATTTCAGAATTATAGCTTTCCAATGCTCAGGCAGTTTTCATAGTGGGGGGAGATTTCAATGCCACTTTGGAATTATCTGATAAAAAGGAGGCAAGGGCCTGTTGGGTAATGTTCAAAAAGATTTTCAAGAATTTGCCACGGTTAATGGACTGTGGGAAGTCAAGGCATCTAATGGTTCCTTCACGTGGACAAATCAGAGTGAGGGATTTTCAAATATTGTGGAGAAGTTGAATCGGTTCTTGTCTGGAAACAGAGCTTCCCTTCCACTGGTTTTCGAGACTCACATCCTCCCCTTTTCGAACTCGGATCACTTTCCATTGTCCTTGTTGTTACAAAGACTCTGCACCTATCAGATACCCGTTCAAGTTCAAGAAAATGTGGCTCAGAGAAGAAGGCTTTCGAGAGCTCATCTCGGGTTGGTGGTCAAACGCTCAATAGGTGGTAGATAAACAAGCTTTTAAATTCCTCAAAAAACTCCAGTTCATCAAATCCAGTCTTAAAGAATGGAATAGGATTCATTTTAAGGACATCTTTGTGGAAAAGAGAATTCTAGAGCAACAATTAGAAAGACTCAATGAAAAAGTTATTATTAAGGATGGTATGGAAGAGGTGGACTTCCAAGCTAAAAAAGCCCTTCATTCTCAGTATTCAGAAATTCTTGCTAGGGAAGAGGTTTTTTGGAAGCAAAAATCTAGGGAGAATTGGTTGAAGGAAGGTGACCGAAATACCAAGTTCTTTCATAACTCAATAAAAGCTAAAAGATCTATTAAAAAAATATCCTCCATTAAAAATACTAATGGCCATTGGATTCAAGACTCTTCAAAACTTAATAAGGAGGCAGTAGCATATTTTTCAGCCCTTCTATCAATGGATGATGTTGGAAATTCAGGGATGCATGAAGATATCCTCAATGTAGTCCCCAGACTAATTAGAGATTCCCATAATAAAATGCTGCAGGAACCAATACTTCTAAAGGATGTGAAAACTGCACTTTTTCCCATGGCAGGGGACAAGCCCCAGGGCCGGATGGCTTTCTGGCATTTTTCTTCCAGAAGTTATGGGATCTTGTAAAGGAGAAGCTTTGGGTGGTGGTGGAAGAATCAAGGAAGGAGTGTTATATTTTGAAGGATTTCAATAATACTTTTATTGCTCTGGTTCCAAAGAAAGAAGAAGCTATATCCTTTGAAGATTATAGGCCTGTATCCTTATGCAGCAATGTACAAAGTCATCTCCAAAGTTGCAGCTAACAGACTCAAAAAAGTTTTGGATTTAATATCTTTAAGGAACAGAGTGGATCTGCCCCCAACAGATCAATTGTGGAAGGAATTATTATAGGACATAAGGTCATGCATTCAATTAGAACTAGCAAGACCTAAAAAATGTTTGTGAAGCTCGATATCAGGAAGGCATATGATAGAGTGGATCATTCCTTCTTGTTCAAAGTTCTGAATAGATTTGGTTTGTGTCCCAATTGGATTTCATTAATATGGAGTTGCATCTGCTCCCCTTGTTTTTCCATCTTGGTGAATGGAAGCCCTCAAGGTTTCTTCATGGCTTCAAGAGGTTTGCGGCAAGGCGATCCGATTTCTCACTTTCTTTTTATCATCATGGCGGAGGTCTTGGGCAAGCTCATCTCCACTAAAAGGACTACTAGTTTGTGGAAAGGAGTTAGGATTGCTAGAGGATTGGACCTAGTTTCCCATCTTCAATTTGCTGACGACACTTTGTTGATGGGGGAGGCATCCCTTCAAGAGGCGAGAGTGATGAAGGTGGTACTTGAGTGCTACAACAAAGCGTCTAGTCGAAAGATTAACTAAAAAAAATCTGATATTTTTTTCTTTAATACCAATTTAGATATAAGGACAAATTCAAAAATTCTAAACATTAAACAAGGCACTCTCCAAGGGAGATTCTTGGGTATTCCGTTGTTTGCGGGAGCTTGCAGGTCTCATCTGTGGAATGGGTTAGTGGATTTGTATTGGGAATTAGAGGGATTGAAGAGTAAATGGTTAACCTCGGCAGGAAGAATTCTTAAGTAGAAATCAATTATATCAGCTATCCCAATTTTTTCCATGATGTGTTTAAAAATTCCCTTGAAAGTGATTTGTATTTTGGAGCAAAAGATGAGAATTTTTTTTGGAATGGCAGCCACGATCATGATAAGATCCCTTTGTTGGCATGAGATAAAATTTGTAAACCAAAGTCTGTTGGGGGAGCTGGCCTCCGAAAATGGGAAATTACGAATGAAGCGATGGGAGAGAAACTCATATGGAATATGTGCAAAAACCCAAACCAGAAATGGGTTTAAATTCTGAGGGCAAAATACTTAGACAGCAACGAAAGACACCAGATTCTACCTATTTAAAATCCTCCTAAGGGATCGGCACCCTGGAATTTCTTGTTGTGTGTAGGCCGGTGATCACTGATCATATCTCATGGCTGCTAGGTGATGGTAAAATGGCTAAATTTTGGGACAATCCTTCGGATGGAAAGGAAGCATTAGGTCAAAGTGGCAATTTTAATTTTTTGAAACAATTAACTCAGAACCATTGGGGGGAGAAAGTTGCATATTTTTCAGAACCTTCAATAGTAGAAGGTAGGACTAAATGGCATTGGAGGTCTGTTGATGATTTAAATCTGGATATGGCCAATGCGGAGGTCCCAAAGGGTATTTTCTCCTCTCGACAAGTAGATCTATCAAGGATGCCGAATGAAATTATATGATGTGGTTCTCAAAAAGAAAATTACTCTGTTCAAATTGGATATAATCTTCTTGTGTAATGTCCCCTTTTTAGGGTACATTATATTGTGCCAGTTTGTTAGCCCTTTTACTTGGCTCGGTGGGCTAACCGGGGCGTGGTTGTGTTCCAGGGGATGAGCGGCCTAGGTGTTTCCAGTTCCAGGCCATCCAGTGCAGTTTATGCAGGTTTTTGGAGTACTTACTATTTATAGTAAGTCAACAGGGGTTCAGGATTCACGACTTTTTAGTAGGTGGTCTTGGAGCGTCTCGTTGAGAGCTTTC